>CM042138.1:52659312-52747042 GCA_023376005.1 Doryteuthis pealeii
AACAAAAATGAAATCGTAGTGAACCTTGTCTACGAATTTAGAAAGCCATACAAATTTCATAAATATTATTCGGACTGTTCGGTGGTCGAAATAGTTGCACATGGGACGGGGTAATACATATCAGTGGTTGACAGTTGAACACAGGTAAAAAAAGACAATATTTTGAATACTGATATTCAAGATAATCTGTCTTCACGATAGTAAATTGCAGCTACACAGTCTTCCTCCGCTCCGTGCGAATGGTTTGTTACTTTTTCCTCATCAACTTATCAGTGTAACACCTACTAAGTCCAATCGGATATCGGATAATGACAAACCCATTATAAATTTTTTTTTTTTTTAAAGAAAAGAAAAATAAACAATTTGCAGTATTGAAAAGTAAGAATGGGCTTTTTATCAAGCGCCTACTGTAGCCCTGCTGAACAGTTCGCTTGTGTCGTGAGTTCGATACTGACCAAGTATCTTTCTAGGGCAGCTTTCTGCTATACTTAGCTAAGTTTAGTCAATAATCAGAATATGCTATTATGTTTTGTAAAAAGCGGGAATGTGTGCGTGTATGTGTGTGTGTGGAGGGGAAGATCACATAGTAAAATAACTTTGTATCAGATTGATTGAATTAATAAACATCTAAGAATAAAAAGAAAAAAAATCATTGGGGTTAATCTTCTAATTTATTCTTATTGATTTACTTGTGCAGTGATGCTGATAGCTTTTTGATTTTGTGCGTCTTGGGACGCACATATTTGCTTTAAATGAGTTCCCGGGAAAATTTATGGGTCTAACTCCTACCTTGTAACCTATCCTGTGTAATTCGTTTCTAAGAAACTATTGAAATGTATTTACAGTTAGCTTGAAATGGGGAGGGAAGAAAAAAAAACCCGCTGGAACGCATGGATACGATTTTACTGCGTCCTTTTAGATTTTCATGCAACAGGAACGCAGGACACGTACTTATCAGCTGTTGTGTAGATATTGAGAAATATTGGGAGAGGTATTGAAACTCACTACAGTAGTAACCGTATACAAGTTCAGTTTGCTAACCTGTTTCACATCGAGATGGCCTAATATTTCCTAAGTTCAGCTCAGTCTTGCTCACGGTATTAAATTTGGGGCACACAGTAAGGATCGAACTCACTACAATAGTATAGATATCTCTATTTTTTCTCCTAATCAACCAGGTAGGGGATTATGCTTTGTTACTTTTACTATATAACTCAATGAAACTTATGTTACTAGGAGAAGTAAACCCAATTGCCTCGAAAAATACAATGAAGAATCTTGACGATCTACTAGGTCATGAGATAATTTGATTTAGTACAGACTGGGCTCTTTAACCTTGGTATGGCAACCGGGTTCAGAGAAGGAAAACTCTGAATTCAAACCAAAGGGATTCTATTCTTGTTCGTCAAACGCTACTTTGAGAGCTCTTCCTTCCATTCTCTTCTTATCTGAAAAATAAGGGTAAAAAAGTACAAACATTTCAGATATTCACAGGTTTTCACTGAAAAATATCCTGCATATTTATCATAGCTGCATCTTTTCTATTCCTTATTTTTATGTCATTATCATTTTTGCGAGTTTTCACCCCATTTCGAACTGGTGTTTTTTCAATAAAATCCAAGTGACAACAAGTCTCTTCAGCTCTCCAGGACTCTTCACACTACTCTAGTCAATGTCAGCAGTTTAGTGGTCTGGGCGGTTTTAATTCTTCCTCGGATTTTCAGCTCCCATATTCCCCATGTTATTTGGAATTAGTCAAACAGCTCCAAGTGTAAGTCACCCACTTGTTTCACGACTCTTTGGCAAGGTTCCAATATTTATTCATTTTTTTGCTTTCCTTTACTTTTGCTATACGATCTGTGGGAATGGCGCTGTCCAATAATTGAAAAAAAAACAAAAACTTTTAAAACTGTCCTGTATTCGGTCCTGGATTGCGTGATCCAAATGGATCTCAAAATCCCAGAGAATTTTGGGCGTCTCATTTTCCAGGCCAGATTCTGGCCTGTGCACAGCGATACAGGTTCAAGTTCAGCTTGCACACGGACCCAAATTTAGGGCACCCAGTAGGATCAAACTCATTACAATAGTACTGATATGTGAAACTAATTTACTAACCATCTATCTATTTTTTCTAATTAACCAGGCTGGGGATTATCTATCTGTATGGTTAAAATCTACTTGTTTGGATAATTAACAATGATCACCTTCACCACTCAGTCATGCTCGCTTTTGTACACCTGTAGCAGTCTGCTGCATTCGCTTATGACATAGTTGATTGTTTCATCTCTCTCTCTCTCTCTCTCTCTCTCTCTCTCTCTCTCATATCCTTCACTTACCACTCTCCCATGTCTTGTCTATTCTAGTTCATTATTATTCGTATTCAGGGTTTGTTCCTATACATAATTACCAACCCCTCCGCACGAATAGGTTGTGACACAAGGTCAATTTCTTAAGCGGAGTTTAACAGCTTTGGATTCCTTTTAGACAGATTGTCGTAACAAGGTTAAAGAGCCCAGTCTGATCTACTATTTTAGGAGGGAGAATAGTTGGATTCATACGTTTTGCCCTATGTGAAATGCAAACAGCTTCATCCAGAATTTGAACTCGTCTCAACGTGTCCATTTCCAACGACGGTAACCATTACACCACGCGCCTCCAAAGGTTTGTTCTCATAGCCGAGGTAGTTACGTATTTACCATCGGCATCAGTGGTGGATGCTTAAAAGTAAAAAATGGATGCTTAAACCTAGTTAAAAATAAGGAAAAAGCTAGGTATTTGAATACTGATTTTCTAGGCTATTTTTATTTGGGGTATTAACGCAACACAATCTTCCTACTCTTCATTTGGACCTGTGTCAAAGAAATTAATGTTGTTTTAATTGATTTTGCTAATAACAAGAACAATATGACAATTTAAAAAAAAAGGCCTTTTAGCACAAAGCATCGTCTGAACAAAAACAAAGAAACTTTGGAATTTAGGAATCTGCTTCAACCAATCAGTTGGAAAAACGGAATTTTATGGTCGTGAAAAAAGGGACCATAAATATACATGATTACCAGGACCTCGCTAGCGATAGAAAAAAAGATTGAACATAATGGTTAGAATCTTGTCAATCGGGAAGTTTTACCAATTAATAAATAAATACTACTACTAATAATAAACTCAAAGAATGAAATAATAATAGGACAAATATTTGGACCTTGTCAGAAAATTGAAAAAAAAAGTAGAATATGAGGGTGAAAGTGATACCAATTGCAGTTGGTGCCCTTCAAACGGTCCCCAAGAGTTTAGAAAACAGACTAGAGGAACGGGAAATCAGAGGAAGAATCGAAATCACCCACACAACTGCATTGTTGAGATCGGATAGAATACTCAGAAGAGTCTTTGAGACCTGAGAGGACTCCTTGCCACTCAGACTCCAGTGAAAAACTATAAGTTTACGCTTGTGTGAAAAACACACAAAGAGTTTAATAATAATAATAATAATAATAATGATAATGATAATAATACATTAAAATTGAGGCTTAATTAGCTGGGTATAAAAATTGAGACTGTCAAGACCACAATGGTTTTCTATAATTTGATCGAAACCTTGTTAATCCTAGCATGCAAATCTCAGTTCTAGAACCAAGATTTGCATACAAGGATTAATGAGGTTCTAGTGATTTAAGGAGAATTATTTCTCTGAATGTTTGAGATGAGGCTTGAAGATTAGTATTATTAGCGTTGTTCGGACTATTGTCCCCATCTTCATTGTTATTTGTACAACGTTTTGGACGACAAGAAATACCTGAAGAAGGCCGGAGGGTATATCGGTCGAAACGTTGTACAAATAACAATGAAGATGAGGACAATAGTCCGAACAACGCTAATAATACTTAAGGAGAATTGTTGTTACTTAATCTCCAGTGAAGCAATATTTGGTATAAACAAGAAAAATTCATTAAAAAGAACAAAAAAAACTGCCTTTATAGGAAATGAGTTTTTAATTCATATTCATAAGAATTTTAGAGATGGATGTTTCCACATGACCCATTAGATTGTCGAGGTGCCATACGAATATTTCTCTTCTTGGTATCTGTTAATGCAATGGTTGTTACTTGTTGGCGTTCACCCTCTCTCTAAATATTAAGCAACGGATTTGATAGGGTTACTTGATACTAGCAATAAGAAATCACCCCTGACCTTTTTTTTATCGACTACCAAAGATACATTGGCCTTTACAAGATTAATAGGATCTAACTCTTACTCATTGCTGAGGGATGGGTGGATTCATGCCTTTGAAAACGTAAACTATTATAACCGAAGTTTAAATCCTATTGACCGATTCCATTGTCAGATCCATAACATTTTTTGGTTAGCCAGACCGGTAAGTAAAGTCGTCGGGGTGGACTAAAATAAGTATCAGCCATGCAATGAGGGAGTCTAGCCCCTTTTCACTAGCGCCAGACCAAGGAGATTGTTTTGGGCGTCTGTGACGGTGCGCAACAGCTACCATCAGCTTCTCACTTTACCGCACAGATCCCTGTGCTACTCATACGCTGAGTTGGCGATGGCCGATATCGAACCAGGAACCTTGTGGTTCCTAGTCGGACGCTCTACTGACTGAGCTAAACCGGCCTCTAAGAAAACTATAACAATATTGAAATTTTTATAAAGAAATCGTGTGGAAAATAAATTTAAAAAAAAAGGTACAAAACTGAAACCGCCATATTGAAACTAACAAACAAAAATATTATGGAAGCTCGTGTTGTAATTGCTATTGTCGTAGGAAAATGGCTCGGTGACCCCAGTTCAAATCCTGAACGAGGCTGTTTGCTTTTCGTCTAGCACTTATAACCTTGTGAAAAGATACGCATTAAACCATTCTTCCTCCAGCTATAGGTAAATAGTTAAGTATACTGGGACTTTAACTTTGATTAAACAACCAGTCTAGAAGGAAAACTGAATTTAAACCCGTTAAGCTCGGCTTAAGAAACTGACCGTGTGTCACATCCTACTCGTGCGGAGGGGATGATAAATACATCCATAATAAAAAAGGGTACCGCGTTCTTTTAGGGGTGTGTATCGTAGCTGCAATAGTTATCCATTTCCAGTTAGTGTCAGCATTTCTCATCTTGATTTACTAAAAGGATTGGCGTAACACGATCTTTCTACTTCTCTTTTCAATCATGCCGTACTAAATTAAGTTTAGTAAAGAACCTACATGTTACCCCAGCTTTATACACATGGGGGGAATAAGATGACATGATCAATTAAACCAGTGTTTCCCACTGGGGTAACTTAAAGAGACATTAAAGGTCTTCAGTGAGTAGAATTATATTACAGTGTGCACTGGAAAGGATATTATTGTGTAATACAGAAGACACAAAGTAGGTAGCTAACCGACTCTCTACGAGGGCAGAATATAATGTGAGCTCAAGTTTAATATAGAAACCCGCACATGTCAATGAATAGGGACAAAATTATCCAGTCCTGTTGGCATTTGCATTGAAGGGAGGGGTTCGTTCATCTGGAATCAACCCTGAAACCAATCCGTTAAGGGCGATGTTGAGGTGCAGTCTGTGGAAGTGACCCCTGCAGCAAAGGGATATATTTCTCAAGTCCTGGACACTGAATAAGATAAAATGTACTTTCATAACATACATTAATGTACAATCTAAGTTATCTTAATTATTCTTTCATTAATCACATTAATAAAGAATATAACTTTATAATTAAAATAATAAAATTGTTTTTATCTATTCACGTTTATCTATAATTATTACCTTTATTACAGACTAGAATCAACTACCCGGCGTTGCCTGGGTAGAGGGGTATAATAAAAAGTTAGTCTCGTAGATCCATTGATTATTTTGGTTTTACATAATTGATTTATGTTTTTAATCACGAACACAACCAATGATTTTCCCTTTTCTTACTATTCAAATCGTAATTTTTAAATATCTTTCCAGATATAAATAAGATATTCATTATTTTTATACAAAAAGCAAGCTGTGTTGATTATTAATACGTATATATATTTACATTGTCGTTAATTGTTTTCTTTTTCGTAGTTTTCTCCGGACATACATACATACATACATACGTACACACAACTGCCCTTTATATATGTACTAGAAGTGGCTACCCGGCGTCGAGTGTGGATTTTTAAAAGTTAGTATCGCAGATCCATTATTACTGAATTGTGAGTTGGATCCCCACTGGATGCCCCATTAAAATCCCTACGTAAAAAAGACCTTGCGTTGATCCAGTCACTCTGAAAATAGAAATTTATGTCTACAATATTAAATGGAAGAAATTCCATGTTATCATTTAAATTTCATTTTTTAGATATCTTCATGACTTAAATCAAATCTTCATTGTTTTTGCTCAAAAACCAAGACCTGGTGATATTTAAGGTATATATATATTTACTTTATCGTTAATTGTTTTATTTTCGAAGTTTCCTCCGCACATACATATACACACAACTGCACTTTATATATGTACTAGCAGCGGCTACCCAGCGTCGCCTGGGTAGAGGGAGATTTTTTAATTAGTCACGCAGATCCATTATTAATGAATTGTGAGCTGATTCCTCGTGGGATGCCATATTTAAATGCCTATGTAAAACAAAATATATCTTGCATTGATCCAGCTACTCTGAAAATAAATGTTAATGTCTACTATCTAAAATATTAAATGAAAAAAAAAATAAAAAAAAACAAACAAAAGATGCAGTTATCATTTAAATTTTATTTTTTAATTATCTTCACTAATATATATCAAATCTATTATTTTTGCTCAAAAACCAAACCCCGGTGATATTTAATGTGTATATGTATTTACTATGTCGTTAATTGTTTTATTTTCGAAGGTTTCTAAGACATACATATACACACAACTACCCTTTATATATGTATAGATAGATAGATAGATAGATAGATAGATAGAAAGAATAGAAGATAGATACAAAAGTTAGGCGGGAGTAAATATTCAAATGTTTTAAGTAGAGGTTTATAAAAATAGTTTGACCTGTCTGTGAGACTAAGCCCCCCAAGAAAAAGAGTGTCCTACTTAAAACCCCGTTCTTGAGTTTTGGTGGGGTAAAGAATCACTCTTTTGTTGCCATTACTTTCATGTATATTAATCTGATATAAGATAAAGCAATAATTCTGCTAAGCTCGAGCCGTGCCAGTGCTACTGTATGGCTGCACTACTTGGACTCTAATGAAACGCCTAGAGAAAAATCTACATGGACTTACACTAGGATGCTGCCTGCTGTCGTGTACACATCTTGGTAGAAGCACCCCACAAAAAGTAGTTATACGTTTATTTGCCTTCCATCACACATACCATCCAAGTAAGACGAACTTCCTTAAAACTAGAGTGCGGATAATTTTTTGAATCTCCTTCGTAGAAATCCGAGATGATGAAGTGTTTACCTGTTTAAAATGACTGTGAAAATACATTTATGTATCGCATATAATTGGTGTACACAATTGTTAAATGTCTATGCCATAAAAACAACCACCGACCAACCAACCAACGAAGGTCAGGAAACACTTACATTTTCTCCAATTAGCCCGTTATCTGATTCCAACAACAAATGCCGTTTACGTCATAACCTTTTAGTAACCTCTTTTCTTTTTTTTTTTTCAAGTATTGGCAACAACTACCTTTTATTCTAAATTTTATTTTGATATTTTACACTTTCTTTGATGTGGAGATTCTACCGAATCAGTTCAACGTATTTTCTTCGCATTTGATGATATGTATTTATTTACGTTCTAACGATTTTCTCATTCTGCGCATTTTCTATCTTTTAATGGTTCTGTCATCTTTTATTATTAGGATCTTTCTTTCACTGTGCATAAAATAAAGATGGCTATGAATTAGTTTTCACGAAATTTCCCAAATCCCTATTTACATTATATAAATCATTTTGTAGAAAATGGACACCAATAAACTCAATTGACGTAAGTTACAAAGCAAAACGTCGACAATCTTTAGGATCTTTCTTTCACTGTACATAAAATAAAGATAGCAATGAATTAGTTTTCATGAAATTTCCAAAATCCCCATTTGCATTATATAAACTAGCAAATATATGCACCCTCCGGGTGCAAGTATCTAAGTTTTAATGTAATAAAATATTAAATTAGATTAGAAAAGCTAATGAAACCAAATAAGAATGCAGATAAAAAGATTTGAAACAGAGAGGGGTATAGTCGAAAAATAGAACAACTGAAACTTACTCTTCCATCACTCACGTCATTCATTGCTAAATCTTCCTAATTCAACTATTTAGTTAAAATAAGAAGCACATATTTATCAAAATCAAATTTTTCATATCAATATGCCGATTAGCCTTCCCGTTCACACAGTAAACCGCTATTTTGTTTTATATATAAATACAATTGCATGTTATTAGTATGTAGATATGGCAGACAGTATTAATAATGTAACAAAATTTTATTAATAATTGAGCTTTAAATAAAATTAAAATCATGGAGAATGTGATGTAAATAACAAAGGAATTGTGACTTGAGTAGTGATATAGTTTCGGTTACAGACAGACAAACACACAACTCCATTATAATGAGATGATTTTCTTTGTGCACAGAATTTAAAAATTGCATTTGAAAGCGGTTCTCATGAAAAAAGATTTTTTCGCTTACTACTCTTCAGAAAAAATTCCGTAAGAGAAACTAACCAAGAAGATTGCAGAAAGTCAGACACAAAGTAGAAGACAAAACAAAAGAAATCGAAAGAAAAAAAAAAGAAGAAAAAGGGGGGGGGTAATCGTAACAGTTTTTTTTTACCGCCCCTTTTTTTCTCTCTCGATTAGTTTTGTTTTCTACTTCTTAGTTGGTTTCTCTTACGGAATTGTTTGCGGAAAAAAAAAGAAAAAAAAAAGATCTTTTCAAGAAGAGGAATCCACTTTTAAATGCAGTTAGTAAATCATTTTATTAAAAAAATGGACAAACACAATTGAAATGTTACAAGTTGCTGACCAACCAAAACGTGGACAATCCCAACCAGAAAATGCTTCTGCTGTTCCTAAATTATAAAATTTTGCTTTGGTTCATAGTGTAGCGGTGTGTGAGTTATAGTTTCGAAGTCATGATTGTTTTCGTAAGTTTGTCGGTTTGGTTCTTGTGTGCCATGCACACGAAATGCTGGGAGCAAAGCCCTCTGTCCTATGGACAGTGGACACAACTGCTGCGTGTTACCTTGTCGTGGCTGAAGCTGAAAGAGGGTTTTGACTCTTTTTATAAAACTGCTTGGTACGCCATCTAGCAACTAACGGGAGAAACACGAGAGGTAATCATGTAAAATAAGGAATGTGATTCCTGTACTATTTTGCATCCTAAACTAATCGATATATAAAAACAATTTTTTTTTTGTAGATCGGGTCGACACTTGAAAATATTACTTTGCTGGACAATAGCTCCCCGTTGACTTTAATGATAAAAACTTACAAAAAATCATGTATGCGTGAAACACAAACATTTTTTCTTTGACTCGATCTATTGAGTATCAACATCAACAAAAAAGGTGACATTGAACCCTTCAGAGATTATCAGTTTAATTAGCTATGGGTAACGACAGTAAATGTTGAAAAATAATAGCAGAAAACTACATGAATCACTGAACATTCAGTATATGCGTGTTGACCCTTTTGATGTTAAAAGGTGTAAATAAGGATTCTGGAAATTTCATAAAACGTATCGCGTTGCGGGGTTTCGATGAATTCTGTCAGGTGACGACGAGTTAACATCAAGAAAAAGGGGGGGAGACACGTGGTCACAGAAAAAATATCACTCACTTTATTGTTCGTGTTTCAACCTCCCTTTGTACTGACCCCCAAAACAGGTAGACGTGAAGTGGTATTCTTACGTGGAAAGATCTATTGTTTGACAAATCGTAACCCACATCGATGGGGACGGGGTAACTAGCATCGAAATTTAAGTTCTTGTCCCTCTGCAAGAAACTCAGTAACTGACTGGCCCTTTTCAAAAAATCTTCAACTCTCGTGTCACACCTTACGCAAGAGAGGGGATAATCCATTGTCATACAGCCAGGCATCCGCTACCTTACACTTACATAATGGTCAGGTTCGCTTCATTGAGTGGATCATTTAAATAATGGCAGATATTCAGCAACCAAAGTCCTTTTCAAAATAAATTGATTCGGCATTAAAAGGGTTGATATGCCGTAAAACAAAACAACCAATACTTTCACACATACAGAATGAAAGATCATAAGGAAAGATGGCAAAAAACCACCGTGGTGCAGAAGGAGAAAAAAAAGGAGAAATATGTCAGAATTAACAAAATAAATAATCATTGTACAAGAAAAAAATTCGTTGAATTCATTCAGAAGAATCTCTTCATCGAGGGAGTGAACTATAAAAAAATTTTTTTAAGCAAAATGATACTTATTGTTAATGCTTACATATATATTTACCAACCACTCCGCACGAGTAGGATGTGACACAATGTCAATTTCTTAAGTGGAGTTTAACAGGTTTGAAGTCAGAGTTTTCCTTGCCAAGCCAAGGTTAAAGAGCCCAGTTTACCATACTATTTACCCATAGCTAGAAGAAGAATAGTTGGATTTATACCATGCCTGGGGGTATTAACACCATGTAAAATGCAAACAGTCTCGTTCAGTATTTGAACTCGAGTTGACGAGTCCATTTCCTATGACTAACCATTACACAACGCGCCTCTAACTTATATATGCTTATATAAGTAATTGTTGCCATTATAGTAACGATATGACATTTAGTTACGAGGATTGAACTCACGACAGTAGTCATATTATTGCACAGCGATGTAAGCTTAGATATTAGCCGAACAAAAAGAAAAGAATCATTTCATTTTCTAATTTTAAAATGACAGCTGAAATTCACCAATAAACGTACGTGTCTTCCATGCTTATTCCTATTATTACAATAGTTCCATTCACCATGACAGGATTATTGACATAGGGATTAATACTTCAGCCTTAAATGAGAATGCACTATGTTTACGACGCAATTTTAGATACAGCTGACTGGAAACAACCAACAGATTTCGTCACTCTCAACTGTGGATTGTTTTTTTGATTGAATTTTGCGATCCTTTCCATCTTTTCAATCAACCTTTCTTTTGGTTGAGCCATGTCTCTATTTCAAGAACTATCTTTTAACTGTTGACCGATTTTCATTTCTAGGCTTCGGTTGGGAAAAGACATGAATACTTCACATGGCTAGAGAAACGTCAACAGGTGTTTGTCGTACAAACATGGGACAACGTTTTTTCTTGCTGTCCAATTTACAAGGGGTTGAAAAAATTAAATTCCTAACAAGAATGAATAAAACACACGTCTTCGGCATAAAATTACCCAACAAGGGTTGGCATGCCGTCAAATCCAAGCAACCAATGTTACTTAGTAGTTAACTCGAATAGGTAGTTCTACTGTGGCATGCTAGTGAAAAGGTCTCTGAAGAGAAGATTGGGAAGGCTGGTTTATTAAGTTATTAATGACAACTGAACTTAACTCTTTGTCTACCAAATTTTCCCCCTGGATGTACCAAATTTTCTTGTTTTTTTAAAAACCTGTATGAGGAGATATTTCAAAGTTCACTATCTGTTCACACCAGAACGATTATTATTGTAATCTGAACCCTACTTCTCAATTATAATGAACTAACCATCAGCTTTTGTATTTTGCTTACGGTAGGATAGCAGTGGCGGGAGAGCCGCTCTGCGAGCGGTTTAAAGTAGGAAAAATGTTAAGCAGTTTCAGCTGCAATCCTAACTCTTTTGATCAATTCTATCAGCGCCCTTCCCAAGCACTTTCTCTACACCACCCCAGAAACTGGAAAATAACCGGACTTTCTGTCTGTACCAGCTATTTCGATAACGCCATTACTGTTGAGCACGTCTTTTGACAGACTGTTAATCGATGTACTAACATTTATATTTTGATGTCTATTCAGGCTGGGCGGGAGTGCGGTGTCAAAGTTTAGGCACTGAGTGTGAGCAATCATTGTCATTATTCAGAATGACACGCTTTTTATTGTTCAAACCAAATCAGTTTATGTTTAAATCTTTGCTCTTCAGTCGTTCCAAACAAAAATTTGATTATCTTGCCTTATACGTTCCACCCACTGCTCAATAAGACATTTCAAGCATGTCACCCTGTCAGTTTGGGGCTGTAGAATACACACCTCTGTAGGGGAGTAAGACCCCCCCCCCAAATGGGACCACCTGTTAGCCGTGGGTCGCGACCCGTGATGCTTAAGGACGGTATCCTAGTAGATGAGCAGTCCATGACATACAAACACTCCACTTAGGCCCAAGTAAGGGCTAGACGGGCGGTCGGAGAGGCTCCCCCCGATCAATCGGCTGGTCACGTCAAGTCCTAGCACTTATGATTATCACAACCTTATTGTCCTTATGGCAAGCCCAACCCCTTTTTATAATATATGTGCTATAAGGCGGTGACTGAGGGTCTTCATATCCTGGGAATGACGTTAAACTATTTGATGGTGAGGTTCCAGATCTGGAGGTCTGGGAAATGTGGAGCACCTCTTCATCACCATTGCTCCCTGGTCCACTGACCCAGAGTGGTAGTACATGTTAGGGTGCCATATATGGGTTAAATAGAAAAATGTGTTTAAAAAAATTGAGTATCCATTTAGAATGAATTTATTTCCAAACTTTGTCGGCATTAAATGACCCACTGAGGTTGATATGCCGTAAAACAAACCAAACCTTTCGGGCATGGAACTTCAATTGCACAGTGGACAATATTCATTTTCCTTAAGAAAGTATAAAGATCAGAGTGAGCACGAACGTATACTCAAGACTGTGAGTATCAAGTTCCAAATTAAATTGGAAATTGCTTCATTTCCTATGTTAAATCTTGTTACGGGAATTTACGTACAAAAAAAGTTTCATTATAACATCCATTTTATTTCTATTTTGTTTCGTTACAAGTTTTAAAAGTAACTCTAAGTAACAAACCTGCAACTATTTTATTTAGAAAAATAATAAAACGATAAATGAGAGTTTATCATCTTAATATTCCGTTGCTTAACAAAAATATCTAAATCGATGCTGTCAAAGAGTGGACCTGGGAGTAATGGTGATGAAGGGCTACTCCACACTTCCCAGAGATCCAAAATTGAAACCTCACCACTAGATCCAGTTTAACATCATAACCAGGACACTAAGGTCCTCAGACATCGCCTTCTGGCACATATATATTAAAAATGGTTTTGTATGAGAAAAAGATTCGGACAATCATATAGGTGCAAGGGCTTGACGTAACCAGCCAATTGATCTGGGGAGCCCCTCTCTGGCTGCTCGTCCAGCCCAATTAAAGACCAAAGTCAAGTGTTGCAAGTCATACTGCTCAGTCACCAGGATCCCGTCCTTAAGCATCACGGATAGCCGCCCACGACTAACAGGTGGTCCCATTAGGGGTGGTCGTATCCCTCTGTAGAGGTGCAGCAGCGTATTCTATAGCCCCAACCGACAGGGCGGTTTCCTGACATATTCCAAGGTAGCAAATTTAAAACAGAATAGTTCTAAGACTGTTGGCCTAATAGACGAATTCTGTGAGGTTGGATGAATATTTTAATAAGTTGTCTTTACCATTCTTTCAGGGCATAACATTTTCGATTGTTTCATCCAGTGGATAGGAAATTGCGTCATTATTTTGTTTTAAATATTCGTAAATTATACAAAAGTTTTCAAGTGAACAGCAGATAATCTTATACTATATTCTTGGTGTCTGTCTGTACGGAGATGCAACTGAAAACAAAACCCTGTACCAAGGTTAAACAAAACTTTTTATGGTAGAATTTTTCGAAGAATCTAGTGGTTATATTCATATTTACCTCTGAATTCATTTGGGATCACTAATGAAACAAATTAGTGGCAGTTGTATGAGGAAATAGAAAAGAAAAATAGGCTAAGGGGAATAACTCCGATAAATTTGCAAATTTAACGAATTTCCATATCGAGAATTCTGTTCATTAGGAAGACTTGCATTAATGATAACAATTGATATTGCGTCTCGCTCTCTTTCAAAAACGTAGTTGTATTGCTTTATTAGTAAATGGGGGTTAACATGCACAAATTTCCATTGTAACATTTTCCCAATAATATATTTAGATATAGTCAGGTTTGGTTTGTTTTACGGCATATCAACCTCAGTGATATTTAATGCCGATGAAATAAATCAATTCTTAATGGATAATACAATTTTGTTTATCAACTCATGTTTTTCTATTCAACCCATAGATGGGACCCTAACAGGTACTACCACTCCGGGTCAGAGTGGACCAGGGAGCAATGGTGAAGAAGGAGTGCTCCACATTCCCCAAACCTCCAAAACTGGAACCTCACCATCAGATAGAGTTTAACGTCATTCCCAGGAATGTAGACCCTCAGTCACCGCCTTCTAGCACCCATATGATAAAAAGGGGTTGGGGCTTGCCATAAGGGCAATAGGTTGAAAAAATCATATAGGTGCTAGGGCTCGACGTGACCAGCCGATTGATCGGAGGGGGCCTCTCCGACCGCCCGTCTAGCCCAAGAAAGTGGAGTATTGCAAGTCATGAACTGCTCATCCACCTGAACTATATCCTTAAGCATCACGGATCGCCACCCACGGCCAACAGGTGGCCCCATTGGGGAAGTCTTACCACTCTGCAGAGGTGCAGTCGGTGCATTCTAACGCCCCAGCCAACAGTGCGAGATATAGTCAGAGAGTATATAATTTAGGTAAGGTCGGGAACATACACATATTTTGTTGTTGTTGTTATTAAGGACATTTAAAAGCAATGATAATCTTTTGTGTTTAATGATAGAGAATAGAAGTTCTATTTTTATTCCAAATTTATCAAACACTCTACTATAGTAAAAGTATCTTATTATAATAGAGATTGTGTATCTGTTTGTAATCGAAACTATATCAGTACCCAAGTCACAATCCCCTCAGTTACATTTGCGTCACATTCTCCATGATTTTATTTTTATTTAAACCTCAATTATTGATAAAATCATTCTACATTATTAATACTGTTGACCATTTCTAATTACCAATAACATGCGATTCTATTTATATATACAACAAGATAGCGGTTTACAGTGTGAACGGAAGGCTAATTTGCATATTGATCTTAAAAATTTGATTTTAATATGTGCTTGGTATTAGTGATTTCTAACTGTTTAGTTTTATTTTAATAAATATGAGCAAAAATCTAAGAGATGAATCTTAAAAGAAATCCAATAACAAGAAGAAAAAAAAACTGTATTTTATTCTTTATTTTCTAATTTAACTAAATAGTTAAATTATTAAAATTGATCAATGAAAGACGGGAGTGATGGAAAATGATGGAATAGTTAGTTTCAAAGTTGTTGAAATTTTTCGATTATACCCCCCACCCTTTTCAAATCATTTTACTGCATTCTTATTTAGTTTCATTAGCCTTTCTAATTTAATATATTTCATTAGAATTAAAACTTAAATACTTGCGCCCGGAGGGTGCATATTTTTGCTAGTATTATTCAATGCTGGTTTTGTATAAATATTTTCAGCGGCGTGCTAGTTCAGTATCTGCACCCATGGCAATCTTAGAAGAATTAGATTCAATATTACACAATATTGAAGAATATGTGTCTGTTATTATTGTATCATTGATATCAGATTTCCCTATGATCTCATCTCACTGATAATATAAAGCGAAAATTCAAGCTGTAGCCGTGTTCGTGCTACTGTACAACTGCACTATAGTGACTAACAAAGCGCTTAGAGAAAAAGCGAGGTGGGAGCTACACAAGGATGTTGCTGCTATTGAACAAATCTTGGAAACAGCACCCCATAAGAAATCAGTTGTACGGCCACTTGCTCCCTATCACATAAACCATCAGAACAAGACGAACATGCTGGAGAAGCAAGAACAAACTCATAAGTGACGTTCTCTTATGGACACCTACAGATGGACACACCAATGTAGGCCGAACATCACAATCTTATATCAGTTCTGTGTGGATTCTGGATGCTGCGCAGAGGACCTCACAGGGGCGATGACCGACATGAAAGGTTGAGAGAGAGAGAGAGAGAGAGAGAGAGAGAGAGAGAGAGAGAGAGAGAGAGAGAGATCAGTGCTGTCAGCACGACCTGATGATAAATGATTGCTTTATAGTGGCCATTGTCCCCCAGAGTTGTACATATACCAGTCTTAATAATATATTTATATAATAAACAGAAAATAATGAATATATGAAAATATCAAGAGGAACGATATGCGCATATGTGATTACCGGATAGAAAAAGAAAAATAGAAAATAAATGACTTCAGAATAGAATTGTGAATAAAAATAATCCATCTCTGTTTTTGGATAATCATGTCTTAAACTTGATGGAATCATCTTATATCAGTTATACTCATCTCGCGAGATTTCAAATCCATAACATTTAAGTTGTTTTTCCTTTATCTACCAAGACGCAAAAAATACGGAGGGAAGTCAGGATTATCAGAATGGAAAATGGAAACAGCGAACTAAGCTCACATTCTGAATGTATCTTTTATATTTATTTTGCTTTAATAGCCTCTGGGACTTTTCCTATGCTCGATTCCATCTGTTCCTGATATCTCGGTCGAAAAAAAAAAAAAAAAAAAAAAAAAAGAAAAAGAAAAATCGTTATGATTGTTAGTAATTCATCATCAGGTTGCGCTGGTAGCACGGATATCCATGACAATTTCTTGCTAACCGTTCCTTTTGGTCATCGCCATCGGCGCGGGTCTTCTGTGCAGCATCCAGAATCTGCACAGAGCTAAACGATGTAGATCATATGTTTGATACTCTGTCTATAGCAGACCATACCTACCCTACGCCTGCGGATGAGATTAGGTAGGTAAACGTCCACCGACTTTAGAGGTTTACCATCGAGTGTGGAGATGCCTCTTTCTTGTTTAAAACACACGAACTCATTTTTATCGGAGTTTACATAGAGGCCGATGTTCCTTTCTGGCTTGTCTAGGCTATGTAGCAGTGAGATTTAATCATTCTACGATTTTTTTTCATATTTTTATTTGACTCCGAGATGAGAATTTGACAGATACTACCACCATGTTGACCTGGGAGTAATTGCAATGAAGGGGTACTTCCTAGATCTCCATAATTGGAAACTCACTATTAGATGTAGCTTAGCGTCATGTACAGGGGTATTTAAGGAGATCTCTTACCCTTTTTGCAGGGGGTGCATGTCGGTGAAGAAGAGGGGAATATGCATCATTTTTGTTGGTTGGTTGATTGAAATGTACGTCATTTCAGTCTTTGTTTCGTTTTTATATGCTAAAGACTTCTTTTTAATTCATTCTTGATGGGCATTTTTTAACTCAGTTTTTTTTTTTTACCTCAAACATTTTTCTATTTAACCCATAATGGACCATAGCAGTACCTACCACTCCAGGTCAGAGTTGACCTGGGAATAATAGTGATGAAGGGGTACTTCACATTGACTAGAGCTTCAGAATTGGAACTTTACAATTGGATATAGTTTAGATGAATGTCCCAATCTTTATTATTTATGAATTTTCAATCTAATTTCCTCTGTGTATGCAGCAATTAGAACCACCCAAAGAGTGATCGTTCGGAAGAAATTTTGAAACTGCTTAATTCTCTAAAATTTGGTGACCTTCTGCCAGACTTAGTTTAGTTGGTTTGATTTTACGGCATGTTAACCCAATGGACGATTTAATGCCGAAGACGTTGTGTTTTATTCATTCTTGGTGGGTACTCATATTTTTCTAAACACATTTTTTTAGAATTCATTTTGTTCTAATTAACCCACAAACGGAACCCTAACAGGTACTACTCCTCCGGTCAAGGGTGGACCGGGAGTAATGGTGAAAAGGGGTACTTCACATTCCTCAGATAATAAATGCTATAAATGCAATAGGAGACGCGTGGTCTAATGGTTAGAGTCGACCCGAGTTCAATTCCTGGATGAAGCTGGGACATGTATGAATCCAATTCTCTCTCCAGCTATGGGTAAATAGCAGGGCAGATTTGGCTCTTAACCATGACTAGGTAACAGTCTAGGAGAAGGAAAACACTGAATTCAAACCTGTTAAACTCCGCTTAAGAAATTGACCACGTGTCGCATCCTGCTCGTGCGGAGGGGTTGGTTATATATATATATAATATATATATTATATATATATATATATATATATATATATATATAAAATGCAATAGGGTTGCTTAGTTTAGTAAATAATAGTATCAACTTAGGCACCTTAACGTTGTGTATAGATTAAGACATGTTATTTCACCGACCGATTCACTCGTTATTTTGTCACTAGGTGGCCCACTACTGTTCGTAATTGGGATACTAAAAAGGGTTCTGGTTACACATCTCAAGAAACCATGCTTTTTTATTGCCTTGCGCAAAAATGATCCCATTCGAATGAATATCTACCTATTAATAACCGATTTCAAATAAAATATAATTTTGTAATTTTAACGCAATTTTATTCTTGGAAATTCTTTTGAAAATTGTAATTTGAAAAGATGGTGGCAAAAATAATTTCTAGATCAATAACAAATATCGATCAGTTTTGATTTGGGTGCGAATTCTTTTATTCTGTGATCGTAGAAGATAAATGAAATAGGTTTTTTTTTTTAAATTTTGTCTCTCTTGTCTCCGATCAATGGTAGCACATAAAACTTCCGCTCTGTCTGTCTCGAGTGAATTTGAACAAAACTAAAATAAGTGAAACGGGAAAATAAAATAACATGAAAGATTTAACAATCGGACCAGGGATCGAATCTGAGCAATCCTGTTTTGAAATAGAAAATATAAGAAATTGAATGGTTTACTAGAATTTGAGCTATTCCTTTTGGAGAACATTGAAACTAAAAGACTTGAGTTCGATACAAGACTAAATGGAGAAAGGAAGAAATAATAAAAAGATTATGTTGCGTCGGTACATCAAGAGATGAGAGATTGAAAAGTTAGTATATGAAACAGACAGTAACCACTGTTGGAATTACGTAACTTAACTTTCTGCTTACCAATTTTCCCTGCGGTTGTACCAAATTTTCTTGGTATTTTTTTACCTGTATGATGGGATATTTCAAAGTTCACTATTTATTCACTTTAGTACACATTTATTCCTCGTTTAGATAGGCAATTAAAAAATAAATTGACCATTCATTTTTAACACTATTTAATTGGATTTTTAGTAAAAGTTCAATTTAACTACTAAAGAGAAGGTAAAAAGTCTTTTACCTTCTCTTTACTTGAGAGGCAGAAAATCGTCTCAAGTCTAAACCGACTCAGCTAGAAGAAAACTAAATTTAACATGGACGTCAGAACCGGAGACGATCAACTATCTCCCATCGAGTTAGTTGTGATAAAAATGCTATCCTTTTTACACAAAACTTGGCATGTCATTTTCTATTTCTAATTTCCCGGGTGTCGCTATAACCTCAAGGATCCATTTTGCGATTTTCATACAAAAGGAAAAGTCTACAAGGTTACCAAGAGGTTCATTCAGTTTTTATAACGTTTCTGATATTAAAAATAAAGAAAATTCTGATAACTATCTTGCGTTAAAAAAAGGTTTTGAAAGCTGATTACAGTTGTTTGAATATAAAGCGTCATTCACTCTGAGTAAGAATAATTTATGGTGTTAAGCCTCGTTCAGATTTGGGGTGACATTTCAATTTATTTGTTGGTTAATGATACCATACAAAAACAGTCTAATTCACAACGATAAGCATGAATCTAGCGTTTTCATGACATACTTGTCAATCTTTACAGATAATGTGTGGGTTGGTTAAGTCGATCCTTGTGATAAAAATATATATTTTAAACCATTGTCTGTCTGTCTCTCTCTACATATATTTATGGAGGCACATGGTCTAATGGTTAGAGTCGTAGGAAACGGACTCGGCGACCCGAGTTCAATTCATGGACGAAGCTATTTGCATTTCACGTGCTAATACCATTGGGAAAGGTATGAATATAATTGTCCCTCCAACTATGGGCAAATAGCAGAGCAGACACGGTTCTTTAACCATAACTAGGTCACCAATCAAGGAGAAGGAAAACTGAATTCAATCAAGTTAAACTCCGCCTAAGAAATTGACCTTATGTCACATCCTTCTCGTGCGGAGGGGGTGGTAAATATATATAATTCAACAACACAAGCACCTCCCAACAGCAAAATCTTTACAGAGCGCAATACCAAATTGCAGAGACATAACTATATATTAACAATTATAAAAATAACGTTGGGTAATAACTCACGACTGAATTTTACGTCTTCGGAATCGTGAGTTATTACCCTGCCTATATATAACTGTATTCTATGCCCTGTATGTGAGTTAGAGTGTATTATTTGTGTGCTTTGTAAACTGTTACACAATATACATATACATGGATGCAAACTGCGTTTTATACATGTGAATTCCAATGTTTATCACTCATAACATTAATCTGATCCCAAACATAACCAAAGTTATTTTAGATTTTTTTAATTTGTAAAATTCTACCAGTTCTGGTCACCGACTGAATTCAAGAAAATCTACATAAATCGTAGCGAATTAATTTAATCAAACTTATTCACTAGTTTCCATTTTAACTTCACCTTTACAAGTGGGACAATCATCTGACTACTTTATTTGAAAAACTAAAAATAGAATTACAAAAAACAAAAAAACAAAACAAAAAGAACAAAACAAAACAAAACAAAACAACAAAACAGAAAAAAAATTAATCCGATTATGACAAGAAGGTTTCCGACTACGACAATAAAGTTCCCGAGTTCGAAAAAATAGGATTCCTGAATCCGAAAAGAAGGTTCCCGAGTCCAACTAGAAATACCTGAAGAAGGCCGGAGGGCATATCGGCCGAAACGTTGTATAGATAACAATGAAGATGAGGACAATAGTTCGAATAACACAGATAATACTAAAAAAAAAAAAAAAAAAAAAAAAAAAAAAAAAAAAAAATCAACAACAAAAAACAAAAAAAAACAAAGCTCATATCTATTTTTAAAATCTTATGCAAAGTTAGAAATGAGTTTTATCAAAGAATATAAAATATAAACCGACTCCTCTTTCTTCGAGAAATCCATTAGCCTACTTAATTTTTTATTTTATTTTTCATCATCATCAAATCGTGCTAACCAGCACGGATATCCATGACAATCTCTCTCCAACCGTCCCTATTTGTGCAGCATCCATAATCAGCACGGTGATAATCGATGTACGTCATTGCTGGACGGTCCACACTGGCGTACCCATGAGCAGGTTTCTACATGAAAAATAATTTAGGAGTTCGCCTTGCTTCTCCAGCAGTGACCAGCATGCCTTTTTCGTCTTAGTCGTATTTTTGTGTGTGATAGAGTCAAGTGGGCATACAACTGCTTTCTTGTGGGGGTACTGTTTCCACAATTTGTTTAAGACAGCCCGCAGTATTATTGTGTAACTCACATCTAGCTCTTTTTGTAGACGTTTCGTTACGGTCCAAGTGGTGCAGCCATACAGTAGCACTGATACCAATACGGCTTGGAAGAATTGGACCTTTTAGTTGGAAGTTTCGACTCGAAATTAAAAATTAGGTTCTTTCATCTATTAATAATGGAGATTCGCTTCCGGTTTTTGTTTGTAACAAAAATTTCGTCACTGCTTACGTCACATTACCCCAAATCATCATAACTTAGAATAAATACACTCGAAATTTGAACATGCAACATTAGACAGTCCTCATTGTTTTTTAAAACAAGTTTTAATAAATACATGACTGGTATTATATATCTATATATAGTTTGTTTTATTTTAATACATATTTAAAGTTTACATTTCAAATTGTTTTTATTTTTTAATCCTTTAATGAATTTGATGATTTTACTTACTTAGGGTACTAACTCGCTGACATTGAATTTTTTACTCCCACCCCTCAAGCAATATGTTTCAAAAATCTATTTTTACATCGCCCGGAGGGTGTTTTTTTTAATTTTGTACTAGTTCTAATAAGTCTCAAAGAAGCTGAAAAAATTATAATTAAGTAAAAGTAATTTATTTATTTTTTCAATTAGCATGATTATTGAATTTCTAATTTTGTAAGCAATTCGGCGTTTGAAATTCCAAATTGGACAATTATTGCTTTAATTCTTTTTTTTAATTCTTCATTTGTCTGTCTATAATTTCTGCTCGGATATCTAATTAGATTTTTGAAAAAAGAAAAAAAAAAAAAAAAAAAGAAAAAAGAAAAAAAATGAAAAAAAAAAAAAATGAAAATAATAAAATCTTTATACGTACAATTTTTAATTATTTTGTATTTATCTTTTAAGAATTATTAAGTTTTATATAGTTCAAGGGCCGGGTTAGCTCAGTCGGTAGAGCGTTCGGCTAGAAACCGCAAAGTTTCTAGTTCGATACCCTCCCTCGCCAACTCAGCGTATGAGTAGCACAGGGAGCTGTGCGGTAAAGTAAGGAGCTGATGGTAGGTGTGGCGCTCCACCTCAGTCGCCAAAACAATCTCCTTGGTCTAGCACTGTCTGGCTGATACAGACTTCAAGCCACCCCGACGATTTACTTTATTAATGATAAAAAGACCATTTATTTTTAAACATAATTCACAGATAAATAACCCCATTGATAGAGCATTATACATTGGCATTTTTAGATAAAGATTAAAATAATGAGTATGCAACACACACACATTATATATATATATATATATATATATATATATATATATATATATATATATATATATATATATAAGTTAAGGTAACGTAGATATACTTATTGATACTCGCCCATGCGCACAAGCACACATTTATATACAAATAAATATTATAATTCAAAATTAATCATCTCAACACTAATGATATTTTAAATAAATATTTTGATAATTATGTATTTGCCTCTCACAGATGCTTTTATTTTCGGCAGGTAACTCATATATTCATAACCGAATTTATCTTTCTACAGATGGTCGGTAAGAAAGCAGTTGATAAACTTCTGTTTCCGGCTTCTGCGCTCGACTTCATAAATGTTTCTTCTCCAGACATTCCACTGTCTGCATTTGATAAATACTCCATCCACCCGAATTCCTTAGTGAAGTGTTGAATGTACCACCGAGAAGAAGAAAAAAAAGTAGACAGAAGAAGAAAAATGGGGGCAATGCCTGTTCTAAACAGTTTATTAGTTAGTTAGTTGACGCATGTGCGTTGCATCGACACTTGGGTAATCTATTAAATAAGGCAAACACAAATTCTCATTACACGCACAGAACCATGTCATACGGAAATAGCATCTTTGCCCCAAATCTGACCTCGTATATACATTCAGTCACGATTCCTTATTTCCAATTACATAAGAAATAATTCTCGGATCTTTACACAATGCATCATGCACTAAGAGCAAAAGAAATAACTATTTGATCTAATCCCTGCACAATGTCCCATGCTCTAGGAGCAAAATAAATAACTTTTTGATGCATACACAATGCCTCAGCTTTAGGAGCAAAAGAAAAAACTCCTTGATATCTGCACAATGCCTCATACTGGAGCTAAAGTAATAACTCTCTGATCCGTACACAACCCCTTATGCTCTAGGAGCAAAACAACCCCAACTCTTTGATCCCTACACAATGCCCCATGCTCTAGAGGCAAATGAAATAAATGTCAGACCCCTACACAAAGCCTCGTGCTCTAGGAGCAAAATTAATATTTTGATATGACCCCGACACAATGCCTCATGATCTAGGAGCAAAAGAATTGACTGTTTTGGAATATGATCATATTACTAGCTATTTCTAAGATGTAATGAGCCAATTTCTGAATTTGATTTAGAACCGGGATTTCCTTGATTGTAAAATTGGAAAGAGAAATAAAGATTACTGTTAAATTCCAGTAAAATTCCTGTTAAAATCCAGTTTCTTAAGAAACTGACTTTGTGTCACATCCTACTCGTGTGGAGGTGTTGGTAAATATATATACGTATATGATATATATTTGCATGCAAAAGTTTAGATTTAGACAACAAGACGAAAATAAGAAATTCACTGGAGTTAAAAATGAACTAGAACTAATTGGCCAAAATATTGTGATAATAACTAGGGTCATAAAAGGTATGAGGTCAATAGAATTAACAGGTGGAACTCTAAGTATAATGTAATTTAGAATAGTATAAAGCCATTTAATACTAATTAAAAATAGCCTACTTAGAAATAGTTTAAAGCGGACTAGGGTCCCACTGCTTTTCAAAACAGTCTGCAAATTCGTGTTTCGTTTTCATAATTAGTTGCCTCTTTGCATGGACATTGGCCACATACACAGTCTCTTAAAACATACGAAATACGATGTTTAGGCCAAATAAACTATGCACGAGATGGGGGAAAGATGGATTGAATCGGACATTGCAAATATGACAGTCACACAGAACACGATGTCATCCTATATTCCCGAATGAGAAACCCTACAGCCGCCTTTAGATATTGACTTAAACACATGTGATAAAGAGGAAGAAATCAAAAGATTAAGATACCCCTTTGAATTATTCATGATAATATACGAGAACAGCATGAGGCTCACAATAGGGTTAGAAAAGGCCCTGGTCAAACGCTATGTAAAAAAATAAATAAAAAATAAAAATAAAAAAAAATAAAAAAAATGAAAATAGAAATAAAAGAAAAACAAAACAAAAAAAACCACAAAACCAAAAAAACAAAACAAAACAAAGACGAACATAAAAATTCGAATAATTCGCAAATTGCAAAGGTCGAACAAAAACGTTGTTCATATCTTTTGGAGATTCCCTTTATACAACTTAATGACATTTATACAAGTCATTTGGTTGGTAAGCATTTAAAATGCAATTGGAAAATCGTGTTTGCTCGTTTATTAAAATTATTTCCCAAGCAATGGCGGATCATCTTTCTTGTAAGCGGTGGAAATAAAATGACACGATTGGATATAAAAGAGAAAATAAATTATTGCGCAATAAAATATTAGACGTTGAATGTCTCTCACTGGACATATGCACTGAGAGAGAGAGAGAGAGAGAGAGAATCCCATAATGAATTTGTATATATTCCCTATAAAACAGGCAAACATTGAAATTAGAGAAACGCCCACGTAATTACTAATAGAGAGGATTTTGTAGGATGAAAATAGTATTTCTTTGTCCACACACATACATATATATATATATATATATATATATATATATATGCGCGTATGTGTGTGTGTATGTATTTCTAAGTCTATAGTTAAATGATGAGAAAACCATGTATTTTAAAGACAATATCTTTCTTTGTCAATGTACCTACGAGAGAGAGAGAGAGAGAGAGAGAGAGAGAGAGAGAGAGAGAGAGAGAGAGAGAGAGAGAGAGAGAGAGAGAGAGAGAGAGAGAGAGATCTGACTAAGAATATCGTTATGTTTCCTAGGTAGAAGAAGAGGAAGAAATTACGTTATTTTCCACCAGCACAAGTATTTGATCACTGGTAAACGACAAAATTTCGAGGACAAATTTTGAAGACCACAACCTCCTCCTCCGCATTAGGAAATATTCATTCACCGGAGTCTTATTTCCCAGTACCATTTGCTTCTGGCTTGACTCAACGAAGCATTGTAGATATTTTAACCAGTTTTTCCTATCTATCTCTGTTCGTCTATCTAGCTAGGTCACTTCATACACTCACAATCTTCTGATTATTGTACTAGTTTTCAACTATTCTCTCTCCAGCGATGGCTAAATAATAAAGAAAACTCGACTCTTTAACCTTGATTACACATCCAGTCTATGAGAAGGAAAACTCTGAATTCAAACCTGTTGAACTCTGCTTAAGAAATTGACCTTGTGCTGCATCCTGCTCGTGTGGAGCGGTTGGTAAATATAGTAATTATTGACTAAATTTTGTTTAGTCTGGCATAAGGCCCGAGATTACTTACAGATCTTAACATAGTTGATGTTCATTATATGATCTCTATTTTTAAATTCTGAACATTGATTAATTTTGTATTATTTTTGATTTTTGGGCTGTTGTCCTCATCTTTAATGTTATATTCACAACGTTTCGGCCGATGTACCCTCTGGCCTTCTTCAGGTGTTTTTGTCGAACTTGTGAAACTTCTTGAAGATCTAGGGAGCCTTCACGTCGTAATCGGGACCACAGGTGGTAATAAAAAAAGAATACTTAACATAGCTTAACGCTTGTACCTGGTCATGTTAACGAAATGAGAACAATCTACCCCAATGGATTAAATGAAGGGTTCAGTACGAATATCCGCGAAGGCTTCCGATTACGACAAGAAGGTTCCCGAGTTCGACGAAAAATACTTGAAGGCCGGAGAGCTCATCGGCGGAAACGTTGTGTATATAACACTAAAGATAAGGACAGCAGTCAGAAAAATCCAAACAATACAAATTATCAAGCCTTATCTAAAAAATTCAGACAAATAATTGATTAACATTTAGATACACATCAGTGTGTTTACTATCAAGCAAATGTCGTAGAGATCTTTGTGAAACATAATCTAATTTTAATCTCACATTATTCGCCCTTGTACCAATCTAAGCCTTTTTAAAACATCTCTAGCAAATATGTTTTTTTATAAAATTGTTTCATTAGCTTTTAGTTAATATGCCCAGCTGTTCTGTAGACTTTTGTAGTGGTGGTGATGGGGATAGAAAAATAGGAAAAAAAAATTCCAATACTGTTGATTTGGTTTTAATTTCACTGTTGAGTTTCTTTGGTGGTCTTTCGTGAAACCAGATGGAAAATGAAGCGAAGAAAGGTTACACCGGAAGGCAAAGCTGATGGCGTCGTCGTCGTCGTCATCCGCTTTTGAAGAATATGTTTATGTTTGATAGTGTTAAAAGCCACCACAAGAGGCCGGCTGTAGAGCGATGCTTCAACACAGAATCTAGTCGACGAACAAAGAAATATTGATTATCCTCAATATAAGTGGCTAAGTAGACTGTAGTTGGATGGGAGGTAGTATTAGTTTCACCGGAAGTACGAATATGATTAGCATTGGCGCAAGCGCAAACGGATTATAACAAAAAACAACAGTAAATAAAAAAAAGATAAAATAAAAATAAGTACAATGAAAATTTAAGATATTTTTGTTTTGTTATATTAAAATCAATTAAAACAAAGAAAATTGTATACTGTATATACTTGCGAATAGGTCGCACTTTTTTAAAACCAAAAATTCCGCAAAAATCAGTGGTGCGACCTATCCATTCAACATAAATGTAAAACTTTAATTTTTATTTATCATTAAGTTGCAATGACACGAAATGTGTATAATATGCATTTGAAAGCTTTTAAAGTCTTTCAAATACTCTCTCTCTCATATATATATATATATATATATATATATATATATATATATATATATATGTAAGAATGGAAAGGGAATTGAATCAGACATATGAGGAAAAAATGAGTAAGGAAAAGAAATGTAGATTTTCACCGTTTTTTTTCCCCAAATAATAACAATGAAAACACGCTTCATTCAATCATCAAGTTTAAGAATATTAATAACATTTTATTCTTTGAAATATAAATTGTATCCATCCACCAAAACTTTCAAATTTTTAACGGTCTCTGCGTTCCAAACGATTAAAAAAATATTCTTTTTTCGAACATTTTAAAATTCTATTTTGTCTCCAACGGATTTTTGTCTCTACTCAAAAAATAAAAAAATTCGCCCTGATGAAGGTCGTAAAATCTCTGTGTACGGAATATTTTTACATTTTTCCTATTATTATTATTATTATTATTATTATTATTATTATTATTATTATTATTATTATTATTTCAACTTCATCTGATTATTTTAATAATAATAATAGCGTAAATCCGTATACATTTTGATAAACGGACCGAAACACATGTGTAAGTGATATCGATAAAATTCATTTTTATCCATCTACATTTCTTTTCTTTATTCATTTTTTCCTCATATATATATATATATATATATATATATATATATATATAAATAAAAGGCAATCCAAATGACTGGTAAGTATGGGATGATTCTATTTAGGATCATCGAAATCTCGCTATACAACCATACTGTATGCTCTTGTAGGTGCAAACATATATACCTCATACAAGGATTTCTATAAATCCGTAAAAAGAGCTCAATGTATAATAATCAATAAATTAAATTATATACAGAGTAATATTTAACTTTCAAAGAAAGAACCCTTATATTTGCATTATGCTTCACAGTCTGTGGCAAAGTGTTCTAAATCTAAAATTCTTAAGCAAAGTCTTGAAACAAAGATGAATATTTGATAAGTTTTATGTTAGAATAGGTCGTGTAACTACACAGATTATAATGCGATCTGTATACGCAAATACCCAGTTTGGCAACCACAAATTAGGAGTGTGATCTATCTACTTGTGCGAGCTATCTGCGAGTATATATGGTACATGAATCAGATTTTTCTTTGCGAACTGAGAACTATTTAAAATTATGAATTTATTGGAGAATGTAAAGTTTGATTTATGAAGTCATTGACTAATATTAGTTTACGTCGTAAATATGGGCCTCCCAGTTAGTATCGAACTCACAAACAATAGCCAGCTAGATTAATGTGCTAACCATTCCACCACATTATTCTTTATCTTCCGACCAAGCTAAAATAGAATCAAGATCATTTTAATGTGAGGTGCCCCACAGGAAGCAAGTCTCTCGTTCGGCGATTTTGAAAAATTAATTAGATTCCGTTGACATTCCCCTTGGATGGCACCCAGGCACTGTGTAATAAACCCTTTTTCGTAAATCCACCCGACGTTTTTAGAGAATGAGAAGGGAGGGAGAGCTCTCAAAGTAGTTTTGGCTAACGAGAAAAGAGCCCCTTAGATTTGAATTTTCCTTCTCCTAGATCGGTGCCATACCAAGGTTAAAGAGACCAGTATGCCCTACTATTTTCTCATAACTGGAGAATAGTTTGATTCGTACCTTTCCCAACTTTTTGACCTTGTGTCAAAGTAAATGCATTTATCATTTATAAATGCATACTTGTTCCATCGTCTATCCGTAACTTTATCTAGAAAACCTATGTTAATGGGTACACACAAATACAGGTTACATATGTCAGTCTCTCCCACTAACACACATACACACACATATTTATGTGTGTGTGTGTGTGTGTGTGTGTGTGTGTGTGTGTGTCTAAAGGAATAAAAATATTATCCTCGTGATCTGGTATTCTTCTTATAACACACGTAGATTGTGTGTCTAAATTCCTTTATCAATTCAAGTGTAAAAAATTAAGATGCTCAAAACTTTCACAGATTGAAAAAAAAAAAAAGTAGAAGTTTTTTTCTTTATCTTAAAATATTTTATGTGAAAAGTTTTTGAAAATTTCTCGCCAAGTTCGTACCGTCTGCGATAAAAAAAAAGATTTTAATTTCAATTTATCTTCAGTTTCACATTTTTTTCCATTTCATTTATTCAATAAAATTCGTATTTTTGTTTGTGTCTCAGCAAAACATTTGATCTATAAAGACACGCAATCACCATATATATATAACAAACATTCCATTTACATATATATGACACAGAATAAGAAATTGGGTTCGAAGTTTCAAAATCACGTGATCTCAAGGGGGCAAAAAGAAGAAGAGATTCTGCCATACTATGAACGTGCCTGTTTTTACCAGTGGCACATAGTATGAAAACTGAAAACACAAAAAAAAAAAAAAAAAAAAGAAAAAAAAAAAACGGAAGAAAAATTGGAAGATCTCATGATCTTGCCTATAAAATGTGGATTACCATTGCCATGATAATTGGCAAGAGGGCTAATACGCGAAATCCGAGACTAAAGGAATTGAGAATGTATGGAGATTGTCCAGATGATGGCAATGACGAGATTTGCAAGAAATGAAGATTTAAAGAGGCTTTCTGTAACCAAATATTCAGTGATAACCACTGAGGCGCTTGTCGGGTTATGGCTATCGTCCATCAAAATGGACACTGAGCTAAATTCAAATCCTGGACAAGGCAGATTGCATTTCACATAGACCTTTCATGTATTTACCAACCCCTCCACACGAGCAGGATGCGACACAAGGTCAATTTCTTAAGCGGAGTTTAACAGATTTGAATTTATTTTTCCTTCTCCTAGAGCGGTTACCTAGCCATGGTTAAAGAGCCCAGTCTGCCCTGCTATTTAACCATAACTGAAAGGAGAATTGGATTCATACCTTTCCCAAAGGTATTAACGCCATACGAAATGTAAACAGCTTCGTTCAGGAATTGAATTCTGGTCGACGAGTCCATTTCCTACGACACTAACCATCACACTACGGGTGCCTTCATAGAACTTATCCCTTGGAAAATGTATGAATCTATCCCCCCAGAATGGGTAAATAACAGGGCAAACTGGACTCTTTAACCTTGGTATGGAAACCAGCCAAAGAGAAGGAGAACTGAATACAAACCAGTTAAACCCCACTTGAAAATTGACCTTGTGTTACGTGCGGAGGGGTTGGGTGTATACACAACCACTCGAAATCTCGATGTGGACATACAAATGCATGAATAATAATGATGATAATACTCTGATTTTGACATACTGAGGGATAATCCCCCCCCCCCAAAAAAAAAAAATAAAACTCATGGAACATGAAGCTAATTGTACCAATTGTAATTGGCGCCCTTGAAGCGGTCCAGAAGGGCTGGAAAAAAAGAGTATGGGGAATTGGAAATCAGAGGAAGAATTGAGACCACCCAAACAACAACAACATTGTTAATATCAACTAGAATACCCAGAAGAGGCCTGGAGACCCGAGTAAACTTGCAGTCACTCAGCCTTCGGTGAACCACCATCTAATGCGGGTGAGAAACACTCAATAATCTTATTATAATAGATAATATATTCCTACTCAAGGTTATTGACATCACATTCTCCATGATAGTCTTAGTTAACTAAGTCTACGTACAGCATGCAGCGGTTTACAGTGTGAACAAGGCTAATTTGCATGAATTTAATAATATGTGCTTAGTATTATTGATTTCTAAAAACATCTCTTCAATGAATCTTAAATGAAGATTACTCAATGAAATGATGGAAGAGTAAGTTTCATAGTTTCATATCTTTTTATCTGCATATTAGCCTTTCTAATGCACCCGGAGGGTGCATATAACAAGTTAAAATATGGATAATTCTACAAATATGATTTCCACAGAAAGCCACATCTACACGAAAAATAAATGTATACGTAGAAAATCGTTCTATCAATTTTCCTCTGATCTTTCCCGCCTTTTTATTGCTAATTTGTGAGTGACCAACAAAAAAATAAAAAAATAAAAATAAAAATAAAAATAAAAAAATAAAAAAAATAAAAATAAAAAAAGGTTTTCAGAGCCGCATTTAATACATCATATACGGCCAGACTTACGATTCAGTTTTCCTATGCCGTACATCAATTTATCCGAATCTGTTATGTCTCAATGTTGCTGTATATCTATATCGGCACTTATATATTGATTTCAGTCTTATCTGTATATTGCAACTCACACACACACACTCTATAAGTTAATCTGTTGCAGTGTAAATTGCTGTCATAAATCTGCTGTCATTGCTGACGGTCAGCATTTAAAAACGAAGAGAATGGCCATTTTTGCGACATAATGTTTTTGTTTTGAGGTTATCAGGGTCGGAGGGGGGGGGGGGCTAATCTGATTAACAGATGGGCGGAGGGTGGTGGTGGTGAGAGTAGTACCAATCATTCTCAGCAAGTTGACCTACATCAAATTATTTCTCCGCTTTGAGATAGAATAGAAAAGTGATTGTTGAAAGAAGCACTATAAGTAAATGTGCTTTATACGACAATAGATATTATATATCGATCTAGATTTTAGTACCTGAGTGTAGTTTGTACAAGACTACAACTATGCCGCCTCGTAAGCTGAGACAGTAGAATACGCCGACTGCACCTCTGTAAATAGATAAAAATCCACCTAATGTGACCACCTGTTAGCCGTGGCCGGCGCCCCGTGATGCTTAAGATGAAATCCTAGTCGGCTGAGCAGTCTGACATGGACCTTATTTGGGCTAAGACCGGTGGTCGGAGAGGCTCCCTCCCATCAATCGGTTGGTTACGCCAAGCCCTAGCAGCTATATGATTGTCCCGAGCGTTAGTTTGTATTCGCCGGGTGGAGTTGTCTGCCCCTTTTAGTTTGATGATGCCCGCTAGGCACCGCCGGTTTCAAAGCCTTTCGCTCTCTCTTTATAGTTTTCAGCAACTACGAGCCACATGGGGTAGATTCTATCTAAACCCTCTCGTGGGCTCCGCGTAAGTTCTTTAGCTAGTCTCATGTCTGTACTCTTTTATGTTATACTCTGTATCTTTCATGAATGTGTCTATCTTTATTTGTGTAACTCTGTTTACCTTATTATGAACGTTGTATCTACTGTTATCCATGACATGTTGAACCTCCCAAACTTTTTATCATATATAGCACGAGCAGGATGCGACACAAGGTCAATTTCTTAAGCTGAGTTCAGCAGGTTTGAATTCAGAGTTTTCCTTCTCCTAGACCGGTTGCCTAACCAAGGTTAAAGCCCTGTCTGCCCTACTATTTACCCATAGCTGGAAGGAGAGTAGGATTCATACCTTTCCCAAGGATATTAGCTCTAAATGAAATGCAATTACCACGTCCAGGATTTGAACTCGGGGCAACGAGTCCATTTCCCAAGACTTTAACCATTACACCACGTGCTTCCTATTTATCATATATGTGCTAGAATGTGGTGGCTGAGAATCTTAATGTCCTGGGCATGACGTTAAACAGCATCTAGTAGTGAAGTTCCAATTCTGGAATCACCATTATTCCCAGGTCCACTCTGACCTTGTTCGGGTCCCATCTATCGGTTGAATAGATTTTAAAAAAAAATGTGTTTTTAAAAATTGCATACCCAACACAAGAATGAATAAAACAACATCTTCAACCTAAAATAACCCAAGGGTTGAAATGCCGTAATATCCAACCAATCAAAAGAATGAGGTAACCTGTAGAGATTAAACTTACAACTATAGTTATAGTCTCATAGATAGATTTATACGAAGGGGATTCAAAAATTATCCGCACTCTTGTTTTATGGAAGCCGAGCTCATCGTGGATGATTTCATAGAACAATGACTAATCTGCAGAGAACAAGCTACCTTATCGATGATAAATCGCCGGTTCACCATTACCACTTTGCTGAACCCCCTCATCAGTGGCGGAGGTTGACGGGCGTCCGTTTACCTCTTCGTGCGTCACGCTTACCAAGTCACTTTTAAACTTCTCTATCCACTCATACACTTTTACGCGGTAGCACACTGTCCGCGTATTATGCTAAAAGCATCCGTTGAATTTCAGCCCTGACCTCCTTCCGACTAGAGAAATCGGTTAGTGCATACTGCTAATGGAGCAGCCATGTTTACACTGTAAAGACAGCAAACAAAATGGTGCGATCAGGCTCAAATTTTGATCCCTTAACCAAAACAGTGTCAATTATAAACACGCATGTGCTAAACGTAGTGTGGTTTGGTTTATCAACCTCAGTGGGCCATTTAAGGTCAACAAAGTTTTGAAATAAATTCATTCTTAATGTATACTCAATTTTTTTACAAAAACATTTTTATTTAACCCATAGATGGAACCCTAACAGGTACTACCATCCCGGGTCAGAGTGGACCAGGGGTAATGGTGATGAAGGGGTACTTCACATTACCCAAACCCCCAAAACTGAAACCTCACCATCAGATAGTTTAACGTTATTCCCAGGACATGAAGACCCTCAGTTACCGCATTCTAGGACCCATATGATAAAAAGGGTTGGGTTTTCCATAATGGCAATAAGGTTAGGGAAATCATATAGGTGCTTGGGCTTGACATGACCAGCCCATTGATCAGAGTGGCCCTCTCCGACCGTTCGTCTAGCCTAAGGGTCTATGGAGTGTTGGATGCCATGGACTGCTCACCAGGATTTCGTCCTAAAGCACCACAGGTCGCTACCCAACACCAACAGGTAGCCCCATTGGGGGGGGGTCTTCCTTCCCTTCTGTAGAGGTGCAGTCGGTGTATTCTAAAGTCCCACCGACAGGGCTGAAACGCAGTGTGACAATAAAGAGATATGTCATGGCGAAAAGTACAGATAATTCTTTTTACTCTCCCTAGAAGATAGATTGATAGAATTTGTGTCCGGTGTCTATTTAAATCTCATCCTATTAGTTTTTAACAAAATAAATAGCCTTTTTGTGTTAGTGTTTTCGTTTTTATCATCTGTTTATAGATTTTCAATACTTCCGGTAGTTTGTCGACTTTCACGACCACAGTTTTTAATGCGATGAATTTAATAATAGATTGTTGGCAATGTTTAGTTGATAAACTTGTGTTTGAACCGGGTTATGACGTTTTAAGTTTGTAGTTCAATACGGCCACTCATTTTGTTCCAACCGGATATCTGTTCATATCTCTCAACTTATCTGTTCATATCTTAATTTGTTCGCATATAGAGATGTATGTATGTAAATTTTGCACATTTTTTTTTTAGTAGTTTTCCAAAACTATGAATCTTTATCTTTCTATCTATAAATTCACATATGCACTCTGCTGACACATACATTTACAGACAGACTGTTTCACACACGCGCGCTTCGTGTGGTGTAATGATTATTTAGCAAACAGGGTTAGCGGAACATTATTAGTGAGTTCGTTTCTCACTGGGTGCCACATACTTGTGTTATTGTGTCAAACTAAGCTAAGCTTAATAAATGACTACATCTACATTTTCACATTATTTATTCAATATTTTTTCCCATGAGCCTTTTCGGTTCCTGTAAGAAACAATCAGTCGACACCAGGTGATACAAACGCCGAATCAAGATCAATATTAATGACATGTTTTTTTTTCTTTTTTCTTTTTTTTGTGTGTGCAAATATTCAACTTTTCATCGCCTGACTAGTAGGTATTCAGGCAAACAGTCAGCAGAAATTGAAAGGTGTGTGTGATGGGGGGGGGGGAATGGAAGTGTGTGCAGCCATTTTTTTTTGTTGTTCAAAACCCGGCAACAGAAGGAAATTAAAATCAGAAGTCTGACAGGATACAAACGTGTCTTTCAGTCACAGTTAATTACAATTTCTATTTTACATTTATGAAAAAAATAAAAATAAATAAATAAAATAAAATAAAATAAATAAAAAGCCCCCCCCACCCGCAAAAAAAATGCCAAAACCAAACAAACTCATGAATACTTCTAAATTCATATAACTGGAAGCAGATTCTTTCTTTTTCTATATATAATTATATGGTTGTCTGTCTGTTTTCCCAATTCACTGCAGACAGCAAGTTCTATACTAAGAATCAGCATGCCACAAGGAAGATTTCTAGCGCCAAAAAAAAATAGGGACTGGTAGAAGAACCCGGTATTGCCCGTGTGCCAAGTACGTATTTACCCAACCCGTAAATCACAAGTAAGATGTGACACAAGGTAGCGAGTATGGGACATCCAGTGAGGACTGAACTCATTATTCAGTAGTAATAGATCTGCGAGACTAGCTTGCTAACCATTGCACCACGATGAGACACCCTGCTCGAGTGCCAAGTGTCTTTGAACAGTTTTTATTTTGTTACAACTAAATGATATGCGAACTCTACTTGGTTTAATGGTTAGCCAACTAGATTAGTAAACCATTGTTAAGGAGTTCGATTCTCACTGGGGGCGCTCCATACTTCTGACCTTGTACCAAATTTAAGTTAAGTTTAGTAGATAACTGTACAGTTTAAAGTGGATGGCTCGCATAGTGTAATGTTTAGCAAGTTAGATTAGCAGACCATTTTTAATGAGTTCGATTCTCACTGGGCGCCTTTTATACATTACTTGTAATAATGGACAAACCATTTTTATAAATTTTAAAGCAGTTACATTTTTGAAGTTGATTTTAACAAGGTAAAGAAATATACATATTCACCTATCCGCACGAGTAGGATGTGACACAAGGTCAATTTCTTAAGTGGTGTTTAACAGGTTTGAATTCAGAATTTTCTTTCCCCTTGGATGGTTGCCTAACTGAGGTTAAAGAGCCCAGTCTACCCTACTATTTATCAATAGTTGGAGAAAGAATAGTTGGATTCATACCTTTTTCAAGAGTATCAGCTCTATGTGAAATGCAAGCAGTATCATCCAGGATTTGAACTCTTGTCACCGTGTCCATTTCCTACGTACGATTACACCATGGTCACCTCCAAGTTAAAGAAATAAAGAGAATTAATTCACTTTTTCGAAATCCAACAGACCATATCAAACTACAGAAAAAATATTTTCCTACAAAAAATTCTGTTTTTATTTAGTTTTAAAATTCTACCAAATAATTCAACTTGTCAGATTCTGATACATTATTGAATAAAGCTGTGTTCAATTAATTGAGAAATACAAAGTTTAACAAAATCCTAGGCAAACACGACATTTTCATTTTTTTTTTTCATCTTAAGACTTTTTTATTTAACATGTTAAAAAATCGCTTACGAAATAATTTTTGTCAGTGATGAAATTGATTTTTTTCGTTTTGTTTAGAAAATTAACATTTGAAATTGAGTATTTTTATTGGTTATGCTCAGCGAATTCTGGCTCTGATGAACATACACAACTGCTTCAGCTACCAAGCAATGAGAGAGAGAGAGAGAGAGAGAGAGAGAGAGAGAGAGAGAGAGAGAGAGAGAGAGAGAGAGAGAGAGTCTGCTTGTCTCTGTGCTGGTGGCATAATAGTTACCAATTATTGGCACAATAAGGATGATGCACCCGGGGAGAATCAGACTCACTAACAAATCTCACGAGAGCAATTCTTGAGTGAAGTCCTGTTTGTTTGTTTTTAACTTTAAAATAAATTTATTGTTAGAACTGTCAATTCGATTGCTTGATATGATTTTGTCCGGCCTCATTGATAATATATTTCTTATTCATTTATGAGTAAAACGAAATGACCTCAATACAATTACCTTTTTTAATTACAGAGCATAAAAAAGTTTTACTAGAACAAAGGTGTGACCAGAATAATCAATCCAAAATTCTAGTTGACATTAAAAAACAAAATAGTTGCTAGTAGATAGTCAGGTTAGTGAAGCACAGTCTTCGATGGAATCGATGTTAATTATTAGCATCACATTTTCTAGTACAATACTGGGAGTCTCACAATGGAGTAATAGTTAAGTTAATAACGTTGACTGTCATGAGTTCGATCCTCACAATGTGGCCTATATAGCCAACACTTGTGGTATTATATTTGCTTCGATCAATGTTTATGTCACTCAGCTGTGAAGCAAAATTAGCAAACCACTCTAGCTATGCTAATTCTGGCAAATTCAGTCCTTGCTAAGCGCTCCATGTTTATGATATTAAGATGAGTTTCTAGTAAACGAATTTTTTCTGTGTATGATAACGAGCTTCAACAACTCATTCCTTAAAAATGAACATATCTGCATTAAATGAAAGCTAGCTAGTCATTGTCAGTGATCTCTTTTTAACAGGATGCTTCAAGAATGTGATGCTGTACCGTCTATGACATTTGTTATCAAATAAAACAAAAAGGTATTTTGGTAAGTGCTCATAACACATCTTTATATCTAGATTGACTAAATAATCTTTTGAAAACATGAGATGTGTATCAATCAGACACTCACGCGCATATATGTCAAACACACATATACACACACATTCATAAACACATATATACATATACACACACATTTATAAACACATATATACATACACACACACACACATATATACATACAACACACACATTATAAACACATATATACATACCACACACACATTTATAAACACATATATACATACACACACACACATTTATAAACACATATATACATACACACACACACATTTATAAACACATATATACATACACACACACACACACATATATACATACACACACACACATTTATAAACACATATATACATACACATTTATAAACACATATATACATACACAATACATACCACATATATACATACACAAACACATTTATAAACACATATATACATACACAAACACCTTAACCGCTAGGCTGTCATCACGTACAGAATGCGAAGGGAATTTTAACTGTTTTAATACAAACATCTCTATGTATGTGAAAAGACCGCCATAGAGTGCTCCATCCCTTATATCGGAGAGCGTTGCGTATATATATATTTATATATATTATATATTGCATTGGAACACCTTTCGAAACCGAATCTTACATAAATAAAGAAATGATTAATAAACAAAACCGACATTAAAAGAGGGAAGACAATCTTTCTTTTTGCTGGTTTGAAATAGTTTTGTATCCCGTAGGTTGCTGTTTATTTTTGCTATTATTTGCTTTTTATGAAAACATTGATTCATTCCTCATCAGTCGGTAACACGCTTACTACCCTACAACGCATAGGTGTCTAGTGGCACATTACGTCTGACACACATATGCATCTATCGTACACAATGGACATATATGTGCGTCGCATGTTCGTATAGAAAACAATTCTAGGACGTACATTTGCGTAATGTTCCTAGATAATTAATTCTTATTCTATTTTCCGCAATAAAACGTTAGTTTTTTTTTCTTTTAGCAATTTAAAATGGTAACTTTAGTAAAGATATTGATGGCTTTTTACATATCGAGAATGTTTATTAAGACCAATTGCATTAATGATAACAATTGGTATTGCGTCTTACTCCCTTTCAAAAAGTATTATTAATGCGTTATTGGTAAATGGAGGTTGTAATTTCCACAATAAACACATCGAGTGATAGGTACTGCTATCCAATGGTGAGCAATATGAGATTTTAAAAGGTGTATACCTAAATTTAGTCAGATTCTATATAACCATTGTATAGCAGTACCTATCACTCGATGTACTTATTGGGAAAATCTTTCAACGGAAATGTGTGCATGTTAACCCTCGTTTACCAATAACGCAATAAGACTTTTTGAAAGATGAGGAGACGCATTATCAATAGTGTTATCATTAATGCAAGTGGTCATAATGAACAGCATGCACGATATGGAAATTCATTAAATTTAAAAATTTATCGGAGTTATTTCTCTAAGCCGATTTATTCTTTCCTATTTTCTCATACCACAGTTGGTAATTTGGTTCCTTGTGACTCCAAATAAATTTAGGGTTAAATACCACCAATAGATTCATCGTAAAATTCTACCATAGAAAAAGTTGTTTGTACAGGGGTTTGTTTTCAATTGCATACTCGGACAGAGACACCGCAAATTATAGTATAAGATTTTAACGTTGGTAAACTAAACGATTAAAATATTGTCACATAATTTGATACACACGAAAAGATAAAGGACACGAGTTTTGGCAATATGAAAGTTGAAGAATACCTAGTAAAAAAAAGACCCCCCCCAAAAAAAAGAAAAAAAAAGGGGTGTATTGAGGTAATTAACAGACTTTGTTTTGGAGAGAAATGATTATCTCCCTTTGACGATTTATGGTACTTTTAGGTAAAGGCGCGAAACTTCAGACACCCTTAAAAATATTTTTTACAGGTGATGTGAAGATGTCAACCGCAAAAATTCTGCTCTTTACACTCCTATCAGACAATACAGAAAGACAACTTTTTTAGTGAGGAGGAGGGGAATGAGGAGCTCTAAAAATAGTTTTGAATAACGGGAAGTGAGTCCCTTTGGTTTGAATTCAGAGTTTTCCTTCTCCTAGACCAGTGACTATCGCAAAGTTAAAGAACCCCGTATGCGCTACTATTTACCCCTAGGTGAAGTTAGAATAGTTGGATTCGTACCTTTCTCAAAGGTATTAGTGCTTTGTTAAATGCTAACAGTCGCGTCTAGGATTTGAACTCCTTTCGCCGTGTTCATTCACTATGATGGTAACTATTACACAACACGCCCCCCCCCCCCCCCCAACTGCTGTGTTTCATCCTTCCAGGAACAAATAAGACATTCTACTAAATGTTTTCAGATTTAATTCATGTTTTTATCTTTTTTTAGATTGGATAATTAATTTATTCGAATGGACATATTAATAAGTCTTGTTTGATGATGTACTTTTGTTTCATTTTGGCGATAGATTCCAGTTTATCGTCCGTAAACATTTAATTTACAAACTGAACAATGTGATAAAAATCAATAACAAATGAATAATATACATGATATCAATCACCCACTTGATAAACATTCAACAAGATGCGTAACATTGGAAATGAGTAAGGAAACAAAACCTTAATTATATGAACTAGCAAGAATATACGCCCTCTGAGTGTAAGTATTGAAGTTTTAATGTAATGAAATATATTAAACCAGAAAGACTAACAAAATAAATAATAAAATCATTCATAGGATTGATTTTAATACATAAGAGAATAAAACAGTAATATTAGTGATAGATAATACCAAGTAAGTATTTATTAAACCTGGTTTTGTTAAAACTCGTATGCACATTAACCGCACCATACATTATGTAAATCTTCATTTCTTAATGATATATAAGACATATTGTAGGATTTTAAATGCAATAATAACATAGGCTGTATTGAGGCAAATTCAACTCAGATTTTCAAAGAGACATCGTTAATAAATAAAATCTATTCTATGTATCAATTAATGATTTTGACTATAAATCAAATGCTCATTGATAAACTTACACAAGTCCTGACGTAAGCAGTAGCGTAGTTTTGGTTACAGGCAGACAGACACTGAATCTCCATTATAAGGTCTGAAAATTAAATATCGATTAGACATTTACTAAGTTTGTCATAAAGCCACAATAACACCATACAACAGTAAGGATTGAACTCACAACAAAAGCAAAGGATGTCATGTGACCTTGTCAACTAGAAAAGGATATTTTTGTTGAATGGCAGAAAAAGTTTTAATCTCGGTCCAAGTTTGAAAAAAAAATGTCAAGTCAATGCGAAATTCAGGGTTAGCTCCACCCCATAGCTGCATTTCTTTGGGGGATACGAATAATAAATAAAAAAAAAAACAAAAAAAACCAAACTGATACATGTTTGGGAAAATGAAATTTTTCTTGCATTTTTTGCAGAGGCGTTTCCTTTCGCCCTGGCCGGATATTTATTTTTTAAAAATTGATATGAAAGTTGATATTCATACAATTTGCGGGAAGGTTGATCAAAAGAAATTAAAAACAAAAATGAAATTTAAAAGGCAAAGATTTTCTTTCTTTTTCTTTTGCCTTTAATTTTTTCTTATATCCTTTTTTTGTTTGTTGTTTTTGTTTATTATTTCTTTCTTTCAATTGTACCTTTCTTTCTCTCCATTTAATTTAAAATTTTTTTAAAAATCTTTTCCTTTTGCTTTTTCTCACCACGAAAAATTAATAATCAACTAATTATATGAATGTAGATATCTACTAAAGTTAGCTGAATATGGTAAATTACAGTTAAGTCACATTGAAAGCACCGGTTCCCGCTAGATGACCAAATTTAAACAGTGATGAGCCTTTTCAATACTTAATTGGGTGACCATTTAAACAAAAACATGCAATGTAAGCAATGTGAGTCCCTTTCTATCAAAAATGATTTGATTCGGCATTTAATGGCCTGAAAAGGGTTGATATGTCATAAAACAAAACAACTAAATCAATATTGTTTAATGCTTACAGTCATATGAAATAGACACGACGAGACGAGTTCAAATTCTTGATGTGGCTGTTTGCATTTCACATAGCGCTAATACTCTTTGGAAAGGTACAAATCCAACTATTCTCCTCCAGCTATGGGTAGTAGGGCAGACTGAGCTGTTTAACCTTGGAAAAAGAAAACTGAATTAAAACCAAAGGGTTTCTAGTCAAAACTACTTTGAGAGCTCCTCACCCCTCCTGCTTAAAACCAAATGTTGCATAGCGCCTTCTTTACCGGCACTAAATAGGTATATGTTATATACTGGTCTTTTCACTAAGCCAAATCAGCATATAACGTTATATACCTTTCTTTAATTCTTACTCTGGTAGTCTATTCTTCTGGTCGGCTTTTAGTTCTGATCGTCTACCATCTATCTTGGTCTGATATATCTTCTAAGGTCTCGTCTGGTCTTCTATTGAGGATTCCGGGTCTGGTTTCTGTTTCTAGGGATTTCTTGTTTTCAGAAGCCCTATGTCATTGTTAGTTTTTAGTAATAAACACAAGACTTCGATTTACGATGATATTACTTTATTCGTAGATCCCCAGACCAGACAATCTGCGCAGTGAGACTCACATCTTGCTAGCTTGGCTTCTAACTGACTAAGTTGCTTACTTAGTATCCTTAAACCGGAAGGGGGCCTTCTATTGCCTTCCAGTTCTCACGTTCCATCCGCAGAACGCAAGGTGAGATCGAGATCAAGCGCCGTCACTCACTCTCAAGGCCATCAGCTGTACTGATCGCCATAATGATTTCTACAATACCTTAAAAATGTATTAGGGATCCAATTATTATGTAACACAAAGGGTTTCTCTTCTCAGTAGTCAAAACTACTTTGAGAGCTCCTCACCCCTCCTGCTTAAAAAAATGTTGTAATGCCTTTACTTCTGAGATGCACTCGTAATTTGTGCAGCTAGATCATCTGGGTGGTGGGTTTGGGTGCATTGGGCAATTTGAATGCAATAAAATATTTGTTGTCAAGAATAGAAAGTAATTTTTTATGGTTTGTTGATGTGAAAACTATTAACGAGAAAAATAGAAAATTTAATCAAAAATATTATTTCCTTAGAGAAGGATGTTATCAATGTACGACGAGACTGGATGATTTTTTTTTTAAATAAAGAAAGAATAAAAATACTCCGTTGAGTCGTCTTTTCGATGACGTCATTTAGAATTCTAGCTTATCGCTTTTTTAAGAATCTATGTCATTTAGATAAACTCCTTAGAAACGTAAATCTATTGTCACATGTTTTACAAGGATTAAATATTTGATAGATTATAACAGCAAGCCATAAATCCATTCTACGTTTGTGTGTACATATATATTTATTTGCTATGTTTAGTTTAGTAAAAAGTAGTAAGAGTGGAGCACCCAGTGAGGATAGAAATTAGTTCATTACGAAACTTTTTTTCTCTCTCTCTCATATATATATATATATATATATATAAGGCAGTTGTGTGTATGTGTATGTCCGGAGGAAACTTTGTCGTTAATTGTTTTATTTTCAAAGTAAATATATATACAAATTAAATATCACCAGGGCTTGGTTTTTGAGCAAAAATAATAGTGATTTGATTTATATTTGTGAAGATAATTAAAAAATAAAATTTAAATGATAACAGCATGGATTTTTTTTTCATTCAATATTTTAGATAGACATTAACATTTCTTTTCAGAGTAGCTGGATAAAATCAAGGTCAATTTTTTTTTTACATAGGGATTTAAATGGGACATCCCACGAGGATTCAACTCACAATACAGTAATAATGGATCTGCGGGAATAACTTAAAAATCACCCTCTACCCAGGCGACGCCGGGTAGCCGCTACTAGTGTATATAAATGTGTGTGTGTATTTACTAAGCTTAGCTTAGGAACAAGGCCAGAAGTTTGAACTCACAATGGTCTGCAAATCTAGCTTGCTAACCACATTAGATGCCCTCTCTCCCTCTCTATATATATATATATATATATATATATATATATATATATATATATATATATATATATATATATATATATATATATGAGAAGAAAATATTTAAAAAATATAACAAACACAGGATGTTATGATTAGGGGAAACAATTTTAAGTGTCAATACTTAAGCATTTCGGTATATTGTACCATCTTTAGGACACTGTTAGTAATGTTTATGTGAGGGACAAAATGAAAGATGTTAAGTGTATAGTGAATGTGTGAATATGATGTTATTAACCGTTAATTTTTATATGCGCGTTTTCACACATTCACTATATACTTAACATCTTTCATTTTGTCCCTCAGAAAAACATTACTTAACAGTGTTCCTGAAGATGGTACAATATACCGAAATGCTTAAGTATTGACACATAAAATTGATTCCCCTAATCATAACATCCTGTGTTTGTTATATTTTAAAAATATTTTCTTCTCATATTGTCGGATTAATTTCCTCACCGTCTTTCCATATATATATATATATATATATATATATATATATATATATATATATATATGAAGCATTCTGTGTAAAATATAAGAAACTCAGCTTTTGAATGTTAAGTTTCGCGAATATGTATATATATATATATATATATATATATATATATATATATGTGTGATTACCTGTGCCCCTAGTAAGACTGTATTAAATCAAAGCTTTTATATAAGTAAAGTCAGCAAAGTAGCCTATTGTCGGTATCAGCCGAACAGTGAGGAAGACTATCCCCATTTTGGTTGCGCTAGAACAGGGATATTGTTTTTGCCGAGGCGCTACACAACTCCCATGTGTTTCACCACACCTATCATATTACCCAATTTTTCTACTCATTCGCTGAGCTGGCGATGATCAATATCGAACCCGAACCCTTGTGATTCCTAGGCGGATGCTCTACTGACTGACCAAACTGGCCCCTTGTATATGTAGAGGCTAAAAGTCCGAGATTTTGAGAATCAAACTAATGTTGAATTATCGGATTTTCATTGAAGTAAATACAGAGAAGATTTTAGGTTTTTTGTTTCCATATCGACACCTGAATGTATTTCCTGTTGAAACTCGCTGATTCAGTAAAATCAATTAGTATCTGAATCAGCCGATAGGTGTCGCCTTTATGTAATTTAAACTTTTGACTCTCGTATGAAAATCACGTCATCTCCAGATTTGGGTCAGTTGCCCATGAAGAGATTGTAATAAATATGAATCAGGACATTAAATTGTGGGTTGTCGTCAGTGAGACTTTTTATAACTCTAGGTCAAATGAAATTGGTTTGGTGTGTTGGGACCCAAGAGATCAACTTAGTGCTATGACGAATCTTTTCATATCAACAGAAGAAATGGGAAGATAAAATATTATAAGTTCCCAAAATTCACACTGAATTGTCCAAATTGAACACATGGCCTAGTGGATAAGGTAGTTCCCAAAATTCACACTGAATTGTCCAAATTGAACACATGACCTAGTGGATAAGGTAGTTCCCAAAATTCACACTGAATTGTCCAAATTGAACATATGACCTAGTGGATAAGGTAGTTCCCAAAATTCACACTGAATTGTCCAAATTGAACACATGGCCTAGTGGATAATATAGTTAGGTTAAGACAGTTCTAAGTGACAGTTATCTCTGGATTCCGGGTTCAATCCTGAGTAGCAGCAGTAACATAGAAAAATAATTAACACAACTCCTACCCCAGCTATGGTTAGCGGAATGAGAACAGGATACCCCCGTGGACTGAATAAAGGGTTAAGTTCAAAGTTCCGTGATGGCTCCCGATTACGACAAGAAAGTTTCCGAGTTCGAAAAGAAAGTTTCCGAGTTCGAAAAGAAGGTTCTCGAGTCCGACAAGAAATACCTGAACAAGGCCGGGGGTATATCGACCGAAACGTTGTACAAATAACAATAAAGATGAGGACAATAGTCCGAATAATGCAGATAATACTAATCATCAAGCCTCATCTCAAACATTCAGAGAAATAGTATTAAACTTTTACATTCACTCTTGGTAGGTTGGATTTTGCGGCATTTCAAACCTTGGGTTATTTTATGCCGAAGACATGTTTGTTTTATTCGTTCTAGTTGGGTATTCAATTTTTAAAAAACATTTTCATCTATTCAATCCATAGAAAAGACCCTAACAAGTACTACCACTTCGGGCAGAGTGTACTAGGGAGTAATGGTTATGAGAGGTACACCACACTCTCCAGAGCTCCAGAATTGGAACTTTACTAGATGTAGTTTAACACATACCCAGGACATTAAGACCCGCAACCACCACCCTCTAGCACATATGATATAAGTGTTGGGGGTTTATCATGAGGGAAATGGGATCGGGAAAATCATATAGGTGCTACAATCACTCTTGTAAAATTGTGAAGTGATGTGTTTTGTTGGTACTAGCAAGGATATGCGCTCTCGGGGCGTAAGTATTTAAGTTTTAATGTAATGAAATATATCAAATTAAAAAGACTAATATTTTTATATGCGTTTTTATTTAATTTCCTTACACTTATTCTAATTATATTTTAATCCGTTTCTATATAAAATCATTCCTCGAATTGATTTTAATACGTTGGAGAATAAAACAATGTTGGAGATCAATAACACCAAGAAATTATTTGTAAAACCCAGTTTTTTAAAAACCAGTATGCAAATTAACCATACCATATATTCTGTAAACCTTTATTCCTTAGTGATCTATGACACATTCCATGATTTTAAACGCACGATTAACATGGGCTGTTTGGAGGCAAATCTAACTCAGATTTTCATATAAATATCGTTGATAGATAATATATATTTTATGTATTAATGATTTTAACTGTAAATTAAATACTCATTGATGAACAGGCAATTCCTGGGGGTATTGTGATGTAAGCAGTGACGTGGTTTCGGTTACAGACACCAAATCTCCATTATAGATGAATTAAAAAACAAAATTTAAAATGACTTCTAAAACCACTGAATTCTAATACAGTATATATCTTAGCCGATTTATAATTGATCTCCCTGAAATCTTGTATTTAAAGACAACAACAATAAATTCCGAAAGAGAATTCTTTTAAAAACTGTTAAAGTCGAAAAGCTGAAAATAGTGACAAAAATGAGGTTTCAAACCTCTAGGAAGGATTAAGTTGTTTCTTTTTTTATAATTGAATGATAACATGAAAATAAAATTATTATAACGATCCAGTCGGGAAAATCTTTGCTCGCAGTGACTAAAGATTAAAAAAAGTATTTAAAGGAAAGAAGTAATAATTGTAAATTTTGACTTTTGCTTTGTAGAAAGTAATTTTATTCATTTGATATTCACAATCATTTTAGAATATAACGAAAAAGAATTATTAGTTTTCTATGAAATAACAAATAGAAAATTATCCAGTGAAATTCTTTACCTTTTCTTTTATAAATAATTCAATATCTTTTTTTGTGCTCAGTTTAGTCAAGTACGAGCAATTGTTAACGAGATGTTATATTTTAAAAAGTGCTCTAAAACAATGACCTTGTTCCAGACTAAACTAAGCATACTTATTTCAACTGTTTATGTAAATAGTACAAATCTGCAATTATTACTTATTCTAGTGTAAAACTATTTCAATATTGATTAAACTTTTAGGCCAGCAAAATGTCAGTGTGTGGTAATGGTAGGCAAGTTGGATTAGCAAACCATTGTTAGGGAGTTCGATTCTCATTGGGTGCACCATACTTGCAGCTTTGTGCTACAGCTAAGCTAAGCTTAATAAACAAATACCTGTCTGTCTGCCTTGAAAGACAAGATTCTAAATATAGATCTTATTGTTCGAACATCAATCACTGGTATCGTTAACAAACACTAACTCATTTCCTCCATCAAGGTTTTGGTTGGTTTGTTTCTTTGTTTAATGGCATATCAACATTCGTGAGTTATTTAATGCAAAAACACCCTTGCAGAATGTAATTCTATTTAACCCATAACTCGGGGATGATATGGTTCATGCCTTATCAAATCAATATCAAATATTCCTAAAGGAAATTATTAGTATTGAATAGGGAATAGGAATGCTTGAAACCACATAATTGTGTATACATTATTAGTATTGAATAGGAATGCTTGAAACCACATAATTGTGTATACATTATTAGTATTGAATAGGAATGCTTGAAACCACATAATTGTGTATACATTATTAGTATTGAATAGGAATGCTTGAAACCACATAATTGTGTATACATTATTAGTATTAATAGGAATGCTTGAAACCACAATTGTGTATACATTATTAGTATTGAATAGGAATGCTTGAAACCACAATTGTGTATACATTATTAGTATTGAATAGGAATGCTTGAAACCACATAATTGTGTATACATTATCATTATTAGTATTGAATGCTTGAAACCACAATTGTGTATACATTGTATTGAATAGGAATACTTGAAACAATAATTGTGTATACATTACTAGTATTGAATAGGAATACTTGAAACAGTATAATTATGTATACATTACTAGTATTGAATATATAATTGTGTATACATTATTAATATTGAATACTTGAAACCATATAATTGTGTATACATTATTAATATTGAATATGAATACTTGAAACCATATAATTGTGTATACATTATTAATATTGAATATGAATACTTGAAACCATATAATTGTGTATACATTATCAATATTGAATATGAATACTTGAAACCATATAATTGTGTAGATAATGTATAGAAATACTTGATATCAGAACTCTGAGCAAACAAATGATTCGGCAAATAAAACTACAATTTAAAAAATGCAATAGAATATTGAAATTTGAATTTTTTAGATGAGGCTTGAGGAGTTGTATTGATTAGATTTTTTAAAACTGTTTTCTCAGGTTTATTGTCATATACACAACGCTTCGACCGATATGCCTCCAGGCCATCTTCAGGTATTTATTGACCAGCTTGGAAACCGGAGATCACGAAACGTTATGTATATAAAATAAAGATGAGGCAACAGTCCGAAAAATCTAAATAATACAGCATATTGAAAATATGGTTACGATTACAATCATGTACAAATGAATCAAATGTCGGCATTAAATAGTTCATAAGGAGTTGATAAGTCATTAAAGAAATAAACATAACCAAAATGCCAGGCAAATAATTCTCGTCTGCACAAACGTTTCTAATTAAATAAAATACATATGCATATGTGAATTAGATTAATACTTTTTTGCTGCCAAAATTAATTCAATCTAAAAGCATTTCCTTTCATCAACAATTTTCACCATAAAAGATTTGAATCCCACATGTGGAAAAGATAGAAGAGGAAGTGACGGGATATGGGCTTTTTCTTTTTTTGTTATTTTTGAATTTTTCCTTTTGTTAACATCCTATTTATTATTTTTATGTTGGTGAAAAGGTGAAAGATTTTTCAACTAACCCTGACCGGAAACCAGAACCACAAGATTCCGGGTTCGATACCGGCCCTCACCAAATCAGCTAATGAGTAGCACAGCTTCGATCTGTACGGTAAAGTGGGGAGCTGTAGGTGTGGTTCTCCACCACTAGCACAAACCAATATCCAGTTCTAGCGCTAGTGAAAAGGAGATAGACTCCTTCACTGTCCGGCTGGTATTGACAATGGGCCACATCATCAATTTTTACTTACTTTTATGTTGATGAAAAGTTTTGATATAAAAATGGTTCTATGTTGGGTTCGATTCTAGGTAAGGTTTGTCTAACGCGATGCTAAGTAACTGAAATTAAGTGTCTCAAAAATAAATCTATAAAACGACCGGCATCTACAAACGAAACTAACAATATTAGTTGCAGAATTTCTAAAAAAAATCTGCGTTTAAATGAAAAGAAGTTTCACTGAAGAAGGAAAGTTAAAACGTAATTCAATAGTTTCTGGTAATTCGGAGAAAAGTTGGACCGTCGAATAATTCCACGTGCCCTTAAAGTGCCGCGAATGACACAACATAGCACCCCGATGATCTTCTGAAGATTATAAGAATGCGGTTAAACCAAATACTTTTCCAGCAAGTGATCTTATTTAACTCAGGGAAAGATTTGAGTGCCAGAATATAACAGCCCTTTGTAATTGTCGATACGATATGGGACTAATTAACCAAGGAAATATCACTATCCCACGAAGCTGACAAAACAGACAAATTATATGATAGTGTGTTGGACTTAGGCATTATTGCCCTTCATCTTTTGAATAAACCAATAAGGTTACATAATTAAGATGATTATCATCTAACCAAATGCACAGAAATTGAGATTATATTACTTTGACAGATACACAAATCCGACGTAATGATGGCTGGCTAAACATGCACGGCAACAAAATGGAATTCACTTCTGAAAGCAAAACTAATTTCCATTCATAAAGAAGCTTTGTACTTAATCTGATAAATTAATAAGAAAAATAATCTATAATAATGTTGGAGGCATGTTGTCTAATAGTTAGAGTCGTAGGAAATGGACTCGTCGACCAGAGTTCAAATCCTGCACGAAGCTGCAGTTCACATAGCGCTAATACCCTTGGGAAAGTTATAAATCTAACTACTATCCCTCCAGCTATGGGTAAATAGTAGGGTAGACTGGGCTCTTTAACCAGTCTAGGAGAAGGAAAACTCTGAATTCAAACCTGTTAAGCTCCACTGAGGTGGTCACAATTATAATAGGCTCAATCCTAATTAGTGATCTATTTAGCTGATTTTTAAATTTAATTTAATGAACACTATAATATAATAATGAAGGTAGTGTAATAGCCATTGTGGTAGGAATTGGTGAAGTCGGCGTTAAACCGTTTCGGTTTTTATTAAAGTCTTAATCAGGACATGAGGATAGAAAAAGTGTTGTCTGAACAGTGATGGATGTTTTTTTTTTAGATAAAGAGAAAAGTGTATACAGAGAAAGTTTCATAGCCGTTTTGTCACTGTTCAGACAACATTTTTTTCCATCCGAGTGTCCTGATGAATGTTTAATAAAAACCGAAACGTTTTAACGTCGACTTCACTGTTAAGAATAAATTCATCTTTTTTTGGAGTACTTTGTTTTTCTACTTCTACATGCTGTCGGATCTATTTACATTATTATACTCTCATTATATATATATATATATATATATATATATATACACATTATACACACACATACACACATTATACACACACACATTATACACACATACATATATATATATATACACACATACACACACATATTACACACACATACACATATATATTATACACACACATACATATATATATATACACACACATACACACATACATATATTACACACACATACATATATATATTATACACACACACATACACACATACATATATTACACACACATACATATATATATTATACACACACACATACACACATACATATATTACACACACATACATATATATATATACACACACACACATACATATATATTACACACACATACATATATATATTATACACACACACACACACATACATATATATATAATACACACAACACACACACATATATACACACACACACACACACACACACACACACACACACACACATATACACACACACACACACACACACTATACATATTACACACACACACACACACACACTATACATATTACACACACACACACACACACACTATACATATTACACACACACACACACACACTATACATATTACACACACACACACACACACTATACATATTACCACACACACACACACACACATATTATACACACACACACTACACACACATATTATACACACACACACTACTCACACGTATATATTATATAATATATATATATATATATATATACACTACGAAAAACAAATTGTGTGCGCAAGTATACATGAACTCACGTAATATTATAACAGATTTTAGAGTCTGTCATGAGAAGGAGAAAGAAACAAATTATATCTGTAATGACATTATTTCCGAAAACAGGATGAAGGAGATCACTGAACTAGGTAAGAACTTTGATAATGAGCCGGTGTCTTCAAAAGATATCGATTTTTTTCGGTGGGGGTGGTGGTGGGGGGTGATAAAGAACTTGAAATGATAGCGTCAGATGGGCGGGAAATTGTCTTTTTGTTTCTTGATTGGAAAACCTCGGTTGTCTCAGAAAAGATAAACGTTAGAAGATGTCGGCTTTATTTAAGAAGGAAACGGATTCCTCTGTCACGAGGATTTTTTTTATCCTTTTCAAACATTTCAACAGGAATTACATATGTGTATCACACACAATGCTAATTTTATTTGATAATTAATAAATATGGAATACAAGGGCTTGTAGTTTCGGTTCTGAGCAAATATCTAACAATTTTTTGGTACAAATAATGTTTAATATATGTGAAATAATAATAGAAAATACATTTGGAGAGCTAATAATCTACATAACTCCGTCAATTTTTGGAATTAGAAGCTCAAATTTTGGGGATCGTCTAATGTTAACAGTCCACACCTAGAAAAAAATTCAGAAAAGTTGAAGGGGCGGGTGAAAATTTTACTTTTTTCTGGATGAGTTGACATGGAATTACCCATAATTATTAATATAACTTCTATTATATATGATTTTGAAATATTGGTTTGGTTTCTTTGTTTAACGGCATATCAACCTTCGTGGATAATTTAATGACAAATCAATCTTGTATAAGAACATTAGTAGTACTTTTTAACCTATACCTGGGGAATGAGGGTGTTCATACCTTTCCCAATAGTATTAGTCTGAAAATGAACGTAATAGCGTGACTAGAGCTCGTAATCATTTACTCCGATGTCGCAGTCCAGCTACTACGTTCCGGGGCTCTTCTTTTAAATATTGAGCATTGCATACAATAAGAACAGAAAAAGAAATATATATAGATAGATGTGTGTGTGTGTGTGTGTGTGTGTGTGTGTGTGTGTGTGTTACATACAAATAAATACGGAGCACTGAATGAAAATGCAAGACCCAAATGTTGGAAATTAACAAGATTTTATTTAACACAGAGTAGTGAAATGCTTCCACCCCAAAATAGTGACCTAAGAGTTCAACTTGTGGGCCACCAGCTATATTATGTATTGTAGGCCGAGTTCTTAATCTTGATTAGGAAGTCTAGGAAAAGAAAAAACAGTACCCCGCTTAAAAATCGATCTTGTGTCACATCCTTAAATGTTGGGTTAATATATATATATATATATTTTTTTTTGGGGGGGGGGGAGAATATGTGCTTAATTAGAGTCGTACCTAATTTTGAAAATTAATTAATAATGAATTAGGCGAGAATGCCTATTTAAATGTATGGCTAAACAAATCGAGAAAAATCAATCTCTGTATGTACATTTCGGCCTATTAGGCCTCATCAGCAGAGCTATAGATAGGAAGGCCGCCCTGTGCGTGATTTGAAACCGGACTGCCAAGCTGACAGGCCGATCCCATAACCTCTACACCAAACGGACCTCTTAGATTTTACGATTTGTTTAGAGTAGGTTAATATTCCTCTTCTAGTGACTTTTATTACACGACGATAGCTCTGCTGATGAGGCCTAATAGGCCGAAATGTACATACAGAGATTGATTTTTCTCGATTTGTTTAGCCATACATTTAAATAGCATTCCCGCCTAATTCATTATTAATTAATTAATTTTCAAAATTAGGTACGACTCTAATTAAGCACATATTCTCCCAAAAATTGTCGGCAAAAAAAGCCATTCCAAACATACCTTGTTACAACTTATCATATTATATATATATATATAATATATATATATATATATATATATATTATTTACGAACCCCTCCGCACGAGCAGGATGCGATACAACGTCAATTTCTTAAGCGGAGTTTAACAGGTTTGAATTCAGAGTTTTCCTTCTCTTAGACCGGTTGCCTAATCAAGGTTAAAGAGCCCAGACTGCCCTACTATTTACCCATAGCTGGAGGGAGAGTAGGAGTCATACCTTTCCCAAGGATATTAACGCTAAGTGAAATGCAATTACCATATATATATATATATATATATTATATATATAGACAAACTATCATACACACAAATCCGTCTCCCGATATGTTATAGGAAATGGACAGGACGGGACGAGTTCAAATCCTGGACGAGGCCGTTTGCATTTCAACTAGAGATAGTACCCTTGGAAAATGTATGAATCCAATTATTCTCCCTCTAGCTATTGATAAATACCAAGACATACTGGACTCTTTAACCTTTTATTAGGCAACCAGTCGAGGAGAAGGAAAACTGAATTCAAACCTATTAAACTCCGCTTAAGAAATTGACCTTGTGTCACACCTTGCTCGAGTGGAGGGGTTGGTAAATATGTCTACACATTTGTAAATCATGAAAGTAACTTTCGGTTGTAATCAAAATAATGTGTATACATTTTTAGTGAGCCATTGTATTTCTATCTCGTTCTCTGTGAGAGATTATTAATGCATGAGAAATACTAAGATAAACGAGAAAAAAGTTGACCCCCCCTAAACAAACAGAAAAACAAAAACGATACAAAAAGCAACAAAATAAATAAATAAAACAAAAATAAAAAACAAAAATATAAACAAAAAAGTAAAAAAAAAAAAAATGAAAAAAAAAACAAAAAACAAAAAAAAAAAAACAGGCTTTTTGTGAGATGTGCTAAGATTTCCGGGGTGAAATTATTCCGTCGGATCTCTTGGGATTCCGAGGCTAAAACTTTTTTGTTTGTTTCTGTTCCCGGCCCCCGCCTCCACCCAATGATCTTCTTTGATACTGAGGCCTTCATCGTTGCAGAAATGATTTTCACCCTTTACATATTATTCTGCAATGCCAAACTTCAAAGTCGTCAAGATTAATGAGAAACCAAACCAGCGTTTCATCCATCACACATGAAATGGCGATTTACTTTTTTTAGTAAAGCAAATCGCATGCGATATGCTTCGTACATAATTCTTCAGAAAAACAAATCTGCTGGATTCCAATGCCAACCTTCTGCTTGATCGATAATACCTATAAGAGAGTGAAACCCCTGTCAATACTTACAATGGATCTAACAGCATGTTGTTAATAATGTTCGGACATAGATATTTTTTCTTTCTCCCCATAGATTAATTATTACTCGCTTAAAGATTGTTATTGTCTCTTCCTATTCATAAATTGTATGTTATAATTGATTTTAAATACATACGGAGATATGCTCTACAATTAGCATTCAATAATTATCCCCCTTTAGAAAATATAATGATCCGGTGAGTACGAACACAAATCTCACAGTATTAGTCTTTAGTCACAAATTGTTTTATATTCTAAGTTAGAGGTATAGCCTTAACAAAAAAATCACTATTATATGCCGTTTTTGCTGTGTTTTAATAACATGTACATTTTGTCCATTTCTATATTAAAACAAGACTTTAATTTGGACATGATTATAAATTGTAATATAATATATGCATATATATTAATTCATATAATATATTCATTTCATATGATATATTCCTCAATAACTTATAACTTACTTATAACCAATTTAATTATATTATAAGTAATTATATTATTTATAACCAATAACTTACTTATAATTCATATAACATATTCATTTCATATAATATATTCATATATATTAACAGTATATCATAATTGTTAATTATAACAATAGTCCACATTATTTAGAGTTCTAGCAATTTCAGAAGAACAGATTAGCAATGAAGGTTAGAAAAATTTAAATTTATCTAAAAAAAAAAAAAAAAAAAAAAAAATAAAAAAAAAAATAGGGGAGAATAAGAGCAACATTTTATTTCGGAATCCCAAAATAACTTTTTATATTACTACTAGTAATAGAATTATGATGTCAACAATACAGCGTGGAATAAAATCGTAGATATATACAATGGCTAAAAGATAAGAAATTAAAAAAATTCCTGGTCATCATGACTTCCGAGGTCAAAAGACAAGATCTATAATAAAGGATGCAGGTTCAAGCATTGTCTAAAAGCTATTCCTTTGTTCCTGAATCTCTGCAATTTAACAACAGAAGAACAGAATGGTTCAAGTCATCATCATCATCATCATCATGTCGCGCAAGTAGCACGGATATCCATGAATAACTCTTGCCAACCTTCCCTATCACTCATTGCCCCTGGGAGGTCTTCTGCGCAGCATCCAGCATGCTTGCATAGTTGTTCAATGTAGGTCCTTAGTGGGCGTCCTACGTTAGCATGTCCATGTGTTGGCTTCCACAGGAGAACGTCGCTTATGAGCTCATCCCCGCTTCTCCAGCAGTGTCCTGCATGCCTAGTCCGTCTCACCCGGATGGTTTGTGAGATGAGGGGTAGGTGGCCATATAGTTGCTTCCTTGTGGGGTGCTGTTTCAACGACGTGTTCAAGACTGCACGCATCATTCTTATCAAAAGATCCAAGAAAACATGAATTAATGAAAATGTCAATATTTCGTCGCAGTATCTAAAAATAACGATTTTAAGAGTTGATAAGTAAATGATCTGAAAAGAACAATTGGTAAAACGTGTTTAAATGTCAATGACTTTATAGTTCACTTAGCGGGGAAACAACTTGATCTTTGCTTATATCTAATTAATTAACATACAGAAATGCTGATAGGTACGCGTCCTGTGTCCCTGACGCACAAAAATCTAAAAGGACGCAGTAAGATCGTATGCATGCGTCCCAGTGTTTTCCTTTTTTCTTCCCTCACCATTTCAAGCTAATTGTAAATACATTTCAATAGTCTCTTAGAAACGAATTACACAGGATAGGTTACAAGGTAAGAGTTTAAACGGCTTTAGTTGGGACCCATAAATTTTCCCGGGGACTCATTCAAAGCAAATATGTGCGTCCCAGGATGCATTAAATAAAAAATGCTATCAGCATCACTGCACAGATACACAACAACTCGACTAAATGAATCTTTCAATCTATCATAATAATTGATTATTATTCGGATTCATGAGAAATAATTATCCGAACGTCAATAATATATTTATTCGTTGATACTACATATTATCCTAATGCATAACACATTCCTATGACTTTAATTTTACTGGGTAGTCCGAAAGTATTGTCACCATAACACACAGTCCTGTAACTTTCATTATTTTTTATTTATTTTACTACTAATAATAATATTAATAATATTCTATTTCATTTCCAGTGGCTTATTTCATGTTATTATTGATCAGAGCCGGTTTAGCTAATCGGTAGAACATCTGCCTAGAAACTACAAGATTCCAGGTCTTGTTAACTCAGTGAATGGGTAGCACAGCTTGGATATGTGCGGTAAAGAGGAGTGTTGATGATAGGCATGGCGTTCCACTCCAGACGTAAAAAAGAATCGCCTTGGTCTAGCGCTTGTGAAAAGGGGATAGACTCTCGTTTTCCGTCTGATACCGACAATAGGCTACTTTACTAATTATGAGTTATATTTTGGTAAGCAGTGACAAGACTTACGGATCACTATGCTCTAAAAGATGAAAAATAAGGAAGGTAAAAAAAGGGGGGAGAAAGCACAGGAAGAAAGCACTCAGTATTTTCTAACTTACACCGGAAGTTATATACACCCGAGGGAGAGTAAAGAAATATATCAATTGGGACAGTGAATTGGGAACAATAATAGATGAAGAGACATCAGAAAGGTTTCTGGAATGATGAAAATGCTTAATTCTCAAACGAATAATATTGATGCTGAAAGGAAGTGTTAAAAAAAAAAAAAAGGAAAAAAAAAAATAGGAAAAAAAAAAAGAAAGAAACAAATCACAGTCTGAAAAATCTATGGAATAATTGAGACTCATTATTTAATTTCTCTGAACACAAAGAAGATTTAAAAGACGTCACAGAGAAATTTCTATTGTTAAATCTTTATATAATCTCCAACAATGTTCTTGGTTGGAGAATTGACGTTGTATATGTTGGATTGTGTCGGACATCCGTTCCTTATTTTCTCCTTCTGTTCATCCATATTCATTTGGGTATCGATTTTATTGCTGTTCAGTTCTCAGCACCCTAGGTGGTAGATAGCTTCTTACGAAGTTCAGTATTCATCTTTAAATGTCAGATGAATCATATTTCATTTACAAGAGGCGTTTGGATTATTATTCACTACAGTCTCCATGTTATCTTTGCTCGGAATTGTATTTAGCTATGTTTGGCACAAGGCAACAACAACTTTACCAAATTTGGGACAATAGTAGGCCATCAACCAATGCTTGAAATCAATAAGAATCCAAATTTCGCCAGAAGCTAAGTATTTTACACAGGAAGATTATATATATATATATATATCATGTCGCGCTGTTGGCACGGATATCCATGACAATCTCTCTCCATCTGTCCCTATCGCTCATCATTCTCAGGAGGTCCTCTGTGCAGCATCCTGTATCCACACAGAGCTGATCAATGTACGTCTTCGCTGGTCGGCCCACACCGGCGTGCCTATATGCTAGCTTCCACAGGAGGACGTCGCTTATGAGTTCGTCCTTGCTTCTCCAGCAGTGTCCCGCGTGTCTTGTCGGTCTTACTCGGATGGTTTGGGTGATATGTGTCAGGTGGCCGTACAGCTGCTTTCTCGTGGGGTGCTGTTTCCACGTCTTGTTCAGGATCACCCGCAGCATTATTGTGCAGCTCCCATCTAGTTTATTCTCTAGTCGCTTCGTTAGGATCCAAGTAGTGCAGCCATACAGCAGCACTGAGCATAATCTTTACAGATCACTGCCGTCCCTCACAATCCTATAACCCCACCACCAGAACCTTTCCTCTCATGAGCCCTCAAATGACTCATCAAACCCGCTGCAGATCCACAAAGTTTGATTCAAATATGACATAGGAAGGAGGTCCTTCCCGTTGTATCAGATGATAAAATTTGATGCTTATGCACCACTATATATATATCACGTGTCTTTTATACGACAGGGCGTGTAAAAGCAAAGCCACTGGCGTGCTCACAATCGAACTTTGTAGAAAAGGACTTGTTCTGTGAAGAAGTGGCAATCACCATATATATAAGTCATCCACAGACACTGTGTTTCGGCGTTTCACGCCTCTTCAATGTGGCTAGACACAACAACTACCTATGGCCACGATCGAAATCCGACTGACGTTTTGTCCGCCCGACTTCTTAACCTCCCGGCTATTTGGCAGCTGCCAGGGAATGCCTTACCGATAAAAGATATCGAGTTAATCCCAATATTTGGTCGATACAAGTATTAATCGGATAAGCCAGTGTTATAACAAATATAAATTGCTAATTACGTTAGTGGAGCGCATTTAGTATCATAGTGTGTAGACTGTAACACACACACACACACACACACACACACAATATATATATATATATATATATATATACTGTAATACTATATATCAATCTCTAAGCGCAATCAGGATGTGACAAGGTCAATTTCTTACGCGTAGTTTAACAGGTTTGAACTCAGAGTTTTCCTCCTCCGATACTGGTAGCCTAATTAAGGTTAAAGAGCTCAGCCTGCCCTGCTATTTACTCATAGCTGGAGGGGAAATAATTGGATTCATACCTTCTCCAGGGTATTAGTGTAATGTAAAATGCAAACAGCCTCGTCCAGGATTTAAACACGTCTCATCGTGTCCATTTCCTACGACGGTAATCATTGTACCACGCGCCAAAGGAAGATTATATAGCGCCAGTTCTTGGATAGATGCTCAAAATATCTTGAAATTCATTTTTTAAATGCTAAACACCAATAATGAAGTTAAACTTGCGATTGTTTCATATACAGGTCAACAAATATTTACGAAATCCGATAAGATAAATTGGGAGATAAGAAAGATTATGTTGCGCCAAATCTGAAAGCGCACTTGCTTTAAAAATCAGCTTTTGAATCGCCTATTTTTGTGTCGATTCGAACGCTGATCAATGTCATCGGTACGGAATATGCAACTCTCTGAGCCACCAAGCTACAATACATTAATATACTATAAATAATTTTGACGTTGAAAATTGAAGCGAAGATAAGACTATCGCTCGGCTTATCAACTACTACGCCCGAGAGCACACCACATCACTGTGATATTATTTCATCTTTAGAGCAATTTATCAGAGTTGTCTCGTATCTGACATCAGACCAACGAATGTCTCATATTCCTGAAATCTTGAATATTTCCACCCACCATGATTAATATTGTTTGGATGGTTGATCTTCTGATTTAGAAAGTGGTCAGAGTGCCACTCTCAGTGGTATCATCTCTAAACCAAAGTGGGAAGGAGAGAGAGAGAGAGAGTATGTGTGTGTGTGAGAGAGAGAGAGAGAGAGAGAGAAGAGAGAGAGAGTATGTGTGTGTGTGAGAGAGAGAGAGAGAGAGAGAGAGAGAGAGTATGTGTGTGTGTGAGAGAGAGAGAGAGAGAGAGAGAGAGAGAGGAGAATGTGTGTGTGTGAGAGAGAGAGAGAGAGAGAGAGAATGTGTGTGTGAGAGAGAGAGATGTGTGTGTGTGTGAGAGAGAGAGAGAATGTGTGTGTGTGTGAGAGAGAGAGAGAGAGAGAGAGAGAGAGAGAGAGAGAGAGAGAGGAGAGAGAGAGAGAGAGAGAAAGTATGTGTGTGTGTGAGAGAGAGAGAGAGAGTGTGTGAGTGTGTGTGAGAGAGAGAAGAGAAGTGTGTGTGTGTGAGAGAGAAAGTGTGTGTGTGTGAGAGAGAGAAAGTGTGTGTGTGTGAGAGAGAGAAAGTGTGTGTGGGTGAGAGAGAGAGAAAGTGTGTGTGGTGAGAGAGAGAGAAAGTGGTGTGGGTGAGAGAGAGAGAGGGGGATACTATTTTCTTTCTAAGTAACATAAGACGGGTAGTACCGGGTTACAGAGTCTGAATAGCAGGGAAGAATTCTTCACTGACTGCACATTCTTTGGAACTATGATGAGCAATAACAACTATTTATGTTGTAAGTTTTATATCACTGCCAGAAATCCATGCATGCGCACCGAGTGAATCTTGATGTTGATGCTGTTGGGGAATGATTTAAAGTCCCATTCATGAAAAACTTACTTAAGAACTAACTTAATATAAACGACATTACACAAACACTAAACAATGAACTTGTTCTCAGCGAAAAAATATATCTAAGGCGAACGTATGTTACAAATAGAGACACTCTATTCAAATTTGAAAATCAAATTATTTCTTTGCATTATTAAAATTTTTAGGATTGTCTTGTCTTTTATTGTTAAATAATCTTTCGGCCGATGTGTTCTCCGGTCCCCTCCAGGTGTTTCTTGTCGAACTCTGTGCCTTAATGTCGTAATCGGGAGCCTTCGCGAAACTTCGAGCCGAACCCTTAATATAATCCATTGGGGTAGATTGTTCTCATTCTGTTAACCATGACCGAGTACAAGTGTTAAACTATGGTAATTGTTCTATATTACTCCTGCCCACAGTCAGGACTGAACCTGCAACCTACAGATTGTCACTTAGAACTGTATTAACAACCCTTATATCCGTTGCACCATGTGTACAACTAGATTGAATAAAGGTTTCGGTTCCAAGTTCCATGAAGGCTCCTGATTACGAAGAAGGCCGCAAGACATATTGACCGAAACGTTGTGTATATAACAATAAAAGTGAGGACAACAGCCTGAAAAATCTAAATACAAATTATGAGCCTCATCTAAAAAAAAAAAATCGCCACAAATTATTTCTTCTCTGCATATAATATGTAAATCAAGATTCAATAATATTACAACTAGAGACAAAATTATGCAGTGGATTCCGGTTAAACCGGGGTATCGATTACAAAGAACAAGCGCTTAGAGAGAGAGAGAGAGAGAGAGAGAGAGAGAGAGGGGGGGTAAGAAGAAAGAGAGAGAGAGGGTAGGGAGAGAGAGAGAGAGAGAGAGAGAGGGTAAGAAAAGAGAGAGAGGGTAAAGAAAGAGGAGAGGGTAAGAAGAGAAAGAAAGAGAGGGTAAGAAGAAAGAAAGAGAGGGTAAGAAGAAAGAAAGAGAGGGTAAGAAGAAAGAAAGAGAGGGTAAGAAGAAAGAAAGAGAGGGTAAGAAGAAAGATAAGAAGAAAGAGAGATAGGGTAGGAAGAAAGAGAGAAAATTCGTGCTGTCGGCACACCTTGATAAGGGTGGTGTACAGATTCAGATTTTTAAAGAATTCAATTGTACTTCTTTAGATATACTAGCAAATATATGCAAGTATTTAAGTTTTAATATAATAAAATATCATGTTAAATTACAAAGGCAAATGAAACTGAATAAGAATGCAGATAAAAAAGATTTGAAACAGTGGGGGTATGATTGAAAAATAGAACAACTTGGAAACTAAATCTTCTATCATTTTCCATTACTCCCGTCTTTCATTGGTAAATTTTCGTAATTTAACTATTTAGTTAAAATAGGAAGTAAAGGATAATATCAGTTATTTCTTCTTGTTAATGAATTTCTTTTAATATTTATCCCCGAGATTTTTTCTCATATTCATTAAGATAAAACCAAAAAAAATTGAAGTCAATAATACTAAGCACATATTCATTAAAATCAATTTTTTAAGATCAATATGCAAATTAGCCTTCCCATTCACACTGTAAACCGCTATTTTGTTGAATATATAAATACAATTGCATGTTATTAGTATGCAGATATTGTTAACAGTCTTAATGATGTAAAACAATTTTACTAATAAGTGAGGTTTAAATAAAAAATAAAATCATGGAGATTGTGGTTTAAATAACTAAGGGAATTGTGACTCGTATAGTAATATAGTTTCGGTTACAGACAGACAAACCCACAATCTCCATTATAATAAGATGTGTTAGATTGGAATTGGAAGGGAAGGAGGAGCTCTCAAAGTAGTTTTGACTAACGAGAAGAGAGACCATTTTGGTTTGAATTCAGAGGTTTCCTTCTAGACCGGTTGCCACATAACAAGGTTAAAGAGTCCATTTTTCCCTACTATCTACCCATAGCTGGAGGGAGAATAGTTGGATTCGTACCTTTCTCAAAGGTATTAGCACTATGTGAAAAGCAAACAGCTGCATCCTGGATTTGAAATCGTCTCGCCGTGTCTATTTCCTACGGCGATAACCATTACACCACAGGCCAGCAAATCTGCTTGATCAAATTTCGTGGTCCCAATGTTTCGCTTAAGCCAAATATACTTGTCTGCTAAAAATATCAACTTTTTTTGTATTCAATTTCAAAAAGTGATCAATTTTTCTTTTCGTGAAAATAACTCAACTAATCGCTTATTGATAGTTTTCAGATTTTATTAATTATATTTTTTTTTCCTTCGTAATTTAATATTTCTAAAATCCTTGCTTCAGAAAGTCAACTATGCAAGTACAGTCAGTATTCAAAAAGTTTAGCTTCAACTGTCTCATTGCAACAAGTGAAGGGCACCTAATGCCTCCCACCTCCTACCAATGGTCAGCAAAATTAACATTTTTATAATCACATTGATGTAAGCCGTTTTACTTGTTACAAAATTAATGATTATCTACATTTAATCATTTTTTTTAGGTTAGAAATATAACAAATATATATATATATATATATATTTTTAATTCTTCTAAAATTCTTGCTTCAGAAAGTTCGAGATATACAAATGTCGGTTTTCACAAAGTTTATGACCGGTTTAGATCCGTCGGTAGAGCGTCCGTCTAGAAACCACAATATTCCTGGTTCGATACCGGCCCTCACCCACTCAGCGTATGAGTAGCACAGGGATCAGTGCGGTAAAGTAAGGAGCTGATGGTAGGTGCGGCGCTCCACTTCAGACGCCCAAGAAAATCTCTTTGGTCTAGCGCTTGTGAAAAGGGGATAGACTCCCTCGCTGTCTGGCTGATACCGACTTTAGGCCACCCCAATGGCTTATTTTTTCTTATTCACAAAGTTTAGCTTCACCTGTCTCACGTTGCTGTAAGTCATTTTATTCATTACAAATTTGATGATTATCTTCATTTAACCATTTTTAAGTGAGAAATATAACTTCTCCAAATAATTAGTATTTGATTAACAAGTGTCATGTATTGCTTTCTTAACATTTCGATGTCGGTTTAAATCATCGTCAGAAAATATCAATAAAAGACGACTGTTGTTTTTAATAGAATATTGATTGCCTATCTATATATTTTTAGATAGTTTTTTGATGTGTCGCCATTCTTTATGTTTAAAAACTATAAATTATGTATACACATATGGATAGATAGCCAGTCTCTCTCCCAGTCTCTCTCTCTCTCCCAGTCTCTCTCGTGGGAGTAGGGAAGCGTGTGCAGATGAAACGTTGCGCACTTGATAATCGGCAGAGAATAAGCTCAAAGATGAAAATAGCAGCTATAATTTTCTATTCTTTTTTTTGTTGTCTTCTTAGATCTACTAAGCTTTTTACAGTATAACAAGCATAATTTCTTTTAGTCTATTTTGTTCTTTCTTTTTCTTATTTATTATTTTGTTCTTTCTTTTTCTTATTTCAATTCTCGTTTTCCTTTTACTCATAATTTTTTCCCCTTCAAATTTTTTCTCTCTTAATTTTTAAGTTGAAAAAAAAAAACAAAACAAAAAAAACAAAAAAACAAAAAAAACAAAAAAAACCAAACAAACAAAAAACAAAAAAAAAACAAAACATTCTTCTGAGAAACCATTCTTCTGATGCACCCATGCAAGAAGAATACATTTCTTTTCGCTTGGAATCTTACAAGAGAACATTTTCTCTCTGATAATGTTCTTTGACCAGAACAAAAGTAAAAACTAAAAAACAGAAATTAAAAAAAAAAAAATATTCGTCTGAATTTTTTAGATGCGGCTTGATTATTTGTATTATCAAGATTTTTCGGACTATTCTCAACTTTTTTGTTATATACACAATATTTCGGCCAATGTGTCCTTCGGCCTTCTTCATGTGTTTCTTGTCGAACTAGGGACACATGGCGCAACGGATATAAGGGTTGACTTAATACAGTTCGAAGTGACAAACATCTCTAGGCTACAGGTTCAATCCTGACTACGAGCGATAATAACATAAAATACTTAATATAGTTTAACACTTGTACCCAGTCATTGTTAACGGAATTAGAACAGTATATCACAGTGGATTGAGTAAAAGGTTCGGTTTGAAGTTTGTAAAGGCTCCCGACTTCGACAAAATCGCCTGAAGAAGGCCGAAGAGCACATCGATCGAAACGTTGTCTATATAACAATAAATATGAAGGCAACAGTCCGAAAATGTAAATGATAAAAAGAAAAAAATGATTGAATTTTCGGAACAAATTCTTTCATTGGAGTGACCCTTTTTTCACTAGACGAACCGTGATCCCGTTGGGTTTCCGTTCCATCGACCTTTCATAATGATATCGATGCATCTATTTCATAAATATTGAAGGATTCTATAATTATCTCAGTTATATCAAGAATTTGGATGATTAAAAAGAAAATGAACTTATAAACAAAACTGCAGCCGCTTCGGACTGGTTTATTAGAAGCGTGTGATGTAATCGTTACCGGAGTAGGAAATGGACATGGCGAAACGAGTTCAAACACTGGAGCGGCTATTTACATTTCACATAGCGCTAATACATTTGGGAAAGTTACGAATCCAACTATTCTCCCTCCAGCTATGGGTAAATACCTGCGCAGACTGGGTTCTTTAAACTTGGTATGGTAACCAGTCTAAGAGAAGGAAAATTGAATTTATACCAAAGGGTTTTCTCGTTAGTAACAATTACTTTGAGAGGTTTCTTTCCTTCTCCTCTTACCTCTTCCACCCCCCACAAAACAATAATGAAATACAAAAAAGCAATAAAAACAACAACAACAAACAGCAATATGCCCAAACGTAGACGCCACAAAATTACTCAGTTGTAAATTGAGCTAAAGATTTTAAGTGTATTGCTCTAGTAGAATTCTTGCTATGATGTGCCGTCTCTATTGAACTACAATAACACAAATACAAACAAGACTTTATAGTTATATGTTATGTAGATAAGAAAATAATGAAAAACTTAAGCTTAAGATGATTTTACAAATCATTGAAAGAACAATATCCTTTCTATATCTTATTATAATGGAGATTGTGGGTTTGTATGCCCGTAACCGAAACTATATTACTATTCAAGTCACAATTCCCTTTGTTATTTACATCACATTCTCCATGATTTTATTTTTTATTTAAACCTCAATTATTAATAAAATTGTTTTACATCATTAAGACTGTTGACCATATCTACATACTGATAACATGTGATTTTATTTATATATACAACAAAATAGCGGTTTACAGTTTGAACGAGAAGGCTAATTTGCATATTGATATTTAAAATTTTATTTTGATAAATATGTGCTTGGTATTATTGATTTCTAATTGTTTGGTTTTATCTTAAGATATATAAACAAAAATCTCGTGGATAAATCTTAAAGAAATTTTATTTACAAGAAGAAATAACTGTAATATTATCCTTTACTTCCTATTTTAACTAAATAGTTAAATTAGGAAAATTTACCAATGAAAGAGGGGAGTAATGGAAAATGATGGAATAGTTAGTTTCAAAGTTGTTCTATTTTTCGATTATACCCCCTCTGTTGCAGATCTTTTTATCTGCATTCTTAGTTTCATTAGCCTTTCTAATTTAACATGATATTTTATTATATCAAAACTTAAATACTTGCACCCGGAGGGTGCATATATTTGCTAGTACAAGATAATGTATTTAATTATGTACTCTTTGAGATGCGAGAAAATCTATAAATAGATCTGGTGACAAAAGAAGAGTATTGTTTCCACTTGAATTATCTTTGACTTTGTTGTTCTGTTTTAACAAACCAATAAAAAGGGGTCATTTGTCACAAATACTGAACTCTTAATAGTCTAGATTATAAGCGCGGTTTACCAAGACGTTCTCATTCCCCAAAGATACTTGCACCGGGAAAATAAGGTCTACAAAAATTAGACTTCGGATGACCCTTACCGCGCCTTTAACCTGGACTGAAATAAAAAAAAGTAAGTAAAGTCGACGGGGCGGCCTAAAGTCGGTATCAGCCAGTCAGCGAGGGAGTATATCCTCTTTTCAATAGCGCTAGACAAGGAGATTGTATTCAGCATCTGAGTTGGAGCGCCACACCTACCATCAGCTCCTTACTTTACCGCACAGATCCCTGTGCTACTCATACGCTGAGTTGGCGAGGACCGGTATCGAACTAGGAACCTTGTGGTTTCTAGCCGAACGCTCTACCGACTGAGCTAACCTGGACTGAAATGTATATGTCAAATAATCGAAATAGATCCATCTTTTATTATTTCTATTTACAGTTGCCGGTCTTTGGAGAAATCTTCCGAAAAGAAAGGAATCAGAAGCAAAAAAGGATGCAGTCGTTTGGCAGCTGCCGAGTGCGAACATTACTCGGCGTCATTCTCACAAATGTGCTTTTCTTCAACGTATTTTCCATCTATCAACTCTCACATAGCAAGGCCAACTGGTCACGCATCCACGGACCTTTTTATGCTTTGGCATTCTTTCCTCGAAGCTGCAAAGCCCCTAAATTACCCGACAAACCTTTCCCAAAAACGGCACTGGTTGGATTCCCAGGATCTGGAACAACATGGTTGAGATATTTAATACAACAGGCAACAGGTAAACTTATTTTTGTTTCGGTTTGATTTACAATATTTTATGAATGAAACGGCGGTTAAATCGAACTTAACGGACCTAAATTCCACCATCGTATGTCATCCCGCCGAAAGAAAAAAAATATATAAAAAAAATCAGGGAGTAAACCGAATTTAATGAAATTTTTAGTGTTAATATATTGATAAATAAAATATATAATGCATTAGGTAATTTTATTTTAAAACTTTTACATTTTTTCAGGTCAGTTAATTTTGAATCCCGTATCTTTGAGGCGTAACACAGATTCTCAATAAGGGGTATAAAGTTAACTGACCTGAAAAAATGTAAAAGTTTTGAAATAGAATAACTGGTGCATTATATCTTTTATTCATTAATATATCAACACTGAAAATGTCATTAAATTAAGTTAATTCCCTGATTTTTTGTATTTTTTTCTTTCGATGGGGTGACATACGATGGTGGAATTTAGGTCCGTTAAGTTCGATTTAACTGAAACGGCAATAATTTAATTCCACTTAGTTTAGTTTAATTTGAGCAGAGGAAGATGGAGTTTTCAGATAAATTTTGACAAACGAGAGAGCACCTTTAATTTGATTTCAGAGTTTTTTTCCCCCTCCGAGATCGGTTGCCATACCAAGTTTTAAAGAGCCCAGTCTGTCCTACTCTTTACCTTATAGCGGGAGGGGGGAATTGTTGGATTCGTACCTTTCCCAAGAGTATTAGCGCTATGTGAAATGCAAACAGTCTGGTTCAGGATTTTAACTCGTCTTGCAGTGTCCATTTCCTATGACGGTAACCATTAAACTATGCACCACCACTAATGATAAACAAATACCGGCTTGTGTCAAAAGTTTTACAATATTTTAATAACATTCGGTATGCACAATTCTGCAACTTCGAATGCTTTTACCGAGGTCGGGAAGATGATGAACCACACTGGAGAATGAGATGTCAATCTCGTCCGATACTCCCCAGAGTTGCCTCGTTGAGCACAGCCTCGGAATCCACAGTTTTATGCCTACTTGATCTTGCCTGATCGTGGAGGTTCTTGCAACCAGCTTTCTTTCGGTTGTCTTTTTTACGGCATATCGACACTTTTCGGGTCATTTAATACCGAATCAAATCAATTTAACATCAGGTTGCTTACAGTACCAGCTGTTTATTAAATCTAAGAATCGCTGCTTAACTTCGGTGATTTAGTGTTTGTAAATTTATTGAACCATCTGCTTACTGTACTAAGATCAACTGTGTCTTCACCTATTGCACATGTGTTTTTAGTTGCTTCTGCGGCCCTATGGCCCAGTCCGAACTCGTAAAGCATAAGTTCCCGAATCAAACTGCGTTACACGTTCAACTGTGCGGCTTTGAAATCACACAAACGGAGTGAAGTAACACAACGCATCAACTATGACGATACTACAAATCACAGCGGTCACCTCTCACGACTTGAACTGCTCCGTTCATGTGAGATACATATTTAACCCCCTCCCCCGCGCGAGTGGGATGTGACACAAAGTCAATTTCTTAAGCGGGGTTTAACAGGTTTAAATTCAGAGTTTTCCTTCGCCTAGACAGGTTACCTAACCAAGATTCAAGAGCCCAGTCTGTCCTACTATTTACCCATAGCTGGATGGAGAAGAGTTGGATTCATACCTTTCCCAAAAGTATTAGTGCTATGTGAAACGCAAACAATTTTTTAAAGTCTCACCGTGTCCATTTCCTACAACGTTAATCATTACACCACGCGCCTCCACTCGTTCATGAGATATACACAAACTAGCGCCTACCAAATTATGTTATTCAACTAGTTCTCTGAATGTTTGAATAATAATAATTAATTAACACAACTCCTACCCCAGCTATGGTTAACGGAATGAGAACAGGATACCCCCGTGGACTAAATAAAGAGTTAGGTTCAAAGTTCCGTGATGGCTCCCGTATACGACAAGAAGGTTCCCGAGTCCGACAAGAAATACCTGAAAAAACCATCGGCCGAAACGTTGTACAAATAACAATGAAGATGGGAACAATAGTCCGAATAACGCAGATAATGTTATTCAACTGTTCGCAGAAATACATTGTCATTACTAAGACTGAATGCAGTCAAAGTTCAATTTGATTTGAGGATTATCTACACAAGTGAATCCCCTAGATACAAAGTGTATTCTGATAGAATTCCATTCAGTCTGCGAGAGGAATTGCTACTCATCAGTATCCAGTTTTATTAGTTGCCATGGAAACTAAATGCAATAAAAATTCCTCAAATATAAAATACTCTGTAAATATAACTGCAGCAAAAATGAAATTGTAATAAACTGTAGAAATCTCGAATTGTGATCAGAACTATATTTATCTATTTTTCCTGCTTCAAACTAATCACCGGAGTCAAGAATAGTCTGCAATGACACAAAAGCATTCATAATTCTATGCTTGGTTGTCATGGTTTTGTAATATTACCGTCATTGAAAATGGACACGAAGAGACGAGTTCAAATCGTGGACGAAGCTGTTTGCATTTCACATAGCACTAATACACAAGGAAAGGCTTGAATCCAATTATTCTCCCTTCAGCTATGGGCAAATAGTAAGGCAGAACTGGCTCTTTAACCTTGGTATGGTAACCAGTCTAAGAGAAGGAAAACTGAATTTACATCAAAGGGGCTCTCTCCAGCTATAGGTAAATATTAGGGCAGACCCGGCTCAATAAATTTAGTTTGGCAAACCATCTAGGAGAAGGAAAACTGTATTCAAACCAAAGGGTTTCTTCTCGTTAGTCAAAACTACTTTGAGAGCTCCTCCTTTTATTCGGTCATGTATCGATGAAAAAAAAATCACAAAATATCAACAACATCCACAATAAACTCTTCCTAATCAAATCAAGTTTGGGAGGCTGGGAACCAACTTTAAGGAAGTCTAGAAAGGAACAAGTCATTTTGTCCCGATTACGCATTGGTCATACAAGACTAACGCACTCCTATATACTCAAACAAGAACAACAACCCAATGTGGAACATGTCAAACACCTTTGACAGTTAAACACATTCATGGAATGCATGTTTTTTTGCTCAAATCACAAACTGTTATTTTAAAGCAAACAATATGAAAGATCTGTTTGAAAATGTCAACATGGAGGATATTCTCTTCTTTTTGAGGGAAATAAAATTATACCATAGAACATAGACATGAAACTAATCAATACCATACAACATAATCCCCAATAATGCTAAATATTGTTAAAACCAATTACTAAAAAGTATAAATATAAATACACGATATGTATTACTTCCTAACCGTTAGGCATGACATAACCCCAGACGGGTTGATATGCCGTTAAAATCAATAAATAAACAAACAAACAAAATATCAATCGTTCATTTCAAAGACATCACAGCTACATAGAAGCTGCTGTGTTGCTGTGGCTAATTCAATAGCGTGTACTATTCTATGGCCTATTGATATTGTTATTTCAGTTGTAAATAAACACATTGTTTGGCTAGTACACCTGGAAAGAGTTAAGCAGTATCTAAAGTCAGGTTAAAACTAAATAAGGAATTAGAATAACGTGAAATCGTTTAGTCACACACTTGATGATCAAGATATCATAGAAGAGCAATCATGTCAGAGTTTATCACAAGAAAAATCATTTAAAAAAAATTAAAGGGCAAATCTCCCGCTGTGCGTCTGTTGATATAATCTAATTCTTAGGAGCAATCGGTTTGAAATAGTATTGAAATCTTATTTTGAAACAAGTGTGTGTGCGTAGACATCCTCTAGGTTTCTGATAGGAGCTTTCTAATTACGTTCTACTGTAGACGTCTAGTTATTTGCTAAGCTTTGTCTCATAAAGCCACCAAAGTGGTGCGACTGATTCGGTTTAACACAATTTGACAGAATCACAAGACTTGTATTCGACATTATAACAACAAAAACAAAATTTATGTCTGAACAGAATTGCTAATATGATAAGATATAATAATAATAATAATAATAATAATAACAACATATGCGTCACTTGCGCAGTATATTAAATGTCAAGTGGTGGCAGCATATTTCAAAGAGGACCATCCTGAATAGAACTGGACTCTTTGGTATGCACGACATACTTGTCCAACACCTGAGATGGGCTGGCCACTTAAACAGACTCGGGGATGACAGACTACCAAAGCAGATTGTGTACTCTTAACTGAGAGAAGAATCCCGTGGAATCGGGAGACCGAAGCTCAGGTACAAAGACAACATCAAAAGAAATCTGAAGCACTTTAACATCCCCATAGGCAGTTGGCAAGACGCAACCAGAGACCGAATAAATTGGAGGAAAATGAGTAGCGTGATATCATCATCAGATACGATGGACAGCAAGTAATAATAATAATAATAATGTCAAGTTATGGATAAACGTGAATGCTAAGCAAGATGTAAAGTCGGCAGAGTCCGTTATTGTTGGTACACTCTTTTCGCTAGTGCTAGACCAAGGAGATTGTTTTGCGTCTGAGGTGGAGCACCACACCTATTATCAGCTCAGATCCAAGCTATGCAATGCCAGTATCAAACCAGGAACCTTGTGGTTTCTTGGTGGATACTCTACCGAAAGAGCTAAACGGCCCTAATGATAATATAGTGATATTATGGATAACATTTTAAACGTGTACGTGAAATAAGTAGAAAGTGTAAAAGACATTTCCGACTTATTCTAATATTAAACTTAATACAATCTAGTACACAACCACGTATGCAGAGTAACTCATTACACAGTAGTAATTATCTTTATAACTAGTTGATTTTAAAGACTATCCGTCTATATATTCTATGTCTAGATGTTAGGGAATCGTGTTCATTGTACGTTCTTATGTACATTTTTATGTAGTTATTTCTTAAGACTTTTTTTACACATGGTCCTATCGAATACGAATAATTTTCAAGCAGATCTATTTACTCAGGGATGTGATCCTAACAGGTACTACCACAGAAGTCAGAGTGAACCTGGAAGTAATGGCATTGAAGAGGTACTCCACACTCACCAGATCTCCAGATTTGGAACCTCACCATCAGATGCAGTTTAGTGTCATACTCTTTTTAGGGGGGGGGTCCTACTTTATAGGATTTTTAGGTGAGAATGCGAACGATTTACACAGAATATTATAGAAGGTTCCGGTTTAGCTCAGCTGGTAGAGTATCCCCCTTTGAACCACAAGGTTCTTGGTTCGATACCGACCCTCCCCCTGTTGGCTTGGGCTTAAGAATACACCGACTGCCCTTCTGCAGAACGGTAAGCCTCCCCCCGAATGGAGCTACCTGTTGGCCGTCGGTAACCCGTGATGTTTAAGGATGGATCCCTGGTGACTGAGCAGTCCGGGTCATGCAACACTCCTCTTTGGCCTTATTTAAGCTAATCAGTCGGTCGGAGAGGCTCCCTCAATCGTCTCACGTCAAGCCTATTATGATTGTCCCTATTATATCTCAACCCCAACCCTTTTAATAAATATATGCTGAAAGGCGGTGTGTGGGTATGACGTTAATGTCCAGGGTATGATGTTAGACTATCTGATGGTGAATTTTCAATTCTGGAGCTCTGGGGAATGTGGAGTACCCCTTCATCACCATTACTTCCAAGTTCATTTTGAACCGGAGTGCTAGTACCTGTTACAGTCCTATCTATGGGTTAAATAGAACAAAATGAATTCTAAAAATGTGTAAAAAATTGAGTACCCAACAAGAATGAATAAAACAAAACATCTTCGGCATAAAATGACCCAAGGGTTGACATGCCATAAAAACCAACCGACCCTCAACAAATCAGCGAATGTGTATTCCAGCTACGGTCTGTGTGGTAAAGTGGGGAGCTGATAGTAGGCGTAGCGCTTCACCTCAGACGCAAAAGCAATCTCTCTAGTTTTCGTTAAGGAAAAGGGGATTGACTCCCTTGTTGCCCGGTTGTTACCGACAATAGGCTACCCCACTGACTTATTTTTTTAATTATAGAAACACCAAATCCATTACATTACTGTAAATAATCTGAGGCATATGTGCCAAACTAAGCAAAAATTTAGGGTGCCTAGCATGGTAGAAACAAGGCTAAAAGACTATTTTTGGAGACTTCTATTCTCACTGGATGCCCCATAATTCAGGCCTTGTGTCAAACTAAGCTAAGCATAGAAAATGACAACAAATCCATTGCATTCATGTAAGTATTGCACGGAAGTACAAACCTGTAACCAGAGATTAAATAAAGAACTTGAGTTATTTTCAACATCTTCTAATTACAGGTATTTTTTTTTTTAGCATAACCTTTCCACAATCTCTTTGACGTTCTGAGATAAATTAATCTATTTTTCTATGTATTCTTTGATTATTATTATAGTCCTTTTTTTTTTAGAGCATTTAGGCTTATATGTTCTTCCGTCTTGGCTGTATATCACATCAAGTAATCTTTAAAAAATGCTTAGTTTTTTTCGTTTGTCTTTTTTGTTGAAAAAAATTCAAGTAAACGACAAGTCTCGTGTTGTAAAACGTTCAGGCAACGTTGAAAAACAAGCTATTCTTATTGGAAAATTAGTTTTATGTTGACCTCGGGTATTATTGTAATGTTATTGAGGGATGGTTATTGAAATAATAATTCAAATCGTAACTTACAAATGAAAAGGGTTTATTTTAACAAGACGTACAAGACTGTGTTAACAGTAGTAGTTATTAACGGACAATGTCTTTTTAATGTGGGACCACCTACAAGCCGAGACTCATGGGATGGTAGGTCCAAAAATGCGTTTGATCCCATCGGCATTCCTCCTCAAGGGGGCGCCTCAGGCACTGGGAAATAAACCCAGCCCTGCCCCTTTAAATCAGAGGGGCAGGTATTTCCTGGGAGATGGCCCTCTGGGATCAACGCTGTTAATTATTTAACCGGTTCAAGGCCGAAGCCATTGGACCCCCGGTCTGTGCTAGGTAAGGATATTTACCGCATACCCTACCAGTATGGTTTGGACACAAGGTCTCGTTTTAACGTGGGCGCACAAAAATTGCGTCGATCCCGTTGGCATTCCTCCTCAAGGTGGGCGCCTCAGGCGCTGGGCAATAAACCCAGCCCTGTGCCTTTAAATCAAGGGGGCAAGTATTGCCTGGGGGGATAGCCCCCTGGATCGACGCTATTAATTTACACCAATCCAGCGCCTGAAGCTCACTGGACCCCCGGCTAGGCCGGGTGGAAGGCAAGTATATTTGCCTTTCATCCCACTTATGAGCGCTGGACAAAAGGTCTCGTTTTAACGTGGGCCCACCCATAAGCCGAAGCCCATGGGTGGTAAGCACAAAAATTGCGTCGATCTCGTCGGCATTGCCACTCAAGGGGGCGCCTCAGGCGCTGGGAAATAAACCCAGCCCCGCCCTTTAAATCAAGGGGGCAGGTATTTCCTGGGAGATAGCTCTCGAGGATCAACGTTGTTAATTACTTAACCGGTCCACAGCCGAAGCCATTGGACCCCCGGTCTGTGCTAGGTAAGTAAATGTTAACAGTTGTATATTACTAGCTTGTCTTTATAGGAAAACGGGGTGTTGAGACCAACACCGTCAATGTTCATATTCATTCAGACTAGTCCATTATATACAGAGGGGGTATCCTGTCTTTTCTACAACAGGTATAAAAGTCTTTAATCGAATCAGGCAAGACAATGCCGAAGTTCATGCTAATGCGAGAATGTTAAATGTTAAAAACAACTCCGGTAAAGACACTATAAACATTTTTTCTCAATGAAAATCAGCTGCTTAAATGCACACCCACGCAGAGAATTACAATCTAAAAATTTTGAACGAACCGCTGGCGGTAAGTGAATCAGAATCTTGTCCAGACGAACAATTTCCGGTTCACTCATGAATCTGTCAATTTGATATTCTGTTTATCAAATGTATAGTTAAATGCCGGTTTAAACATCGGACTTTTGTGGGCATCGACCTTCCTGTATACGTCTCCTTCCAATCATGAATAGTAGATGAACGAAGTTATCGACATTAGAAATATGAACTTAAACACATTCATCTCTATATAACTATAAGTTTAAATATATAAAATAAAGGCTGAAAAATCGCTTACCTGAATAGGAAGAGAGAAAAAAATGAAGTTGAGCGTAATTGATTATTTTATGTGTTTTTGACCGGAAATGAGGAGGATTGTGGGAGAAAGTATAAAAGACTAAAGAAAGAGAGAGTCAAGACCGTCTTTTTGATAAAAGGCGAATCGAGCTAATTGTGAACACAGAGAAACAGGACGAACTTGGAGCGAAAGATAGAGAAAGAAGGACGAAACTGTTGAACATTTCAGACCATTAACTTTAATGAAAATAATTTCTCTTTTTTTCAAATTTCAGGTTTGATGACCGGAAGTATGCAGATAGATCCGCAGTTAAAATCCAATTTTCCTGGTGAGGGAATCGCCAACTCGTCTATGTTGGTCGTAAGGACACGTGATTATCGACGGGAACACATTGCATCATGGGAAAAAGCAGTCATTCTTTTACGCAATCCTTATGATGCTATTTTTATGGAATATTATCGACAAATCATGACCACACCGATTTTAGGGGAAAAACTCTTGGCCAAGTTAAAAAAAGGTTTGTGATCTCATTGAACATAATGAGAATTTTTGTCTATCAGCAGATCTACTCCCCGTAAACAGTAAATGAAAAAGAAAAATTAACACAGGATATTAAATCTCTGGGCCCATCCTCTCAGTGGTGAGGAAAAAGAGGAGCTCTCAAAGTAGTGTTTCATAGCCCTTCTTTACCGACACTAAATAGGTATATGTTATATACTTCTCTTACTTCTTACTCTGTCGTCTATTCTTCCGGCCGGCTTCTGATCGTCTATCATCTATCTTGGTCTGGTATATCTTCTAAGGTCTCGTCTGGTCTTCTATTGAGGATTCCGTGTCTGGTTTCTGTTGGGGATCACTTCTTATCAGAAGCCTTGTGTCATTGTTAGTTTTTAGTAATAAACACAAGACTTCGATTTATGTTGATGTTACTTTATTTATAAATCCCCAGACCAGACAATGCGCGCGGATCCTTACATCTTGCTAGCTTGGCTTCTAACTTTTAACTGACTAACTGAGTTGCTTACTCCTTAAACCGGAAGGGTCTTCTATCGGGATTCCGTTTCTCACGGTTTATCCCCAGAACTCAAGGTGAGATCGAGGTCAAGCGCCGTCACTCATCCTCAAGGCCATCAGCTGCACTAATATGATTTCGACACGATTGTCATAATCATTAGGTATATAATGATTATGTAACAGTAGTTTTTGTCTAAAAACAGTACACAGCATCCTTGTGTCATTCCCATCTTCCTTTCTTTTTTTCTCTAAGAGTGAAAGAGATGAAGACATACCGTAGCAATGACACGTGTGAGAATATCCGGTCTGCAACTCGTGCACCTTCGTTGCATAATGTCAATGACCCTACGTTTTATATCTGTGTTGGCCGATTCGGAGGGTACGAGCTAGAGACATGTTCACAAGGATAAAAAAAAAACTACAAGGTTTGATGACAGGATGCTAATGGGGAGGATTTTCAGACCATTAACTTTTTCAAGACCCATTTTCTCTTAAAACTAGCCAATGAAGATTACTGACTTCAGTTTAAGGTGGTCGTACATATTTTATGGCTCTCCTGAACTTTATGGACCTAATTGATGTGGGGAATCTTTGGTCCTAATATATTCTATTCTTCCTCTGATCGTATTTCCACTCAACCATTGTGTCACATACGGCTACAGTTAGGAATAATCCTCACTTTATCTTATTAATGGATCTAAAAGATAAAGATTAATTATGCCGGCAATTGGAATATGCAAAAAAAAAGCCAGTTTTTTTATTTGGGTGAAAGTTCTCGATTAAATAATGAAAAAATAAAAAACTCGTACGTTGAGATTGCTAAAATCTATAACATAAACGAATCTTCTATCCGTTAATTTTCTTTTAGTAATTATTATTGGAAGAGGAAGAGGAGGAACTTTTACAGAAGTTTTTTGGCTTACCAGAATTCAAAACTTTCCTCCTAGACTGAAGAAATATTTAATGAGAAGTTATTGACACGATTATTCCAAATTTTGAATTGGATCCCATAAAACACTTATTCCGGTAAAAAGGTTCTAAAAATTTGGAGGTCTGTCTTGTGGCTTAAATACCCCCCCCCCTCATCAGTGTCAGAGGCTAGTATTCGAAATTGGCTAAAAGCCAGGACAGGAATACCGAATTTCTAGGCAAGGAGATCCTTTCCACTTTGAAATAGATGCAACAAGATCATTATTATTATGATTATTTTAAAGAGAAATTCAGCTCTTGTTCGAAAACGAGCAAAGTCACATGTATTGGAGAAGGAGCCCTTAAATTAGTTTTGACTAACGAACCCCTTTGGTTCGAATTCAGAGTTTTCCTTCTAGACCAGCTGCCTAACCAAGGTTAAAGAGCCTATTTACCCTTAGTTGGGGGGATGATAGTTGGATTCATACCTTCCCCAAGGGTACTAGCACTATGTAAAATGCAAAAAGTCACGTCCCGGGTTTGAACTCATCTCGGCGTGTCCATTTCCCACGACGGTAAACATCACCTCACGCGTCTCCATTCCAAATCCAAACTCTATTTAGAATTATTCTCTTTTCCTTTTTAACAAATCACGTGGCGAGTTTCTACCTGAATTTTTCAGATGAGGAATCATTTTAACTTATGGACTTATCTCAGTGGTTATAGATACAATGTATCAGTCATTGTGACATTCGGTCATCTTTATATGCCTGTCGTATTCAGTAATGGTTGGTTCACACCATCCCACATGTCTGCAGACAGACTCCCCCGTAAAATACTTTATGGTAAACTCGCAGAAGGCACGCAAAGGACAGGAGGTCCCCAAAGGCAGTTCAAAGACCATATGAAGACGACGCTGAAGAAATGTACTATCACACCTTCAAGCCTGGAAGATCTGGCCTTCAGCAGACAGGGTTGGCGAGACACGTGCCGCACAGGAGCTTGGCCGCTCAATATTGAGAGTAACAGGGCTGCAGAGCGGCGACGTCTTCGTTGTCATTGTTGCATACGCCTATCGTTCAACGCTATACAGCGCTTTCCATCAGAGATACCAAAGAAAATGAAAGGTGCACATGCAAAAAAACTTGGCAAAGAACAATACAGCACAGTATTATTTTAAAACACAACATTTAATTCAAGGTTATAGTCTTTGGGAATCATAATACGAACGCCGACAGGCTAGAGTTTATAATGTCATTTTGGTGGAATTTCTTCTTCAAAATCAATTTATAAGGTTCATAATGAAAGGACTTTGCACTTATCTTTGTTTTATGGGTGATTTGTTTTCCGTGATAATGATTATTCCGGTATTAGTTCTTTATCTGGCATTTTCAATTGTGATAACTTTCTTCTTGGGAGACATTCTTTGTCTTCCCTCCCTCACGAGATGTTCACTGACCGGCCCTCTGGTATATACTGTTGAAACTGATAATAGGGATCGCTTTCCTTTCCTCCAAATCGTGACGTCACCTGTCTGATACGTTTTGCGTACGTGGGTAAAGCAACGAGTGTAGTATCAGTCGTTCGTTTCGTGTGCCTTCCTCTTCCCAGCAAGGTCGGCTACGTCCATGACTAAACAGTTTTTCTTCTTCCGGTGAGCTTTTAGGGTCAAATTCTGTGACTCCCTCCCCTCTCCCGGCGTCACACAGTCTAATAAGAATATTCCAAAAGTTTTAAACCATTTATCATTTGATGGAACGTAACATCATGAACCACTAAATTCAGACGGAAATTTCCCTTGCAACGTGTGTGTCCGTTCTGCAAGTCCAGAATTAGACTAATTAATCACCAGAGGGTCCACAACTGATTAACGATTTGGAGTAACGTCATCGTCGTCTGCGACGGACTTCTAAAAGGAATGTTCTGGTAATGTCAAACCGAAACCTTTATTTAATCTACATAGGTAGATTCTACTTTCTATGCTATGGGACATCTCTCATTAATTCTTATGTTAAATCTGCCTTGTAATGCCACTGTTACTCGTTTTACGTAACCTAATTCTACTAATTTTTTTCAATTTTCCTAGGGATATGAGCGTATGAAGTTTACCTGGTGGCTGTTAATTCAATCCCTACATGAGGCAATGAACAATTCAGTAGAACGAACAGAAGTAGCATTACAAGGTCCATTTAACCAACACAATATTTCCCCAAGCTCTACTCGTGTGGTCTGAATAAAGGATTCAAAATTTCAATTAGCGAATAAAACAGACACCTGAAGAAGGTCACAAAATATAACAATGGAAATAACTAACAATAAAGATAACGATATCAGATTGAATAAATTAATGTATATATGATGAGTATACCATTTATAATACCAGATAAGATTAGGGGGTCAAAGTTTAAGTATGCCAAAAAGGGTGGGGCCTTGAGGAAGAAGTGATTTTGTAAAAGGTACCTGGTAACTCTAAAGGGGGGAGGTCATTCCTAAAATGAGGTAAGCCAGAGAGTACTCGTTACTATTAGTATTTTAACAATGCATTGTAGTTCTTTTATACAATAACAAAATAAAATTCCAATTAATTATCATTCTGATAACTCCATTGCAATCTATTAGATTTCCATATGCCACAGTTGAATGAACTGTCTATCGTTATTAAATTCTAAATTGACTCGATGAGTTAAGTTAAATGTTAAAGTTGATAGAAATGATGACATGCTTTGTTCAAATCGTGGTAAAAATATGGACTTTGAAAGTTGATTTGCAAAGCAAGAAAATTCTGTTCGGCACAACAAAATCTTACTTATTCTTTACTAAGTTAACATTAGAAACTTTTTGTGACTACATTTAAAGTCTATAGTGTCATAAAATGATCATTATATATATCTATAAAAAAACACATCCTAACATTTTTTTAAATTCTTTATTTTTTTTCAAAGTATTAAGGTCAATCGTAACGAAAAATATTTAGAGTTGCTCCCCTTAATGAGTAGGGGACAGTTGTCTCCCCTGACAGGTGCATTGTGGGAGCTAGGATCGAAAATGCGACTACAGCCATGGCACACGTGGATTGGTACCGAAATAGCTTGTCCCACATAAGTTGAGCTTTAAATTACTATTCTTTGGGTAGAAGCATTTGTCTACCCTACATTAAATAAAACCTTTTAATTTCCAAAATTCGGGTTTTGCATTTTCATTCAGTTCTCCGTATTCATTTGTATGTAAAAAAAACATAACAAAGTCATCCTCGTATCCTCTTTAATCATTAATTAATCAAATGTCCTCAAATAATTTACGTTCTCTTTTCTTTTAATTTCCAGGTTGGCATGGATACGTAAAAAGGCAACCTCTTGCCTGGCTTCGACTCAACTTAGAATGGCTGCAACATTTCCAAGGGCCACTGCTAGTGATTCATTATGAAAGACTTAAAGCAAAACCCGTCGAAGAGATGAGACGTCTCTTACATTTCCTTGGACAACAAGCTACTAATAATGACCTAAACTGTATGCTAAAGAACTCCTATAACTATCTTAAGATGAAACCACGTATTACTAATGTCACCAATCATTTCTCCCGCTCTTTACAAGCTGAAATCAACAGGTACAGAGCGAGACTTCATCGTGTTCTCGCAGACGCACAAAATAAGAAAAAATGGACTCGACAATGAGTGGGAACCCTTTTACCTTTTATTTCAAACCATCGATGCCAGTTTAAATCAAGAAGAAACAAAAACACGGAAAAATTTGTATAACAGAGGCGTTGATTTCAAATCGAACAAAGACTTTCTTACACCTCAGTGCCTCTTGATACTGTGGTCATCCGGGTTTTTTTTTCAAGAAAGAAAAAGGAATTATCATTTTTTATGTACATTATCTGACCACAATCTTATGGTTCATGAAATACTTCAAATCATATTCCTTAAAAATCAGTTTATTATTGCCCAATCAAATGAGTTCTATTTATAGTCATAAAATAATTAGCCTTGAAATTTTAAAAATACATTAAAATATTTTTCTTCATTATTTAAATAAATGACAGTCCTGCCGTAGAACAATAATTAGCACTCTAGTCTCTCAGATTATTAATATATAAAATAGTTTTATTCTCATTCTATGTCGCTTACTTTTGGCCTTGTGACAGACGAAGTTAAATTTAGTGTTGTGCATTTAGTAACTATTCGTTTGCGTTCAGTCGCTCGGATAACTAAAAAAGAAAAATGACTTCTGGATGAATCATCGTTTATTGTGATACACGAAAAAGTCCAAGGAACGTTGGCCAATCACATCAAAGTATGCAAATACACACAAAACTCATAACACAACACCTAGAAGGAGACTCGCCATGTAATAATGGTTAATAAGCTAGTCCAACACGTAGCCAGTTCGGTTCTTACTTTTATGTCCAGATGTTTTGTTTGATTTATTTGTTTAATGGCATATCAATCTATGATGGATTATTTCATACCGAAATCCCAAAATAGCCAAGTTGATACAAGGCTCCAAATATATAGTGCACCAAAATGAGGATAGAATTCATTACTATAACAAAAGTAAATTTTCACCTTTAGTTGTTAAAATTCCTAGCATATAATTGTGCGTGCGCATTATCTGAAATTATTAATTGTTATTAAGAACACATTATGATATTTTTTGTGTTAAAGCATGCAGTTGTATTGTTTTCGAAAAAAAGTTTCTAAGATTTGTTTATTTCGCACGGAGACTTTCAAATAGCTACCGGCTAGTTCAAAGTGAAAGTCAAGGGAGGTTACTCTAATTGCCTTTATTTGCTAGGAATTTTTAACAAACTAAAGGTGAAATTACCCCAAAAGTCTATAGATTAATATTGTTGATTATTTTTCGGCGGCAAATTGCCTTATTTATCAAACACAGCGGAATATGACCAATGATCACAAGCGTAAAATACGTCGCGAAAAAAGAAAAAAAAAAGAAAAAAAATGGAAGGTAAACACAGACTTATCTTTAACGTCTGGATTTTATTTTAAGCAACAGCTCTGCTTGTTAAACTCTTTTTTTTACTCCCCTTTTCCAATATAAAACTTTTTAAATTATAAAAACTAACCCCTAACCCTAACAAACAACCGGATTTTGACGGTGTAAATGAAAAATATGTCCTTATGAATTGAGATCGCAAAAGGGGTGCTAAAGGTCATATGGTCCGAAAATCCTATATTATAAAGAGCAATTAATCTGATAATGATTTTACAAGGAATCTAATTTGAAATTAGAGTCTTTCTCAAAAATTCAAAATTTAATAATTGCTTTTAAGAACTTAATAAAAAGAGCTAAATCTTTATTCGACATTATAAAGATTATTTTCCATCCATTGTCTGTTAAAGTTTAAATCGATTTACCCCCCCCCCCTCACCAGAAAAAAATGGATACATTTTTATCAAGGAATCCTGCACATAAACATGAATATGATATCTCTCCTCTCCCATTTGTTCTTCATTTCGCACGTGGATTTTGGGGGAATGAGATTGAGGTCATTCGCATAAATATTGTGTTTCTCTAGCAACTCGCTGGAAAAAGGATATAAGGAAATTGGATAGGGGGGGGGAAGTTAGGGAGAGAAAAAAAAGAGGAGATAAAAAAAAACCCGCATCAAACAAGGCTGTTTTTCATTGGTCGAAGTCAATGTTTTCTAAATCTTAGTTTTACGAGAGTCTGAAATCGAGAAGAAAATGCCTACCATCTAAGCAAGAATCTTTCCCCCTATCTTTCAACAGGGATCAAAATCCTAAAATAAGCGTAATCTGAAGAGATAAAACACACCACACACACACACACACACACACACACACACTTTTTCTTGAGATCGCCGGTACGGTTGCGAACAAATATCCACTTTGTATGAATTGCTGGAAACTGAAGAAAAAAAAAGATGCATTATATTATTATATTCCCAAATTTCCCTATTTGAAAAATTGGCAACTCAAATCTTTTAATAAGTCTAAAATACATACATTTACGGGCGTCTTGCGTGTATAATAGTCAGAAAAGTCAAGCTAGCAGACCATTGTGACAGAGTTCGATTCTCACTGAGTGACCCCATACTTTTTGATATATACCAAACTAGCTCGATTTAGTAGATGACTACAGACATTCAAGACAAGATATTTTACATTAGACAGCTAAAACTCAAGTCTGACACAAGGCTACATTGATGAGAAGGAAATTGTAGGAAAATACAGGAGAAGATTCTTTTACTAGTTGATATATTAATTTCTCTAAATTTACGTTCTTTACAAAGGATCGAACCATCCCTAGCGCTAGTGGAAAAATATTTAGATTACAATTATATTATTTTCTCCTAACTTACGCAGGATAGACATTTCATCTTTTTTCTCCCCGTGGGTCATCACGTATCATCAGTCACTGCATAGACTTGTCAACGTTGAACTGTCTTTTCTTTTAAACATTATCAATCAGAATTTATAGATGACGGTAAAGTCTCGTAACGAATAGAACGTTGTAAGATTCAAAATGACAAAATGATTTCAAATCATCGATACCAAAGACAAATGCATATTTGTCACTTATAAAAAGGCATGAGACTAAAATTTCTATCACCTACCTAATTCAATTAAAAGTCACTTCGACTATGCTTTATGTACAAATGGGATGTTGGAAAGAGATGGGGCGGGTGAGAAAGATGCCCTTCTTCTTTAGTAGTAAAAAACGTTCATTTATGCACTCCATAAATCGTATCGACGTCATCATTGAAAAATCCGATGCAGATAACCTGCATAGAAAACTTTGCTGATGGCAAAAAAAAAAACAATTCACATCAATCGGAGATATATATTCAACTTTTTAGGAGGGAAAATCTACATTTTCAGGCATTTGCCCTCAGTCGTAAGAGAAATATTTATTGGCATTCATGACCCACCGCCTATCTTTGATAGACTAAATTTTGGAAGCAAGAAACACGGTAGTATTTTAAATAAGATATTTATACAGTCAGGTTGCCAAATGTAAATAGGTTATAATATAATTCTATTTTCCTGTGAAAGTTTGAGCTAAAGGTTTTGCCGGTTGTAGGAAAAATAAAACAACAACACTTTCATGAAGAATTGTCATTTTTCTACGTAGAACAATTAATTTTGTGCCCGTTTTATTGGTTAAATCGAATTAACGAACCTAAAATTCCACTATGTATATCACTATATGAACTCCGGCGGAGAAAAAGAATACAAGTCTGGGAATTGCCCAAATTTTAATTAATTTTCAGTGTTGATCATATTATTGTATAACAGATAATAATACACTAGTTACTTATTTAAAAAAACTTTACATTTTTTCATGTCAGTTAACTTTGAACACGTAATCTTTGAGGGCGTAAACCAGATTCTCAAACATACGTGGTTCAAAAGTTAACTGACATGAAAAAATGTAAAGATTTTTTGAAATAAATAACTGGTGCATAATATATTTATTTATTAATATATCATACACTGAAATTTCATTAATTCGGTTATTCCCTGATTTTTGAGTATTTTTCTTTCGGCGGGGTGACATCCGATGGTGGAATTTAAGGTCGGGTTAGTAGGATTTTAACCCTTTTTTGTATAAAATAACTCTATATAGTAAGTTTTCGAATCAAAATTGTAGCATGCACTTTATTTTTTAAGTTTATTTTTCAAAGTGCAACGTTTAAACATATTTAAAACTCCTCAAAAATTCAGGCCTGAAAATGGAGGAAAAAGTTCTCTGGAAATATAATTAAAAATCAATACAATTTGCGATCTTTTAACACAATTTTCATTCAAATAGATTTCCTATAAAAGAAGTCACGACATTCCGTTACACATTTATATGCACATAAATACAATTCTAATACACATCACACTCATTTGATTATATACTTACACACACACACACACATCCCAACAAAACCTTCGATGAGAAACAAATAGACAAAGAAAAAAGAAAAGGACCATCTCCAATAATCTCTTCTCAAAAGCAAATGAATTCTTTTTTATTTTGTTAAAATTCAATTCCTGTCGTCCTTCACAATGGAATATTCCAAGTTTATTCTTTCACCATCCTCGTGATCCTGAAACGCATTGAGATTTTATCATGAATATGTTTCATAACTTTTAAGGTGGACACAAACTGTTTATGTATCCTTGAGTGGGTCGCCTTGGTGGAAATGATAGTTCGTGGGCGTCGATTGTGAGCACATCTTAAATAAACAGAAACACTAGGCTCCCAGTTAAAAAATTATCGTTGGCCGTAACCAAGAGAGGAACTATAAGGAAGCGCTAATCGTAAGTAGAGTAAGGAAATCACGCCACTTTAGACTACAGCTTTTTGTTATGATGTAGAGTATAAATCCAAGACAATACGTTGTGGGAAGTGTCGGATTTTTTAAAAAAAATAACGGGAACAGAGTAACTTTTCCCACTCGTGTCTCACTATTTTGATGTGAGAATCCGGTGCATATTATCCACTGTAGGAACGGCCGGTAACAACAGGTTACTTTTAGAAATCATATTTGGATATTTATATTTTAAAACCCATCAGAGTCCATTTTATAAAGGATTCGGACAACCATATATTTTACAACAATATGAACAAGTCTTTTACCCTGGTTCCAATTCCATTATCCAAATTCCTTCCCCAAGGATTGCCCATAATTTGTTTTATGTTTGTTTGGAATATTTAAGCTTATAAAAGGTTGTGCTGTGGATCAAAAACTTAATTTATAGACTCTTGCGAGCTGCATGAACTGAAAAAATATCAGCTATCAACAGCACTCGAATATGAACACGTTAACTATTAAAAGCCCTTGCGGAAGGTTGTTCAGTTTGCTCATGCTTAACACAATTATGATAGGATTCAAAATACACTGTAACAGACAACATTATAGGTAATACTACACAACACAGATTAAATTTAATGCCACAAGAGGTCTCACTTGTAAAGTGCTCTCACCTGCAACCTAAAAATGGCCACAACTCTTACATCTGTCTTATTACTAAACTACTTTTGACTCTCTATTGGAATTTTATTATATTCTTTTTAGTTTTTTATTTTGTCAAACTCTGTGATTCTGCACTTTTGTTAACCGCTTTTACTGGCATAAATACAGATAGCTACTACTCTACTACTATACTACTACTACTACTCAATAATAAAACTCCCCGCTAGGAGATTTTTCTTGACTTATATACTTTTTTAATGAGTCTCCATAAAAACACTTAATAATGTTTAAAATGTTAAAAAGGAAATAAATAAATATTATATCATAATCAAAAATAAATATTAATTGGAAAAACAAGAAAAAATATATGATCAACAAAATTCAAACTTTTTCAGGTGAAAAATATTAAAGATCACATGTTTATATTATTCTCTTTTTCTGACTTTTTCCATTCCAAAAGATATCAATTTTGTCATTACCCACTAGATTTTCTCATAATCTTCTTTAATTTTAACGTTTTGGCTGAGTTTGTTTTCAATATATCCATTATTGAGTTTTGGTTTTTGGATAGTCTGGCATTTTATTGGTTCTTCAGAATTTTTTTGCATCCATTTTTGTAACAATAATACCTTGAAAATTTAGCTTTTGGTTTTGAGCTTTTTCAACTGTAACAAATAAATGTTGCTTCTTTATTTCAATAAAAGTATTTTGAGTGTGCTGGTGAATGGAGAGATGACAGATGTGACAGGAACTGAAATAAAAGAAATTTCTTTAAAGCATTTTAATAATTACAAAAAGGAAAACAATCATATTTAAATAATATTTGTAGTTATCATCACTTCAATGGTTAAGATCATCGTATGGTTACAATTGAAATATGTTGGATGTTATAAAAAGAGATTTAATTCTTAACCTTAGGATACTCAGATGTATGACCCCTGTTTTACATGGTTATCAGGAGATACAGAGTCAAGAGAGAGGATAAGGTTTTGCAATGATAACAGGAAGAACAAATCAAGAGATCATTTAAACAAGGAAGATTTATGCATGTAAGGGTTGTGGAATGAAGTCTCCAGAGAGAGAGAGAGAGGAGAGAGAGGAGAGAGAGAGAGAGAGAGGAGAGAGAGAGGGCGGGAGAGATTGTATATTTTATTCTTTTGTTTGATGTTTTAAAGAGTTTCAATTCTTAACCTTAGATCTGCACTCAGATAGTATGACACTGTTTTAACATGTATACATGGAGATAGGAAGAGTCAAGAGACGAGGAAAGGTTTGATGATGAAGGAAGAAATAAAGATCATTTAAACAAGAGTTTATTTCTTGTAAAAGGATTGTGGAACTGAAAAAAAGTCTTTACAGAGGAGAGAGAGGGAGAGAGAGAGAGAGAGAGAGGGAAGAGAGAGAGTAGAGAGAGATGACAGAGAGGAAGAGAAGTGAGGTGGGGGAGAGAGTGGGTATAATTTTAATTCGTTTTGGATGTTATTTAGAGTTCAAATTTCCTTACTTTTAGACTCAACTTCAG
>CM042138.1:52747142-52787602 GCA_023376005.1 Doryteuthis pealeii
GTAAAATCATTTTGGTAACTTTATATTTTACTGTCTCACAAAATTTCATACAAATTGGTTATTTTTGATATTGAAAAAGTAGAACGATTTTGGGTGGTCTGTTCTCTCGGATATGTTTAGACAACCGGACTAGTACAGCATATATTTACCGCACGAGTTAAAATGTGACACAAGGCCAAGACTTGTACAGCTCATTAGTAGCGGGTACAACTTTTATGATTTATGGCATTCGTGCCCCTGCTCGATATTATGCAAGGCAGAGAGAACCTAAAAATCAAAATGTCTGGCCTAAAACTGACCATCTAACCTTCTAAAACACAATAAAGTAACCTGTATCTCCCTTAATTTTTTGAAGAAAACAAACCGAGATGATATTATTTTAACTCACGACTGTCAATTATGATCATCTAATTTACATCCAAAATGAGAACAATTAAGTGACGGTAACCATTTCACCATGCGCCTCAACCTACTTTATTATAAATCCCTTTCCAAAGAAGACCTGTTTTATTTTCCATGCAGGTTGTAGTTTTACAGGCATGATTATTATTCACCAACTCTACCAACCCTTCAGCGCGAATATTTCATGTAAAATATCACATGGAAATCTTCTTCCACAATTTTCATTTATACAAAATATTAGAATAATTCGCAGAAAAAAAAGTTAAATAGATTCTAAGACTTCAGAGATTTTTTTTAAATATAGATTTTTAATTGAAGATCTTAAAAGTATATTGATTTCTTTCATACGAAGAAAATTTGAAGGCGTGAGTTTTATAATGGTTACCGTCGTAGAACATGGACACGTGTACTAGTTTAAATCATGAACGCGGCTGTTTTCATTTCATATAGCGCTAATACTCTTGCAAAAGGTATGAATCCAACTATTCTCCCTTCAGCTATGGGTAAAAAAACCTTAGTTAGGCAACCGTTCTAGAAGAAAAATCTCTGAATTAAAACCAAATGGGCTCTCTTCTTCACTTAGAAACTGGCCTTGTGTCACCATCCTCTCGTGTGAAGGGGTTTATATTATTATAATATATATATATATATTATATATATATAATATATTATATATATATATATATATATATATATATATATATATATAAAAAATTTAAACCATTAATTCGTTTTGGACGATGATCAAAGATGATCACAGGATTTTTAATAAAAACTCGAAAATTTTGATTTTAATGCAAATTATCAAGCCTGATCTAAAAAAAATCCAGATAAATAAAATTAGAAATATATAAAAGATTTATAGGGCTTTTTTCTCGACCAGGACATTTTTTTAATCATATTTGGATAAATTATTGCAGAAAGATTAAGCTAAGCCATTTATTGGAATTCGTTTATTTTTGAAAGCGAAAGAGGAAATCTGTCGCTAAAAAATGGACAAAGTTTAAAAAGTGAATTTCAAAGAATGAATGGATGCAAAATAGACTTAAAATATATCGAATGTATCTGGAGACATAATTTGAAACAACAAAGTTAAAGACTGTAAAAATTAATGGAATAATGAAAATACTTTCTCGGGATTTTAGACAATACATGAAGGCTTAAAAATACACTGGTTTTCAATAGAAATGGATAACGAATTAAAATAGGTGGGTGTGGAAGGTTCATGTAGATAAGTGATGATGATGTTTAAAATGGGAAATGTCTAATGATTGAAATATATTGAAAAGAGAATCTGAATTTCCCGATAATCTGACTTCACAGAAAGCAATTGTAAAACAAATATAAAATCTCACTTGATATATTAACAAAAGAAAATGAAGAGTTCTTTTAAAGTATCATTTTCAGAATTTGATCGACCTATTCTCTGATCTTTAATAAATTGATATTAAATTGATCTTTAATAAATTGATCTCTAATAATGAATAAAACGTCAAGTCGGCGACGTGGCCTATTATCGATATCAGTCGGACAGCAAAGGAGTATATCTTTTCACTAAAGCTAGACCAAGGAGATTGTTTTGCGTCTGGGGTGGAGTGCCAAACTTAATATCAGCTCCCCACATTACTGCATAGATATAAGTCGTGCTACTCATGTACTGAGTTGACGAGGGCCGGTATAGATCCGGAACCTTCTAGTTCCTATGCAGATGCTCTACCGACTGAGCTAAACCAATATTAAACGGTAATTTTCTTGACTCAAAACCTATACTCGAGCTTCTTATTTGTATATCCCTTCAATTAGTCGGATTAATATCCTTATTTTGTTCTTAGTAAAATGTTTCGATCAGAGTATTCTCCAAACGTGTGGGGGTGATAATATTTTAAATGTCTTCAATTAAAAAGAATATTTTGCTGAATTTTTTAAATTGCCTAAATGTGAAAAATTTAGATTCAAATATTTGTATTCTAGGCATTCTCTAAACTTTGCCTAATTTAGATGGAAATAAGAATTGAAAGATTATGTAGCTTCATTCTCCTAAATGAATCTTTTTTATTATTATTATTATTATTATTATTATTATAAACTTCGGTTTTCCGGTTAACGCCGGGGAGTCCAGCGAGCTTCGGCCGCTGGACTTGTCGAGAGTTTAATAATAGCGTCGATCCCATGGGGCTATCCCCCCAGGCAACGACGCAATTTTTGTTCTTTCCCACCCATGATCTTCGGCTTGTGGGTGGGCCCACATTAAAACGAGGCATGAGGCAAATACCCATTCTCCTAAATGCTATTTAGGAAATCAGCATTCGAAACTTTTTTCTTTTTTTAAATCTGGAATCGAACACTGATTAGTGGTGTTGAGGAGAGACGTACAACTAAACCACCGAGCGGAATTTCGTTTTTAGCAAATCAATGAAAATCATGTATGCAAATTTTTGTGTGTAGGTATGAGAAAACATAACGTCAAATATGGAAGGCCTTAAGGGATATTATTTCTATTTAATCCTTTGCCTCTCCTGGTTCTCATCTCCCGCTTCAGTCTAACCATACTCTTTTTAAGATATCCTCCTCTGTGCCGACTTTTTCACTTGTATTTTTTAATGCGTCATGCTCTGTGAGAATGATTTGTAAAATTGTACATCACAGATAAAAAAAAAAAAAAAAGAATTCAAAATAAGTTTATTGAAACATTTCAAATGATTTTTGGTTGCTGGATATGAGGAAATTTCAAGGAAAAATAGTTTCAATTCGCATAAAATTTATAATTTAAAATCAAATTTGTTTTCATATTTAAAAATACCTTTAACATTTTATATACGAGGAAAATAATTGAAGAAAAATCGATTTTGATAATATCGAATTATTTTTTTAAGATTCTAAAGATTTCAACAAATCTCTTTCGATTGTAATGATTGGTTTTTAAAACATCACTCAATTTTAATGAAACCAACAAATGAAAAATGTGAAATACGATTGAAAGATAAAAGTGATAACAATTTTTAAATTGGAAATTGTAAAAATTGAATAAATGTAAATTCTGAGAAGTGGGCGAATGAAAAAAGATCTTTAAAGCTGCAACAAAATATTAAATTTAAAATGATCTTAATAATTATTGTTTTAAGATTTTGTAGAAAAATAATGGAAAATGTTGTTTAAATACGCCTGAATGACATACTTGAGAAATTTACAGAGATTTCGGTCCGTATATTTAAGGTGTAAGACAACAGCACATTGAACATATTAATCATTATAGTTAAGCAACCGGTACGTTGGATATTATTTGAAAGGGTAAAAATTCGAGAATGCCGATAATAATTCTGCTAATTCATAGAAATGAAGATAATTTATACCAAACATTATTTTTTACTTGTATATTCTACCTTTTTCCCAGAATTGCTTTTTATTAAAAAAAAAAAAAATAAAATAAAAAGGCAACTAAAATTGGGAAGATGAAAAAATATACTAGTCATAATTGATGTCATATCAGAAAATTAAATAAAATCAAATTAGTTTTAATGTATTAGCAGAATCATTTGGCGTTGGCCGGGTTTATATTTACAACATAACAAATAAACTACCATATTTTATGAAATATGACCCTCACACACCCTTTTTTCCCAAATAGCTAACATTCCCCAGATATGTGAAATTAAGTTTATCCAGAGATTATAAACGACCGAAATAAACTCTATGTACAGTAATACTAAATGCAACTGAAAAGTTTATGTCATCAGAAATGACAGTAGCTGTTCGACCCAGTACGTCCAGAGGCTTAAAATGCAGCGTTGTCTGAAAGATTAGACATTTATCCTCTTGACATACCAGAAATGACTTCACAGATTTGTGACAAAATCTTAAAGAAATTGTTCTTTTTCTTCATTCTTTGTAAATTACAATTTCTTCAAAATCTTGGCCCCTAACTTTTTAAGTTTTATTTGCTGACAAACAACACAGTGTGTGATAATCAGATACATTTTTAAATAAAGACATTTTTTGTATGCCTGGCTCATTTTTTTTTTTTTCAACGTTTGTGAATACGAATAAAATCTTTTTCTTTCCAAAAGAAAAATGTTTATTATTGATATTTACTTAGCAAAATTTCGTTAATGTGAGGTTCTGTGAATATCATATTTATTTTATATTTACTGTGGATTGAACTTAGTCTGGTACAAGGTTGCATTAGTAGAGCATATTTTGAGGCTCGAATTCACTAACGAACGATCGGAGTAGCTAACTTTTACAAAACACTGCTGTATGTCCGACGCCAGAATTAATGTTGTGGAATTATATACTTACTTCTTTTTTAAAAGAAGCATTTTTAGAAATATTTATTATTTCAAATAATATCTAAACTGGGGAAGATTTCACTGTTCGGTCTATGTGATCAAAGGTGATGTCTTATGTTGAAATGCATTGAACAGGGATGAGATTATGTTGAAAAATAAATATCTATGCCTTTTTTACCATTAGGCTAAGAACTTGTACAGTGATATAACCTAATATATAAAATGTCATAAACAATGTTTCGTGCTAATTCGGTATGCGATCTACGTGTGAACGTGATCTAAAAAGAGTCAAATTTTATTTCAGTATGTGTCGTCTTAAACTATCCCACAAAACGTTCTCTTTCCAAGAGTTTCGTCCTTCTTTCTGTCTCTGGCAGCTTCCCTCTTTTTCTCTATCTCTCGTTCGTCCTGTTTCTCTGTGCTCACAATTAGCTTCTTTGATAAAAAGAAGTCTCTACTGTCTCTTTCCTTAGTATTTTATACATGTAGTCACTCCAATCATGTTCTCACAATCCTCCTCATTTACGGTATAAAATACTTGCTTAAGTTCGCCTTCACTTTTTCCTTTCTTCCTGTTAAGGCAAGTGATTTTCAGCCTTTACATACTGTAGTTTAAATATAGAAAGTAATCTAAATATAATAGCTTGAATAAAACATATTATTACACATTTATTTGAAAATAAAATCACAGAACGTTATGATTATCGAAACTAATGAAAATGCTGGACTGGTGTGTGTTGTTGATGTACTTTGAACAGAAAAATATTTAAGCAGAATAAATAAAATAAAAACATTCATAACACATGAAATATTATTCATTTGTTTATATTTCAATTTTTGTTTACTCAGAATTTTCAAAATATTAAGAAAAATAGTTTTATAAAATTGTTAGATGATACATTGCATAGATATTTTTCAGAGGAAAGGAATTGTGTGTGTTTGTGTGGCCATGTGGTCGTTCTTTATTACTTTGTATAACAAATATAAGACAACATTGAAATCCTCGATGAGTAATAATCACCGTTAAATGATATTAAAACAAACAAGGGTCATTTAAGCAATACAGAATCAATCAATATAAAGCTTTCAATTTAAAAGAAAAATTAGAATTCATCCTTTCTAATTTTTAGACATAATTAGCCAGCTTGATATTAAATAGTTTTTTTCTTTTTTTAGATGTAATTAGACACTTTTATTTTAGGATTAATGGCGACCCACTCAAGGAAATAAATAGTTGTCACCTTAAAAGAAGAAACAAATACATTTTATGATAAAATCTCAATGGTTTCAGGACCACGAGGATGGTGAAAGAATTAAACTTGAATATTCCATGTGAAAGGACGACAGGAATTGAATTTTAACAAAATAAAAAAGGAATTCATTTTTCTTTTTGAGAAGAGATTATGGAGATGTCCTTTTCTTTTTTATTTTCTATTTGTTTCTCATCGAAGTTTGTGTGTGTGTATATATAATCAAATGAGTGTGTGTATAGAATTGTATTTATGTGCATATAAATGTGTATAACGGAATGTGTAATTCTTTATAGGAAATCTATTTGACTGAAATGTGTTAAAAGATCGAATTGTATGATTTTTAATTATATTTTCCAGAGAACTTTCGTTTTCAGCTGAATTTTGAGGAGTTATTAAACATGTTTAACGTGCACTTTGAAAAATAAAACTTAAAAATAAAGTGCATGTACAATTTGAGCGAAAACTTATATACATTGAGGATTTTACACAAAAAAGGGTTAAATCGTACTTAACCGACCTAAATTCCACCATCGTATATCACCCCGCCGAAAGAAAAATACCAAAAATCAGGGAATTAACCGAATTTAATGAAATTTTCAGTGTTGATATATTAAAAAATAAAATATATTATGCACCAGTTATTTTATTCAAAAACCTTTACATTTTTTCATGTCAGTTAACTTTGAACCACGTATGTTTGAGAATCTGTGTTACGCCTCAAAGATACGTGGTTCAAAGTTAACTGACATGAAAAAATGTAAAAGTTTTTAAATAAGGTAACTGGTGCATTTAATCTTTTTATATAATAATATATCAACACTGAACATTTAATTAAATTTGGTCAATTCCCAGACTTTTTGTATTTCTTTTTCTTTCGGCGGAGTGATATACGATAGTGGAATTTAGGTCCGTTAAGTTCGATTTAACCAATAAAAGGGCACAAAATTAATTGTTCTACGTAGAAAATGAAATTCTTTCATGAAGTGTTTTTGTTTTATTTTTCATAACAACCCGGCAAAACCTTTAGCTCAAACTTTCACAGTAAAATAGAATTATATTATAACCTATCTACATTTGGAACCTGACTGTATATTAATATCTTTATAAAATACTACCGTGTTCTTGCTTCCAAATTTAGTCTTCAAAGATAGGGGTGGGGTCATGAATGCAATAAATATTTCTTTACGACTGAGGCAAATGCTGAAAATGTATTTTCCCTCCTAAAAGTTGAATATATATCTCCGATCTGGTGAATTTTTTTTTTTGCCATCAGCAAAGTTTCTATGCAGGTTATCTGCATTGGATTTTTCAATGATGACGTCGATACGATTTATGGAGTGCATAAATGTAACGTTTGTACTACTAAAGAGAAGGGCATCTTTCTCACCCGCCCCATCTCTTTCCGACGTCCCATTGTGACATAAAGCATATTCGAAGTGACTTTGAATTGAATTAGGTGATAGAAATTTTAGTCTCATGCCTTTTTATAAGTGATAAATATGCATTTGTCCTTGGTATCGATGATTTTAAATCATTTTGTCATTTGAATCTTACAACGTCCTATTCGTTACGAGACTTTACCGTCATCTAAATTCTGATTGATAATGTTTAAAAGAAAGACAGTTCAACGTTGACAAGTCTATGCAGTGACTGATACGTGATGAACACTGGAGAAAAAGATGCAATGTCTATCCTCGTAATTAGAAAATAAATAATTGTAATCTACGTATTTTCCACTGGCGCCAGGGATGGTTCGATCCTTTGTAAAGACGAAATTTAGAAAATTAATATTGAAAGAAAACAATCTTTTCATGTTTCCCTACAATTTTCCTCTCATCAATGTGGCCTTGTGTCAGACTTGAGTTTAGCTGTCTTATGTAAAATATCTTGTCCTGGAATGTCTGTAGTCATCTACTAAATCGAGCTTAGTTTGGTATATAGTCAAAAGTATGGGGTCACTCAGTGAGAATCGAACTCGGTCACAATGGTCTGCTAGCTTGACTTTCTGACTATTATACCACGCAAGACGCCCGTAAATGTATGTATTTAGACTTATTAAAAGATTTGAGTTGCCAATTTTGTCAAATAGGGAAATTTGGGAATATAATAATATAATGCATCTTTTTTTTTTTTCTTTAGTTTCCAGCAATTTCATACAAAGTGGATATTTGTTCGAAACCTGTACCCGGCGATCTCAAGAAAAAGTGTGTGTGTGTGTGTGTGATCTCTTCAGATTACGCTTATTTTAGGATGTTGATCCCTGTTGAAAGATAGGGGGAAAATTCTTGCTTTAGATGGTAGGCATTTTCTTCTCGATTTCAGACTCTCGTAAACTAAGATTTAGAAACATTGACTTCGACCAATGAAAAACAGCCTTGTTTGATAGGTTTTTTTTATCTCCTCTTTTTTCTTCTCCCTACCCCCCCCCCTATCCAATTTCCTTATATCCTTTTCCAGCGAGTTGTAGAGAAACACAATATTTATGTGAATGACCTCAATCTCATTCCCCCCAAAATCCACGTGCGAAATGAAGAACAAATGGGAGAGGGAATATCATATTCATGTTTATGTGCAGGATTCCTTGATAAAAATGTATCCATTTTTTTTTCTGGTGAAGGAGGGGGGGTTAAATCGATTAAAAACTTTTAACAGACAATGGATGGAAAATAATCTTTATAATGTCGAATAAAGACTTAGCTCTTTTTATTAAGTTCTTAAAAGCAATTATTAAATTTTGAATTTTTGAGAAAGACTCTAATTTCAAATTAGATTCCTTGTAAAATCATTGTATCAGATTAATTGCTCTTATAATATAGGATTTCCGGACCATATGACCTTTAGGCACCCCTTTTGCGATCTCAATTCATAAGGGCATATTTTTCATTTACACCATCAAAATCCGGCTGTTTGTTAGGGTTAGGGGTTAGTTTTATAATTTAAAAAGTTTTTATATTGGGAAAGGGGAGTAAAAGAAAAAAAGTTTAACAAGCAGAGCTGCTGGCTTAAATAAAATCCAGACGTTAAAGATAAGTCTGTGTTTACCTTCCATTTTTTTTCTTTTTTTTTCTTTTTTCGCGACGTATTTTACGCTTGTGATCTTTGGTCATATTCCGCTGTGTTTGATAAATAAGGCAATTTGCCGCCGAACAATAATCAACAATATTATCTTATAGACTTTTGGGTAATTTTCACCTTTAGTTGTTAAAATTCCTAGCAAATAAGGCAATTAGAGTAACCTCCCTTGACTTTCACTTTGAACTAAGCCGGTAGCTATTTTGAAAGTCTCCGTGCGAAATAAACAAATCTTAGAAACTTTTTTCGAAAACAATACAACTGCATGCTTTAACACAAAAATATCATAATGTGTTCTTAATAACAATTAAGTTAATTTCAGATAATGCGTACGTACAATTATATGCTAGGAATTTTAACAACTAAAGGTGAAAATTACTTTTGTTATAGTAATGAATTCTATCCTCATTTGGTGCACTATATTTGTAGCCTTGTATCAAACTTGGCTATTTTGGGATTTCGGTATGAAATAATCCATCATAGATTGATATGCCATTAAACAAATAAATCAAACAAAACATCTGGACATAAAGTAAGAACCGAACTGGCTACGTGTGGACTAGCTTATTAACCATTATTACATGGTGAGTCTCCTTCTAGGTGTTGTGTTATGAGTTTTGTGTGTATTTGCATACTTTTGATGTGATTGGCCAAAGTTCCAACTTTTTCGTGTATCACAATAAACGATGATTCATCCAGAAGTCATTTTTCTTTTTTAGTTATCCGAGCGACTGAACGCAAAGAAATAGTTACTAAATGCACAACACTAAATTTAACTTCGTCTGTCACAAGGCCAAAAGTAAGCGACATAGAATGAGAATAAAACCATTTTATATCTTATTATAATGGAGATTGTGTGTTTTTCTGTCTGTAACCGAAACTATATTCCTACTCAAGTCACAATTCCCTTAGTTATTTACATTTCATTCTCCATGATTTTATTTTTTATCTAAATCTCAATTATTAATAAAATTGTCTTACATTATTAATACTGTTAACTATGTCTACATACTGATAACATGCAATTATATTTATATATACAACAAAATAGCTGTTTACAGTGAACGGGAAGGCTGATTTGCATATTAATATTAAAAAATCGAATTTAATAAATATGTGCTTAGTATTATTGATTTCTAACTGTTTGGTTTTATTTTTAATGAATATAAGCAAAAATCTCTTTCATGAATCTTAAATGAAATCCATTAACAAAATAAAATAACTGTCATTTTATTCTTTACTTCCTCTTTATAACTAAATACTTAAATTAGAAAAAAATAACAATGAAAGACGAGAGTGATGGAAGAGTAAGTTTCAGTTGTTCCATTTTTATATATACTCCCTCTGTTTCAAATCTTCGATTATTCCCTCTGTTTCAAATCTTTGTATCTGATTCTTATTTAGTTTCATTAGCCTTTCTAATTTAATACAATATTTTATACATTAAAACTTAAATACTTGCACCCGGAGGGTGCATATATTTGCTAGTATTAATAATCTGAGAGACTAGATCGCTAATTATTGTTCAACGGCAGGACTGTCATTTATTTAAATAATGAAGAAAAATATTTTAATGTATTTTTAAAATTTCAAGGCTAATTATTTATGACTATAAATTGAACTCATTTGATTGGGCAACAATAAACTGATTTAAGGAATATGATTTGAAGTATTTCATGAACCATAAGATTGTGTCAGATAATGTACATAAAAAATGATAATTCCTTTTTCTTTCTGAAAAAAAAACCCGGATGACCACAGTATCAAGAGGCACTGAGGTATAAGAAAAGTCTTTGTTCGATTTGAAATCAACGCCTCTGTTATACAAATTTTTCCGTGTTTTTTCTTCCTTGATTTAAACTGGCATTGATGGTTTGAAATAAAAGGTAAAAGGGTCCCACTCATGTCGAGTCCATTTTTTTCTTATTTTGTGCGTCTGCGAGAACACGATGAAGTCTCGCTCTTACCTGTTGATTTCAGCTTGTAAAGAGCGGGAGAAATGATTGGTGACATTAGTAATACGTGGTTTCATCTTAAGATAGTTATAGGAGTTCTTTAGCATACAATTTAGGTCATTATTAGTAGCTTGTTGTCCAAGGAAATGTAAGAGACGTCTCATCTCTTCGACAGGTTTTGCTTTAAGTCTTTCATAATGAATTACGAGCAGTGGCCCCTTGAAATGTTGCAGCCATTCTAAGTTGAGTCGAAGCCAGGCAGAGGTTGGCCTTTTTACGTATCCATGCCAACCTGGAAATTAGAAGAAAAAGAGAACGTAAATTATTTTGAGGACATTTGATTAATTAATGATTAAAGAGGATACGAGGATCACTTTGTTATGTTTTTTTACATACAAATGAATACGGAGCCATGAATGAATGCAAAACCGAATTTTGGAAATTAAAAGGTTTTATTTAATGTAGGTAGAGAAATGCTTCTACCAAAGAATAGTAATTTAAAGCTCAACTTATGTGGGACAAGCTATTTCGGTACCAATCCACGTGTGCCATGGCTGTAGTCGCATTTTCGATCCTAGCTCCCACAACGCACCTGTCAGGGGAGACAACTGTCCCCTACTCATTAAGGGGAGCAACTCTAAAATTTTCGTTACGATTGACCTTAATACTTTGAAAAAAAATAAAAGAATTTAAAAAAAATGTTAGGATGTGTTTTTTATAGATATATTAATGATCATTTTATGACACTATAGACTTTAAATGTAGTCACCAAAAAGTTTCTAATGTTAACTTAGTAAAGAATAAGTAAGATTTTGTTGTGCCGAACAGAATTTTCTTGCTTTGCAAATCAACTTTCAAAGTCCATATTTTTACACGATTTGAACAAAGCATGTCATCATTTCTATCAACTTTAACATTTAACTTAACTCATCGAGTCAATTTAGAATTTAATAACGATAGACAGTTCATTCAACTGTGGCAATGGAATCTAATAGATTGCAATGGAGTTATCAGAATGATAATTAATTGGGATTTATTTTGTTATTGTATAAAAGAACTACAATGCATTGTTAAAAATACTAATAGTAACGAGTACTCTCTGGCTTACCTCATTTTAGGAATGACCCCCCCTTTAGAGTTACCAGGTACCTTTTACAAAATCACTTCTTCCTCAAGGCCCCACCTTTTTGGCATACTTAACTTTGACCCCCTAATCTTATCTGGTATTATAAATGGTATACTCATCATATATACATTAATTTATTCAATCTGATATCGTTATCTTTATTGTTAGTTATTTCATTGTTATATTTTGTGACCTTCTTCAGGTGTCTTTTTATTCGCTAATTGAAATTTTGAATCCTTTATTCAGTCCACACGAGTAGAGCTTGGGGAAATATGTGTGGTTAAGGACCTTGTAATGCTACTTCTGTTCGTTCTACTGAATTGTTCATTGCCTCATGTAGGGATTGAATTAACAGGCCACCAGGTAAACTTCATACGCTCATATCCCTAGGAAAATTGAAAAAATTTAGTAGAATTAGGTTACGTAAAACGAGTAACAGTGGCATTACAAGGCAGATTTAACATAAGAATTAATGAGAGATGTCCCATAGCATAGAAAGTAGAATCTACCTATGTAGATTAAATAAAGGTTTCGGTTTGACATTACCAGAACATTCCTTTTAGAAGTCCGTCGCAGACGACGATGACGTTACTCCAAGTCGTTAATCGGTTGTGGACCCTCTGGTGATTAGTTAGTCTAATTCTGGACTTGCAGAACGGACACACACGTTGCAAGGGAAATTTCCGTCTGAATTTAGTGGTTCATGATGTTACGTTCCATCAAATGATAAATGGTTTAAAACTTTTGGAATATTCTTATTAGACTGTGTGACGCCGGGAGAGGGGAGGGAGTCACAGAATTTGACCCTAAAAGCTCACGGAAGAAGAAAAACTGTTTAGTCATGCCGTAGCCGACCTTGCTGGGAAGAGGAAGGCACACGAAACGAACGACTGATACTACACTCGTTGCTTTCCCACCGTACGCAAAACGTATCAGACAGGTGAACGTCACGATTTGGAGGAAGGAAAAGCGATCCCTATTATCAGTTTCAAACAGTATATACCAGAGGGCCGGTCAGTGAACATCTCGTGAGGGAGGGAAGACAAAGAATGTCTCCCAAGAAGAAAGTTATCACAATTGAAAATGCCAGATAAAGAACTAATACCGGAATAATCATTATCACGGAAAAACAAATCACCCATAAAACAAAGATAAGTGCAAAGTCCTTTCATTATGAACCTTTCCAAATTGATTTTGAAGAAATCCACAAAATGCCATTATAAAACTCTAGCCTGTCGGCGTTCGTATTATGATTCCAAAGACTATAACCTTGAATTAAATGTTGTGTTTTAAAATAATACTGTGCTGTATTGTTCTTTGCCAAGTTTTTTGCATGTGCACCTTCATTTTCTTTGGTATTCTCTGATGGAAAGCGCTGTATAGCGTTGAACGATAGGCGTATGCAACAATGACAACGAAGACGTCGCCGCTCTGCAGCCCTGTTACTCTCAATATTGAGCGGCCAAACTCCTGTGCGGCACGTGTCTCGCCAACCCTGTCTGCTGAAGGCCAGATCTTCCAGCTTGAAGGTGTGATAGTACATTTCTTCAGCGTCGTCTTCATATGGTCTTTGAACTGCCTTTGGGACCTCCTGTCCTTTGCGTGCCTTCTGCGAGTTTACCATAAAGTATTTTACGGGGAGTCTGTCTGCAGGACATGTGGGATGGTGTGAACCAACCATTACTGAATACGACAGGCATATAAAATGACCGAATGTCACAATGACTGATACATTGTATCTATAACCACTGAGATAAGTCCAAAGTTAAAATGATTCCTCATCTGAAAAATTCAGGTAGAAACTCGCCACGTGATTTGTTAAAAAGGAAAAAGAGAATAATTCTAAATAGAGTTGGATTTAGAATGGAGACGCGTGAGGTGATGTTTACCGTCGTGGGAAATGGACACGCGAGATGAGTTCAAACCGGGACGTGACTTTTGCATTTTACATAGTGCTAGTACCCCTTGGGAAGGTATGAATCCAACTATCATCCCCCCAACTAAGGGTAAATAGGCTCTTTTAACCTTGGTTAGGCAGCTGGTCTAGAAGGAAAACTCTGAATTCGAACCAAAGGGGTTCGTTAGTCAAAACTAATTTAAGGGCTCCTTCTCCAATACATGTGACTTTGCTCGTTTTCGAAACAAGAGCTGAATTTCTCTTTAAAATAATCATAATAATAATGATCTTGTTGCATCTATTTCAAAGTGGAAAGGATCTCCTTGCCTAGAAATTCGGTATTCCTGTCCTGGCTTTTAGCCAATTTCGAATACTAGCCTCTGACACTGATGAGGGGGGGGGGTATTTAAGCCACAAGACAGACCTCCAAATTTTTAGAACCTTTTACTGGAATAAGTGTTTTATGGGATCCAATTCAAAATTTGGAATAATCATGTCAATAACTTCTTCAGTCTAGGAGGAAAGTTTTGAATTCTGGTAAGCCAAAAAACTTCTGTAAAAGTTCCTCCTCTTCCTCTTCCAATAATAATTACTAAAAGAAAATTAACGGATAGAAGATTCGTTTATGTTATAGATTTTAGCAATCTCAACGTACGAGTTTTTATTTTTTCATTATTTAATCGAGAACTTTCACCCAAATAAAAAAACTGGCTTTTTTTGCATATTCCAATTGCCGGCATAATTAATCTTTATCTTTAGATCCATTAATAAGATAAAGTGAGGATTATTCCTAACTGTAGCCGTATGTGACACAATGTTGAGTGGAAATACGATCAGAGGAAGAATAGAATATATTAGGACCAAAGTTCCCCACATCAATTAGGTCCATAAAGTTCAGGAGAGCCATAAAATATGTACGACCACCTTAAACTGAAGTCAGTAATCTTCATTGGCTAGTTTTAAGAGAAAATGGGTCTTGAAAAAGTTAATGGTCTGAAAATCCTCCCCATTAGGATAAAAAAAAAAACTAACAAGTTTATGACAGGATGCTAATGGGGAGATTTTCAGACCATTAACTTTTTCAGGACCATTTTCTCTTAAAACTAGCCACATGAAGATTACTGACTTCAGTTTTAAGTGGTCGTACATATTTATGGCTCTCCTGAACTTTATGGACCTAATTGATGTGGGGAATCTTTTGTCCTAATATATTCTATTCTCCTCTGATCGTATTTCCACTCAACCATGTGTCACATACGCGCTACAGTTAGGAATAATCCTCACTTTATCTTATTAATGGATTCTAAAAAGATAAGATAATTATGCCGGCAATTGAATATGCAAAAAAAAAGCCAGTTTTTTTTATTTGGGTGAAAGTTCTCGATTAAATTAATGAAAAAATAAAAAAACTCGACGTTGAGATTGCTAAAATCTATAACATAAACGAATCTTCTATCCGTTAATTTTCTTTTAGTAATATTATTGGAAGAGGAAGAGGAGAAACTTTTACAGAAGTTTTTTGGCTTACCAGAATTCAAAACTTTCCTCCTAGACTGAAGAAGTTATTACATGATTATTCCAAATTTTGAATTGGATCCCATAAAACACTTATTCCAGTAAAAAGGTTCTAAAAATTTGGAGGTCTGTCTTGTGGCTTAAATACCCCCCCCCCCTCATCAGTGTCAGAGGCTAGTATTCGAAATTGGCTAAAAGCCAGGACAGGAATACCGAATTTCTAAAAGCAAGAGATCCTTTCCACTTTGAATATAGATGCAACAAGATCATTATTATTATGATTATTTTAAAGAGAAATTCAGCTCTTGTTCGAAAACGAGCAAAAGTCACATGTATTGGAGAAGGAGCCCTTAAATTAGTTTTGACTAACGAAACCCCTTTGGTTCGAATTCAGAGTTTTTCCTTCTAGACCAGCTGCCTAACAAGGTTAAAGAGCCTATTTACCCTTAGTTGGGGGATGATAGTTGCTGGATTCATACCTTCCCCAAGGGTACTAGCCACTATGTAAAATGCAAAAAGTCACGTCCCGGCGTTTGAACTCATCTCGGCGTGTCCATTTCCCACGACTGGTAAACATCACCTCACGCGTCTCCATTCCTAAATCCAAACTCTATTTAGAATTATTCTCTTTTCCTTTTAACAAATCACGTGGCGAGTTTCTACCTGAATTTTTCAGATGAGGAATCATTTTAACTTATGGACTTATCTCAGTGGTTATAGATACAATGTACAGTCATTGTGACATTCGTCATCTTTATTATGCCTGTCGTATTCAGTAATGGTTGGTTCACACCATCCCACTATGTCTGCAGACAGGACTCCCCGAAAATACTTATGGTAAACGCGCAGAAGGCACGCAAAGGACGGAGGTCCCCAAAGGCAGTTCAAAGACCATATGAAAGACGACCTGAAGAAATGTACTCTCACACCTTCAAGCCTGGAAGATCTGGCTCTTCAGCAGACAGGCGTTGCGAGACACGTGCCGCACAGGAGTTGGCCGCTCAATATTGAGAGTAACAGGGCTGCAGAGCGGCGACGTCTTCGTTGTCATTGTCATACGCTATCGTTCAACGCTATTACAACGCTTTCCATCTAGAGATACCAAAGAAAATGAAAGGTGGCAACATGCAAAAAAACTTGCAAAGAACAATACAGCACAGTATTATTTTTAAAACACAACATTTAATCAAGGTTATAGGTCTTGGAATCATAATACGAACGCCGACAGGCTTTAGAGTTTATAATCGGCAGTTTGTGGAAATTTCTTCAAAATCAATTTGGAAAAGGTCATAATGAAAGACTTTGCCACTTTATCTTGTTTTATGGGTGCATTTGTTTCCGTGCATAATGATTATTCCGGTATTATTCTTTATCTGGCATTTTCAATTTGGATAACTTTCTCTTGGGAGACATTCTTTGTCTTCCCTCCCTCACGAGATGTTCACTGACCGGCCCCTCTGGTATATACTGTTTGAAACTGATTAATTAGGATCGCTTCCCTTCCTCCAATCGTGACTCACCTGTCTGAACGTTTTGCGTACGTGGGGAAAGCAACGAGTGTAGTATCAGTCGTTCGTTTCGTTGTGGCCTTCCTCTCCCAGCAAGGTCGGCTTACGGCCATGACTTAAACATTTTTCTTCTTTCCGTGAGCTTTTAGGTCAAAATTTCTGTGACTCCCTCCCCTCTCCCCGGCGTCACACAGTGCTAATAAGAATATTCAAAAGTTTTAAACCATTTATCATTGGATGGGAAGTAAATCATTGAACCACTAAATTCAGACGGAAATTTCCCTTGCAACGTGTGTCCGTTCTGCAGTCCAAGAATAGACTAACTAATACCAGAGGGTTCCACAACCGAGTAACGATCTTGAGTTAACTCATCGCGTCTGCCGACGGACTTCTAAAAGGAATGTTCTGGTAAGTCCAAACCGAAACCTTTAATTAATCTACATAGCGTAGGATTCTCTTTCATATGCTAGGGACATCTCTCATTAATTCTTATGTTAAATCTGCCTTGTAATGCCACTGTTACTCGTTTTACGTAACCTAATTCTACTTAATTTTTTTCAATTTTCCTAGGGATATTGAGCGATGAAGTTTACCTGGTGGCTGTTAATTCACCTACATGAGGCAATGGAACAATTCAGTAGAAACGAACAGAAGTTAGCATTACAAGCGTCCATTTAACCAACACAATATTTCCCCAAGCTCTACTTCGTGTGGACTGATGAATAAAGGATTCAAAATTCACATTAGCGAATAAAACAGCACCTGAAAGAAAGTCACCAAAATATAAGCAATGGAAATAACAACAATAAGAAACGATATCAGATTGAATAAAATTAATGTATATATGATGAGTATCCATTTATAATACCAGATAAAATTAGGGGTCAAAGTTTAAGTATGCCAAAAATAAGGGGGGCCTGAGGAAGAAGTGATTTGTAAAAGGTCCTGGTTAACTTCTAAAGGGGGGGGGTCATTCCTAAAATGAGGGAAGCCAGAGAGTACTCGTTACTATATAGTATTTAACAATGCATGTAGTTCTTTATACAATTAACAAAATAAATCCCAATTAATTATCATTCTGAATACACTCCATTGCCAATTATAGATTCCATATGCCACAGTTGAATGAACTGTCTATCGTTATTAAATTCTAAATTGACTCGCATGAGTTAAGTTAAATGTTAAAGTGATAGAAATGTATGACATGTTTGTTAAATCGTGGTAAAAATATGGACTTTGAAAGTTGATTTGCAAAGCAAGAAATTCTGTTCGGCCACAACAAAATCTTACTTATTCTTTACTAAGTTAACATTTAGAAACTTTTTGTGACTACATTTTAAAGTCTATAGTGTCAAAAAAATGGATCATTATATATATCTATAAAAAAAACACCATCCATAACATTTTTTTAAAATTCTTTTTATTTTTTTCAAAGTATAAGGTCCAATCGTAACGAAAAATATTTAGAGTTGCTTCCCCCTTAATGAGTAGGGGACAGTTGTCTCCCCTGACAGGTGCTCGTTGTGGGAGCTAGGATCGAAAATGCGACTACAGCCATGCACACGTGGATTGGTACCGAAATAGCTTGTCGCCACATTAAGTTGAGCTTTAAATTACTATTCTTTGGCGTAGAAGCCATTTTTCTACCCTACATTAAATAAAACCTTTTAATTTCACAAAATTCGGGTTTGCATTTCATTCAGTGCTCCTATTCATTTGTATGTAAAAAAACATAACAATAAGTGATCCTCGTATCCCTTTAATCATTAATTAATCAAAATGTCTCAAATAATTTACGTTTCTTTTCTTCTAATTTTCCAGGTGCATGGAAACGTAAAAAGGCAACCTCTTCCTGGCTTCGACTCAACTTAGAAGAGCTGCAACATTCCAAGGGCACTGCTCGTAATTCATGTATGAAAGACTTAAAGCAAACCTGTCGAAGAGATGAGACGTCTCTTACATTTCCTTGGACAAACAAGCTCTAATAATTGACCTAAATTGTAGCTAAAAGAACTCCATAACTATCTTAGATGAAACCACGTATGTGACTATGTCACCAATTCATTTCTCCTCGCTCTTTACAAGCTGAATCAACAGGTACAGAGCGCAGACTTCATGTGTTCTCGCAACGCACAAAATAAGAAAAAATGACTCGGACATGAGGTGGAACCCTTTTACCTTTATTTCAAAACCATCAATGCCAGTTTAAAATCAAGAAGAAACAAAAACACGGAAAAATTGTATTAACAGAGGCGTCTGATTCAAATCGAACAAAGACTTTCTTATACCTCCAGTGCCTCTTGTACTGTGGTCATCCCGGGTTTTTTTTCAAGAAAGAAAAAGGAATTATCATTTTTATGTACATTATCTGGACCACAATCTTATGGTTCATGAAATACTTCAAATCATATTCCTAAAAATCATTATTGTTGCCCAATCAAAGAGGTTCAATTTATAGTCATAAAATAATAGCCTATGAAATTTTAAAAAAAACATTAAAATATTTTTCTTCATTATTAAATAAATGACAGTCCTGCGTTGTGAACAAAATAGCGATCTAGTCTCTCAGATTATTAATACTAGCAAATATATGCACCCTCCGTGTGCAAGGATTTAATTTTAATGTAATAAAATATTATAAATTAGAAAGCTAATCAAACCTAAAATAAGAATACAGATACAAAGATGGAAACAAGCGGAGTATAATCGAAGATTTGAACAGAGGAGTATAATAAAAAAATGGAAACAACTGAAACTTACTTTCCATCACTCTCGTCTTTCATTGTTATTTTTCTAATTAAGTATTTAGTTATAAGAGGAAGTAAGAATAAAATGACATCTATTTATTTTTGTTAATGGATTTCATTTTAAATCTCATTGAAGAGATTTTTGCTATATTCATTAAAATAAACCAAACAGTTAGAAATCAATTAATACTAAGCACATATTTATTAAATTCGCATTTTTAATATTAATATGCAAATCAGCCTTCCCGTTCACTGTAAACAGCTATTGTTTGTATATATTAAATATAATTGCATGTTATCAGTATGTAGACATTAAAGTTAACATATTAATAATGTAAGACAATTTTATTAATAATTGAGATTTAGATAAAAAAATAAAAATCATGGAGAATGAAATGTAAATAACTAAGGAAATTGTACTTGAGTAGGAATATAGTTTCGTTACAACAGAAAAACACACAATCTCCATTATAGATAAAATAAAAATGGTTTATTCTTCATTCTATGTCGCTTACTTTTGGCCTTTTCGTGACAGACGAAGTTAAATTAGTGTTGTGCATTTAGTAATATTTCTTTGCACGTTCAGTCCTCGGATAACTAAAAAAGAAAAAGACTTCTGGATGAATCATGTTTATGTGATACACGAAAAAGTTCATAGGAACTTGGCCAATCACATCAAAAGTATGCAAATACACACCAAAACTCTAACACAACACCTAGAAGGAGACCACATGTAATAATTGTATAAGCGGTCCAACACGTAGCCAGTTCGGTTCTTACTTTTATGCTCCAGATGTTTGTTTGATTTATTTTAAATGGCCCATACAAATCTATGATGGATTATTTCAACGAAATCCCAAATAGCCAAGTTTTATCTACAAGGCTACAAAATTATAGTGCACCAAATGAGAAAAATTCATTACTATAACAAAAGTAAATTCACCTTTAGTTGTTAAAAATCCTAGCATAAATTGCTACGTACGCATTATCTGAAATGTAACTTAATTGTTAAGAAACACATTATGATATTTTTGTGTTAAAGCATGCAGTTGTATTGTTCGAAAAAAAAAGTTCTAAGAAATTTGTTATTTCGCACGGAGACTTTCAAAATAGCTACCGGCTTAGTTCAAAGTGAAATCAAGGGAGGTTACTCTCTAATTGCCTTATTTGCTAGAATTTTAACAACTAAAGGTGAAAATTACCCAAAAGTCTATAAGATAATATGTTGATTATGTTCGGCGGCAAATTGCCTTATTTATCAAACACAGCGGAATATGACCAATGATCACAAGCGTAAAATACGTTCGCGAAAAAAGAAAAAAAAAAAGAAAAAAAATGGAAGGGGTAAACACAGACTTATCTTTAACGTCTGGATTTTATTTAAGCCAGCAGCTCTGCTTGTTAAACTCTTTTTTTTTTACTCCCCTTTCCCAATATAAAAACTTTTTAAATTATAAAACTAACCCTAACCCTAACAAAACAAGCCGGATTTGAGGTTGTAAATGAAAAAATATGGCCCTTATGAATTGAATCGCAAAAGGGGTGCCTAAAAAGGTCATATGGTCCGGAAATCCTATATTATAAGAGCAATTAATCTGATACAATGATTTTACAAGGAATCTATTTTGAAATTAGAGTCTTTCTCAAAAATTCAAAATTTAATAATTGCTTTTAAGAACTTAATAAAAGAGCTAAGTCTTTATTCGACATTATAAAGATTATTTTCCATCCATTGTCTGTTAAAAGTTTTTAACGAATTTAACCCCCCCTCCCTCCCCCCATCACCAGAAAAAAAATGGATACATTTTTATCAAGGAATCCTGCACATAAACATGAATATGATATTCCCTCTCCCATTTGTTCTTCATTTCGCACGTGGATTTTGGGGGGAATGAGATTGAGGTCATTCACATAAATATTGGTTTCTCTACAAACTCGCTGGAAAAGGATATAAGGAAATTGGATAGGGGGGGGTTAGGGAGAAGAAAAAAGAGGAGATAAAAAAAACCTATCAAAACAGCTGTTTTTCATTGGTCGAAAGTCAATGTTTCTAAATCTTAGTTTACGACAGTCTGAAATCGAGAAGAAAAATGCCTACCATCTAAAGCAAGAATTTTCCCCCCTATCTTCAACAGGGATCAACATCCTAAAATAAGCGTAATCTGAAGAGATCACACACACACACACAACACTTTTTCTGGAGATCGCCGGGTACAGGTTCGAACAAATATCCACTTGTATGAAATTGCTGGAAACTAAAGAAAAAAAAAAAAAGAGTGCATTATATTATTATATTCCCAATTTCCCTATTTGACAAAATTGCAACTCAAATCTTTTAATAAGTCTAAATACATACATTTACGGGCGTCTTGCGTGGTATAATAGTCAGAAAGTCAAGCTAGCAGACCATTGTGACAGAGTTCGATTCTCACTGAGTGACCCATACTTTTGACTATATACCAAACTAAGCTCGATTTAGTAGATGACTACAGACATTCCAGGACAAGATATTTTACATAAGACAGCTAAACTCAAGTCTGACACAAGGCCACATTGATGAGAGGAAAATTTAGGGAAAACATGAAAATGTTTCTTCAATATTAATTTCTAAATTTCGTCTTTTACAAAGGATCGAACCATCCCTGGCGCCAGTGGAAAATACGTAGATTACAATTATTTATTTTCTAATTACGAGGATAGACATTGCCATCTTTTTCTCCAGTTCATCACGTATCAGTCACTGCATAGACTTGTCAACGTTGAACTGTCTTTCTTTTAAACATTATCAATCAGAATTTAGATGACGGTAAAGTCTCGTAACGAATAGGACGTTGTAAGATTCAAATGACAAAATGATTTCAAATCATCGATACCAAAGACAAATGCATATTTGTCACTTATAAAAAGGCATGAGACTAAAATTTCTATCACCTAATTCAATTCAAAGTCACTTCGACTATGCTTTATGTCACAATGGGATGTTGGAAAGAGATGGGGCGGGTGAGAAAGATGCCCTTCTCTTTAGTAGTAAAAACGTTACATTTATGCACTCCATAAATCGTATCGACGTCATCATTGAAAAATCCAATGCAGATAACCTGCATAGAAACTTTGCTGATGGCAAAAAAAAAAATTCACCAGATCGGAGATATATATTCAACTTTTAGGAGGGAAAATACATTTTCAGCATTTGCCTCAGTCGTAAAGAAATATTTATTGCATTCATGACCCCACCCCTATCTTTGAAGACTAAATTTGGAAGGCAAGACACGGTAGTATTTTAAAAGATATTAAATATACAGTCAGGTTCCAAATGTAAATAGGTTATAATATAATTCTATTTACTGTGAAAGTTTGAGCTAAAGGTTTTGCCGGGTTGTTAGGAAAAAATAAAAACACTTCATGAAAGAATTTTCATTTTCTACGTAGAACAATTAATTTTGTGCCCTTTTATTGGTTAAATCGAAATTAACGGACCTAAAATTCCACTATCGTATATCACTCCGCGAAAGAAAAGAAATACAAAAAGTCTGGGAATTGACCAAATTTAATAAATTTTCAGTGTTGATATATTATTGTATAAAAGATATAATACACTGTTACCTATTTAAAAACTTTTAGCATTTTTTCATGTCAGTTAACTTTGAACCACGTATCTTTGAGGCGTAACACAGATTCTCAAACATACGTGGTTCAAAGTTAACTGACATGAAAAAATGTAAAGATTTTTGAATAAAATAACTGGTGCATAATATATTTTATTTATTAATATATCAACACTGAAAATTTCATTAAATTCGGTTAATTCCCTGATTTTTGGTATTTTTCTTTCGGCGGGGTGACATACGATGGTGGAATTTAGGTCGGTTAAGTAGGATTTAACCCTTTTTGTATAAAATACTCAATATATATAAGTTTTCGCTCAAATTGTACATGCACTTTATTTTTAAGTTTTATTTTTCAAAGTGCACGTTAAACATATTTAATAACTCCTCAAAATTCAGCTGAAAATGAAAGTTCTCTGGAAAATATAATTAAAAATCATACAATTCGATCTTTTAACACATTTCATTCAAATAGATTTCCTATAAAGAATCACACATTCCGTTATACACATTTATATGCACATAAATACAATTCTATACACACCACTCATTGATTATATATACACACACACACACACAGACACACAAAAACTTCGATGAGAAACAAAATAGAAAGAAAAAAAAGAAAGGACATCTCCATAATCCTCTTCTCAAAAAGAAAATGAATTTCCTTTTTTATTTTGTTAAAAATTCAAATTCCTGTCGTCCTTTCACATGGAATATTCAAGTTTTAATTCTTTCACCATCCTCGTGATCCTGAACCATTGAGATTTTATCATGAAATGTTTCATCTTTTAAGGTGACAACTGTTTATTTCCTTGAGTGGGTCGCCATTAATCCTAAATAAAAGTGTCTAATTACATCTAAAAATAGAAAAAAAAAAAAAGAAAACAATTTAATATCAAGCGGCTAATTTTTCTTTTGAATTGAAAATTTTAATACTGATTGATTCTGTATTGCTTAAATGACCCTTGTTTGTTTTAATATCCTTTAAGGGTGATTATTTTACTCATCGAGGATTTCAATGTTGTCTTATATTGTTATACAAAGTAATAAAAGAACGACCACATGCCCCCCACACAATTCCTTTCCTCTGAAAATATCTATGCAATGTATCAATCTAACAATTTTATAAAACTATTTTTCTTAATATTTTGAAAATTCTGAGTAAAACAAAAATTGAAATATAAACAAATGAATAATATTTTCATGTGTTATGAATGTTTTTATTTTATTTATTCTGCTTTAAATATTTTTCTGTTCAAAGTACATCAACAACACACAACCAGTCCAGCATTTTCATTAGTTTCGATAAACATAACGTTCTGTGATTTTATTTTCAAATAAATGTGTAATAATATGTTTTATTCAAGCTATTATATTTAGATTACTTTCTATATTTAAACTACAGTATGTAAAGGCTGAAAATCACTTGCCTTAACAGGAAGAAAGGAAAAAGTGAAAGCGAACTTAAGCAAGTATTTTAATACCGTAAATGAGGAGGATTGTGAGAACATGATTGGAGTGACTACATGTATAAAATACTAAGGAAAGAGACAGTAGAGACTTCTTTTTATCAAAGGCGAACGCGAGACTAATTGTGAGCACAGAGAAACAGGACGAACGAGAGATAGAGAAAAGAAGGGAAGCTGCCAGAGACAGAAAGAAGGACGAAACTCTTGGAAAGAGAACGTTTTTGTGGGATAGTTTAAGACGACACATACTGAAAATAAAATTTGACTCTTTCAGGAGCACGTTCACGCGTAGATCGCATACCGAATTAGCACGAAACATTGTTTATGACATTTTATATATTAGGTTATATCACTGTACAAGTTCTTAGCCTAATGGTAAAAAGGCATAGATATTTATTTTTTCAAACATAATCTCATCCCTGTTCAATGCATTCCAACATAAGACATCACCTTTGTCACATAGACCGAACAGTGAAATCTTCCCCAGTTTAGATATTATTTTGAAATAATAAATATTTCTAAAAATGCTTCTTTTTAAAAAAAGAAAGTAAGTATATAATTCCACAACATTAATTCTGGCGTCGGACTACAGCAGTGTTTTGTAAAAGTTAGCTACTCCGATCGTTCGTTAGTGAATTCGAGCCTCAAAATATGCTCTACTAATGCAGCCTTGTACCAGACTAAGTTCAATCCACAGTAAATATAAAATAAATATGATATTCACAGAAACCTCACATACGAAATTTTTGCCTAAGTAAATATCAATAATAACATTTTCTTTTGGAAAAAGAAAAAGATTTTTATTCGTATTCACAAACGTTGAAAAAAAAAAAAAAAAATGAGCCGGGCATACAAAAAATGTCTTTATTTTAAAAATGTATATGATTATCACACACTGTGTTGTTTGTCAGCAAATAAAACTTAAAAAGTTAGGGGCCAAAGATTTTGAAGAAATTGTAATTACAAAAGAATGAAGAAAAAGAACAATTTCTTTAAGATTTTGTCACAAATCTGTGAAGTCATTTCTGGTATGTCAGAGGATAAATGTCTAATCTTCAGACAAAACGCTGCATTTAAGCCTCTGGACGTACTGGGTCGAACAGCTACTGTCATTTCTGATGACATAAACTTTTCAGTTGCATTTAGTATTACTGTACATAGAGTTTTATTTCGGTCGTTTATAAATCTCTGGATAAACTTAATTTCACATATCTGGGGAATGTTAGCTATTTGGGAAAAAAAGGGTGTGTGAGGGTCATATTTCCATAAAATATGGTAGTTTATTTGTTATGTTGTAAATATAAACCCGACCAAGCGCCAAATGATTCTGCTAATACATTAAAACTAATTTGATTTTATTTAATTTTCTGATATGACATCAATTATTACTAGTATATATTTTTTTTATCTTCCCAATTTTAGTTGCCTTTTATTTTATTTATATTTTTTTTTATAAAAAAAAGCAGTTCTGGGAAAAAGGTAGAAATATACAGTAAAAAAATAATGTTTGGTATAAATTATCTTCATTTCTATGAATTAGCAGAATTATTATCGGCATTCTCGAATTTTTACCCTTTCAAATAATATCCAACGTACCGGTTGCTTAACTATAATGATTAATATGTTCAGTGTGCTGTTGTCTTACACCTTAAATATACGGACCGAAATCTCTGTAAATTTCTCAAGTATGTCATTCAGGCGTATTTAAACAACATTTTCCATTATTTTTCTACAAAATCTTAAAACAATAATTATTAAGAATCATTTTAATTATTAATATTTGTTGCAGCTTTAAAGATCTTTTTTCATTCGCCCACTTCTCAGAATTTACATTTATTCAATTTTTACAATTTCCAATTTAAAAATTGTTATCACTTTTATCTTTCAATCGTATTTCACATTTTTCATTTGTTGGTTTCATTAAAATTGAGTGATGTTTTAAAAACCAATCATTACAATCGAAAGAGATTTGTCGAAATCTTTAGAATCTTAAAAAATAATTCGATATTATCAAAATCGATTTTTCTTCAATTATTTTCCTCGTATATAAAATGTAAAGGTATTTTAAATATGAAAACAAATTTGATTTTAAAATTATAAATTTTATGCGAATTGAAACTATTTTTCCTTGAAATTTCCTCATATCCAGCAACCAAAAATCATTTGAAATGTTTCAATAAACTTATTTTGATTCTTTTTTATCTGTGATGTACAATTTTCATTAGGAGGAGGAACCTTAAAAGAGTATGGTTAGACTGATGGGGAGATGAAAACCAGGAGAGGCAAAGGATTAAATAGAAATAATATCCCATTAAGGCCTTCCATATTTGACGTTGTGTTTTCTCATACCTACACACAAAAATTTGCATACATGATTTTCATTGATTTGCTAAAAACGAAATTCCCGCTCGGTGGTTAGTTGTACTTCTCTCCTCAACATCACTAATCAGTGTTCGATTCCAGATTAAAAAAAAAAGAAAAAAAAGTTTCGAAATGCTGATTTCCCAAATAGCATTTAGGAGAATGAAGCCTACATAATCTTTCAATTCTTATTTCCATCTAAAATTAGGCAAAGTTTAGAGAATGCCTAGAATACAAATATTTGAATCTAAATTTGTCACATTTAGGAAATTTTAAAAAAATTCAACCAAAATATTTTTAATTGAAGACATTTAAGATATTATCACACACACACACACACACACACACGGGTGGAGAATACTTCGCTCGAAACATTTTATTAAGAACAAAATAAGGATATTAATCCGACTAATTGAAGGGATATACAAATAAGAAGCTCGAGTATAGGTTTTGAGTCAAGAAAATTACCGTTTAATATTGGTTTAGCTCAGTCAGTAGAGCATCCGCATAGGAACTAGAAGGTTCCGGAATCGATACCGACCCTCGCCAACTCATTGCATGAGTAGCACGGCTTATATCTATGCGGTAACGTGGGGAGCTAATAGTAAGTTTAGCGCTCCACCCCAGACGCAAAACAATCTCCCTGGTCTAGCTTTAGTGAAAAAGGTATAGACTCCCTTTGCCTGTCCGACTGATATCGATAATAGGCCACGTCACCGACTTGACGTTTATTAATTATTAAAGACATCAGAGAATTAGGTCGATCAAATTCTGAAAATGATACTTTAAAAGAACTCTTCATTTCTTTTTGTTAATAATCAAGTAGATTTTATATTTGTTTTACAATTGCTTTCTGTGACGTCAGATTATCGGGAAATTTCAGATTCTCTTTTCAATATATTTCAATCATTAGACATTTCCCATTTTAAACACATCGTCACTTATCTACATGAACCTTCCACACCAACCTATTTTAATTCGTTATCCCATTTCTATTGAAAACAGTGTATTTTTAGCCTTCATGTATTGTCTAAAATCCCGAGAAAGTATTTTCATTATTCCATTAATTTTTTTACAGTCTTTAACTTTGTTGTTTCAAATTATGTCTCCAGATACATTCGATTATTTTAAGTCTATTTTGCATCCATTCATTCTTTTGAAATTTCACTTTTAAAACTTTGCCCATTTTTTAGCGACAGATTTCCTCTTTCGCTTTTCAAAAAAATAAAAGGAATTCCAATAAATGGCTTAGCTTAATCTTTCTGCAATAATTTATCCAAATATGATTAAAAAATTTCCTGGTCGAGAAAAAAGCCGTATAAATCTTATATAATTTCTAATTTTATTTATCTGGATTTTTTTTAGAGCAGGCCTTGATAATTTGCATTAAAATACAAAATTTCGAATTTTTTATTAAAAATCCTGTGACATCTTCAAAGTCGAAAACGAATTAATGTTTAAAATTTTCTTTATTATATATATAAACCGCCTTCACGACCGAGCAGGATGTGACACATGGCCAGTTTCTTAAGTGAAGAAGAGAGTCTATTTGGTTTTAATTCAGAGATTTTCCTTCTAGATCGGTTTGCCTAACTAAGGTTATTTACCCATAGCTGAAGGAGAATAGTTGGATTCATACCTTTTTCCAAGGGTATTAGCGCTATATGAAATGAAAACACAGCCGGTTCATGATTTAAAACTAGTCACGTGTCCATGTTCTACGACGGTAACCATTAAAATATCACGCGCCTTCAAATTTTCTTCGTATGAAGAAAGTCATATTACTTTTAAGATCTTCAATTAAAAATCTATATTTAAAAAAAATCTCTGAAGTCTTAGAATCTATTTTAACTTTTTTTCTGCGAATTATTCTAATTTTTTGTATAAATGAAAATTGTGGAAGAAGATTTCCATGTGATATTTACATGAAATATTCGCGCTGAAGGGTTGGTAGATTGTCGAATAAATAATCATGCCTTGTAAAACTAAACAACCTGCATGGAAAAAATAAAACAGGTCTTCTTTGGAAAGGGATTTATAATAAAGTAGGTGGAGGACGCATGGTGAAATGGTTACGTCCACCTTTAGATTGTTCCTCATTTTGGATGTAAGTTAGATGATCATAACTGACAGTCTTGAGTTAAAATAATATCATCTTTGGTTTGTTTTCTTCAAAAATTAAGGGAGATACAGGTTACTTTTATTTGTATTTAGAAAGGTTAAATGGTCAGTTTTAGGCCAGACATTTTGATTTTTTAGGTTCTCTGCCTTGCATAAATTATCGAGCAGGGGTAACTAAATGCCATAAAATCATAAAAGTTGTACACGCTACTAATGAGCTGTACAAGTCTTGGCCTTGTGTCACATTTTAACTCGTGCGTAAATATATACTGTACTAGTCCGGTGTCTACACATCCGAGAGGAACCAGACCACCTAAAAAGTCGTTCTACTTTTTTCAATATCAAAAATAACCAATTTGTATGAATTTGTGAGACAGTAAAATAACTAAAGTTACCAAAATTTTACTTACGGATAATGTTAATTTGAAATTAGATTTTAACCAATATCATGTATTCAGTTTAGAATATTGCATGACCCCCCCCAAAAAAAAAAACAAAAAACAACAAAAAAAACACAAACAAAAAAAAAAAACATAAAAAAAAAAAACCAACAACTTCACAACTGTCGAAGTAGCATTTTGCAAGAAAAAACAATTAGTGTATGTGTATATTTTTTAAAAAGAAAAAAATCTATAGAGATAATTTTAAATTTGTACCTCCTAAACTTTCTTCATTATAAAATGCATAATTGACCCAACCTTTAACGCCCATTTTTTTGGATTACACAACATTTCACAGCAATAATCCTAATATTTCTGTCAAAAGTAAGGAACTATTTAAGAAATAACTTTATTATACAAGCCACATTTTTCTATTCATAGAAATCCAGTTTAAATCCGTGTTGTTTCGTAAAATGAAATGTAACTCACCTTTTCTGTAGAACTTACATTGGATTTTCATCTTGTTGAATTTTTCAAATTATTTTCGTGACTACACGCCAAATACTAGTTGCTTAACCTGATCTGTCATTTTCCGCTGACCTAACTGTAAATATTTTGGATGAGATTTCAAAAGGTAACAATTGACCCGATTTATTCATTGAAATTCTTTTCTTTTTTTATAGGCGGTGATTTTTGCGACGGTAGTTTTGAAAATAGAATCCACAGTTTTCATTTTTTTTTTGCTACAAAAGAAATTCAACACGATTGCCCCATTTTTAAATCGTTTGTCATTTCTTTGTTCTTCGTTGGAAAAGTTCAGCTTAAAGAATTCACTTCACGAATAACAACGTTGACTAAGAAATAATGGTCAAAGAATCCAGAATAAATAAAATCCTTTATTTTGAATTCTTTAAGCGAACTTTTCACAAACGAAGAACAAAAGAAGACAACGATTTTAAAAAATGGCAATCGTGTTGGAATTTCTTTGTAGGCAAAAATTGAAAACTGATTCTATTTTCAAAACTACCGTCGAAAAATTCACCGCTATAAAAAAAGAAAGAATTTCAATGATAAACGGGTCAATTGTTACTTTTGAAATCTCATCCAAAATATTTTACAGTTTAAGGTCAGGGAAAATGACAGATCAGGTTAAGCCAACTAGTAAATTTGGCGTGTAGTCACGAAAAATAATTTGAAAATTCAAACAATGAATCCAATGAAGTTCTACCCAGAAAAGGTGAGTACATTTCATTTACGAAACAACACGGATTTAAACTGATTCTATGAATAGAAAAATGTGGCTTGTATAATAAAGTTATTTCTTAAATAGTTCTCTTTACTTTTGACAGAAAATAGGATTATGTCTGTGAAAATTTGTGTAATCCAAAAAATGGGCGTAAAAAGGTTGGGTCAATTATGCATTTTATTAATGAAGAAAGTTTAGGAGGTACAAATTTAAAATTATCTCTATAGATTTTTTTTCTTTTTTAAAAATATACACTACACCTAATTGTTTTCTTGCAAATGTACTCGACAGTTGTGAAGTTGTTGTTTTTTTTTTTTGTTTTTTTTTTGTTTGTTTTTGTTTGTTTTTTTGTTGTTTTTTTGTTTTTTTGGGGGGGGGTCATGCAATATTCTAAACTGAAATACATGATATTGGTTAAAATCTAATTCAAATTAACATATCCGTAAGTAAAATTATTTTGGTAACTTTAGTATTTTTACTGTCTCACAAATTCATATACAAATTGGTTATTTTTGAATATTGAAAAAGTAGGAACGACTTTAGGTGGTCTGGTTCTCTCGGATGTGTAGAACAACCGGACTAGTACAGTATATATTTTACGCACGAGTTAAAAATGTGACACAAGGCCAAGACTTGTACAGCTCAATTAGTAGCGTGTACAACTTTTATGATTTTATGGCATTTAGTTACCCTGCTCGATATTAATGCAAGGCAGAGAACCTAAAAATCAAAAATGTCTGGCCTAAACTGACCATTTACCTTTCTAAATACAAATAGTAACCTGTATCTCCCCTTAATTTATTTGAAGAAAACAAACCAAAGATGATATTATTTTACTCAAGACTGTCAGTTATGATCATCTAACTTACATCCAAAATGAGGAACAATCTAAAGTGACGGTAACCATTTCACCATGCGTCTCCACCTACTTTATTATAAAATCCCTTCCAAAGAAGACCTGTTTTATTTTTCCATGCAGGTTGTTAGTTTTACAAGGCATGATTATTATTCGCAACAATCTACCAACCCTTCAGCGCGAATATTTCATGTAATATCACCATGGAAATCTTCTTCCACAATTTTCATCTTATACAAAAATTAGAATATTCGCAGAAAAAAAGTTAAATAGATTCTAAGACTTGCAGAGATTTTTTTAAATATAGATTTTTTAAATTGAAAGATCTTAAAGTAATTATGACTTCTTCATACGAAGAAAATTTGAAGGCGCGTGATATAATGGTTACCGTCGTAGAACATGGACACGTGACTAGTTTAAATCATGAACGCGGCTGTTTTCATTTCATATAGCGCTAATACCCTTGGAAAAGGTATGAATCCAACTATTCTCCCTTCAGCTATGGGTAAATAACCTTAGTTAGGCAACCGATCTAGAAGGAAATCTCTGAATTAAAACCAAATAGACTCTCTTCTTCACTTAAGAAACTGGCCATGTGTCACATCCTGCTCGTGTGAAGGGGTTTATATATATAATAAAGAAAATTTAAACCATTAATTCGTTTTCGACTTTGAAGATGATCACAGGATTTTTAATAAAAATTCGAAATTTTGTATTTTAATGCAAATTATCAAGCCTGCTCTAAAAAAAATCCAGATAAATAAAATTAGAAATATATAAAAGATTTATACGGCTTTTTTCTCGACAGGAATTTTTTTTAATCATATTTGGATAATTATTGCGAAAGATTAAGCTAAAGCCATTTATTGGAATTCTTTTAATTTTTGAAAGCGAAAGAGGAAATCTGTCGCTAAAAAATGCAAAGTTTAAAAAGTGAATTTCAAAGAATGAATGGATGCAAAATAGACTTAAATATATCGAATGTATCTGGAGACATAATTTGAAAACAACAAAGTTAAAGACTGTAAAAATTAATGGAATAAATGAAAATACTTTCTCATTTTAGACAATACATGAAGGCTTAAAAATACACTGGTTTTCAAATAGAAATGGATAACGAATTAAAATAGGTTGGTGGTGGAAGGTTCATGTAGATAAGTGACGATGTTGTTTAAAATGGGAAATGTCCTAATGATTGAAATATATTGAAAAGAGAATCTGAATTTCCCGATAATCTGACGTCACAGAAAGCAATTGTAAAACAAATATAAATCTCACTTGAATATATTAACAAAAGAAAATGAAGAGTTCTTTTAAAGTATCATTTTCAGAATTTGATCGACCTATTCTCTGATCTTTAATAATTAATAAAACGTCAAGTCGGTGACGTGGCCTATTATCGATATCAGTCGGACAGCAAAGGAGTCTATACCCTTTTCACTAAAGCTAGACCAGGGAGATTGTTTTGCGTCTGGGGTGGAGCGCTAAACTTACTATTAGCTCCCCACGTTACCGCATAGATATAAGCCGTGCTACTCATGCAATGAGTTGGCGAGGGTCGGTATCGATTCCGGAACCTTCTAGTTCCTATGCGGATGCTCTACTGACTGAGCTAAAACCAATATAAACGGTAATTTTCTTGACTCAAACCTATATCGAGCTTCTTATTTGTATTATCCCTTCAATTAGTCGGATTAATATCCTTATTTTGTTCTTAATATAAATGTTTCGAGGAAGTATTCTCCACCCGTGTGTGTGTGTGTGTGTGTGTGTGTGATAATATCTTAATGTCTTCAATTAAAAATATTTTTGTTGAATTTTTAAAATTTCCTAAATGTGAACAAATTTAAGATTCAAATATTTGTATTCTAGGCATTCTCTAAACTTTGCCTAATTTAGATGGAAATAAGAAATTGAAAGATTATGTAGCCTTCATTCTCCTAAATGCTATTTGGGAAATCAGCATTCGAAACTTTTTTTTTCTTTTTTTTTTTTAATCTGGAAATCGAACACTGATTAGTGATGTTGAGGAGAGAAGTACAACAAAACCACCGAGGCGGAATTTCGTTTTTAGCAAATCAATGAAAATCATGTATGCAAATTTTTGTGTGTAGGTATGAGAAAACACAACGTCAAATATGGAAGGCCCTTAATGGATATTATCTATTTAAATCCTTTGCCCTCTCCTGGTTCTCATCTCCCCATCAGTCCTAACCATACTCTTTTAAAGGTAATCCTCCTCCTAATGAAAATTGTACATCACAGATAAAAAAAGAATTCAAAATAAGTTTATTGAAACATTTCAAATGATTTTTGGTTGCTGGAATATGAGGAAATTTCAAGGAAATTAGTTTCAATTCGCATAAAATTTATAATTTAAAATCAAATTTGTTTTCATATTTAAAAATACCTTTTACATTTTATATACGAGGAAAATAATTGAAGAAAAATCGATTTTGATAATATCGAATTATTTTTTTAAGATTCTAAAAGATTTCGACAAATCTTCTTCGATTGTAATGATTGGTTTTTAAACATCACTCAATTTTTTAATGAAACCAACAAATGAAAAATGTGACAATACGATTGAAAGATAAAAGTGATAAACATTTTTAATTGGAAAATTGTAAAAATTGAATAATGTACATTCTGAGAAGTGGGCGAATGAAAAAAAGATCTTTAAAGCTGCCAAATAATTAATAATTAAAATGATTCTAATAATTATTGTTTTAAGATTTTTGTAGAAAATAATGGAAAATGTTGTTTTAAAAATACGCCTGAATGACATACTTTGAAGAATTTACAGAGATTTCGGTCCGTATATTTAAGGTGTAAGACAACAGCACACTGAACATATTAATCATTATAGTTAAGCAACCGGTACGTTGGATATTATTTGAAAGGGTAAAAATTCGAGAATGCCGATAATAATTCTGCTAATTCATAGAAAAATGAAGATAATTTACAAACATTATTTTTACTTGTATATTTCTACTTTTCCAGCACTGCTTTTTTTATAAAAAATATAAAATTAAATAAAAAAGGCAACTAAAATGGGGAAGATAAAATATACTAGTAATAATTGATGTCAATATCAGAAAATTAAATAAAATCAAATTAGTTTTAATGTATTAGCAGAATCATTTGGCGTTGGTCGGGTTTATATTTACAACATAACAAATAAACCTACGCATATTTTTTATGGAATATGACCCTCAACACACCCTTTTTGGTTGTTCATTTTTCCAAAATAGCTAAAGCAATTCCCAAGATATGTGAAAATTTAAAAGTTTATCCAGAGATTATAACCGACCGAAAAAACTCTATGTACAGTAATACGTAAAGCAACTGAAAAGTTTATGTCATCAGAAATGACAGTAAAAGCTGTTCGAACCGCAGTAACGTTCCAGAGGCTTAAAATGCAGCGTTGTCCTGAAAGATTAGACATTTATGCCTCTTGACATACCAGAAAATGACTTCCAGATTTTGTGACAAAAATCTTAAAGAAATTGTTCTTTTTCTCATTCTTGTTAATTTACAAATTTCTTCAAAAATCTGGGCCCCTAACTTTTAAAGTTTTATTTGCTGACGAAACAACAGCAGTGTGTGATAATCATATACATTTTTAAATAAAGACATTTTTTGTATGGCCGCGGCTCATTTTTTTTTTTTTTTCACGTTTGTGATAGCGAATAAAATCTTTTTCTTTCCAAAAGAAAAATGTTTTATTATTGAATATTTACTTAGGCAAAATTTCGTTAATGTTGAGGTTCTGTGAATATCATATTTATTTTATATTTACTGTGATTGAACTTAGTCTGGTACAAGGCTGCATTAGTAGAGCATACTTTTGAGGCTCGAATTCACTAAACGAACGATCGGAGTAGCTAACTTTTACAAAAACACTGCTGTATGTCCGACGCCAGAATTAATGTTGTGGAATTTATACTTACTTCTTTTTTAAAAGAAGCATTTTAGAAATATTTGATTATTTCAAATAATATCTGAACTGGGAAGATTTCACTGTTCGGTACTAATGTGATTCAAAGTGATGTTCCTTATGTTGAATGCATTGAACAGGGATGAGATTATGTTGAAAAATAATATCTATGCCTTTTTTAGCCATTAGGCTAAGAGTACAGTGATATAACCTAAATATATAAAATGTCAAAACAATGTTTCGTGGCTAATTCGGTCATGCGAATCTACGCGTGAACGTGCTCTGAAAGATCAAATTTATTTCAAAGTATGTGTCGTCTTAAACATATCCACAAAACGTCTCTTTCCAAGAGTTTCGTCCTTTCTTTCTGTCTCTGGCAGCTTCCTTCTTTTCTCTACTCTCGTTCGTCCTGTTTTCTCCTGTGCTCCAGCAATTAGCTCGTTTCGCCTTGATAAAAGAAGTCCTCTACTGTCTCTTTCCTAGTATTTTATCCATGTAGTCACCTCCAATCATGTTCTCACAATCCTCCTCATTTACCGGTATAAAATAACTTGCTTTAAGTTCGCTTTCAACTTTTTCTCCTTTCTTCTGTTAAGGCAGTGATTTTTCCAGCCTTTACATACTGTAGTTAAATATAGAAAGTAATCTAAAATATAATAGCTTGAATAAAACATATTTTACACATTTATTTGAAAAATAAAATCACAGAACGTTATGTTTATGCGAAACTAAATGAAAATGCTGGGACTGGTGTGTGTTGTTGATGTACTTTGAACAGAAAAATATTTTAAGGCGAATAATCAAAAATAAAAACATTGCATAACACATGAAATATATTCATTTGTTTATATTTCAATTTTGTTTAGCCTCAGAATTTTCAAATATTAAGAAAAATATTTTAAAATTGTTAGATGATACATTGCATAGATATTTTTCAAGAGGAAAGGAATTGTGTGGGGGGCAATGTGGTCGTTCTTTAAATTCTTTGTAATAACCAATATAAGACAACATTGAATCCTGCGATGAGTAATAATCACCTTAAAGATATTAAACAAACAAGGGTCATTTAAGCAATAGCAGAATCAATCAGTATAAAATTTTCAATTCAAAGAAAAATTAGCCGCTTGATATTAAATTGTTTCTTTTTTTTTTTTTCTATTTTTAGATGTAATTAGACCACTTTTATTTTAGATTAATGGCACGCCCACTCAAGGAAAATAAAACAGTTGTCACCTTAAAAGATGAACATTTCATGATAAAAATCTCAATGGTTTTTCAGGATAGCGAGGATGGTGAAAGAATTAAACTTGAATATTTCCATGGTGAAAAGGACGACAGAATTGTAAATTTTAACAAATAAAAAAGGAATTCATTTTTCTTTTTGAGAAAAGAGATTATGGGATGTCCTATTCTTTTTTCTTTTCTATTGGTTTCTCATCGAAGTTTGTGTGTGGTGTGTGATGTGTGTGTATATATAATCAAATGAGTGGTGTGTATAGAATTGTATTTATGTGCATATAAATGTGTTAACGGAATGTGTGATTCTTTATAGGAAATCTATTTGAATGAAATGTGTTAAAAGATGAAATTGTATGAAATTTTTAATTATAATTTTCCAAGAGAACTTTCCATTTCAGCTGAAATTTTGCAAGGAGTTATTAAATATCGTTTAACGTTGCACTTTGGAAAAATAAAACTTAAAAATAAAGTGCAATGTACAATTTGAGCGAAACTTATATATATTGAGTATTTTATAGCAAAAAGGTTAAATCCTACTTAACCGACCTAAATTCCACCATCGTATGTCACCCCGACCGAAAGAAAAAATACCAAAATCAGGGATTAAACCGAATTTAATGAATTTTCAGTGTTGATATATTAATAAAATAAAATATATTATGCACCAGTTATTTTATCAAAAAATCTTTTACATTTTTTCAATGTCAGTTAACTTTGAACCACGTAAAATGTTTGAGAATCTGTGTTACGCCTCAAAGATACGTGGTTCAAAGTAACTGACATGAAAAATGTTAAAAGTTTTTAAATAAGGTAACTAGTTGTATTATAATCTTTTATACAATAATATATCAACACTGAAAAATTTAAAATTAAATTTGGTCAAATTCCCAGACTTTTTGTATTTCTTTTTCTTCGGCGAGTGATATCGATAGTGGAATTTTAGGTTCCCGTTAATTTCGATTTAACGCAATAAAAGGGCAGCAAATTAATGTTTCTAACGTAGAAAATGAAATTCTTTCATGAAGTGTTTTTTTTGTTTTATTTTTCCTACAACCGCGGCCAAACCTTTAAGCTCAAACTTTCCACAGGAAAAATAGAATAATATTTATAACTATTACATTGGGAAGCCTGACTGTATATTAATATCTTTATAAAATACTACCAGTGTTCTTGCTTCCAAATTTAGTCTTCAAAAAGATAGGGGTGGGGGTCATGAATGCAATAAATATTTCCTTTACGACTGAGGCAAAATGCTGAAAATGTATTTTCCTCCTAAAAGTTGAATATATATCTCCGATCTGGTGAATTTTTTTTTTTTGCATCAGCAAAGTTTCTATGCAGGTTATCTGCATCGGATTTTTTCAATGATGACGTCGATACGATGTTATGGATGCAAATAAATGTAACGTTTTTACTACTAAAGAGAAGGGCATCTTTCCTCAGCCCGCCCCAATCTCTTTCCAACATCCCATTGTGACATAAAGCATAGTCGAAGTGACTTTTAAATTGAAATAGGTGATAGAAATTTTAAAAAAGTTCCTCCAATTGCCCCCTTTTTATAAGTGACAAATATGCATTTGTCCTTGGTATCGATGATTTTGAAAATCATTTTGTCTTTGAATCTTACAAACGTCTTTATTCGTTACGTAGAACTTTACCGTCATCTAAATTCTATTGATAATGTTTAAAAGAAAGACAGTTCAACGTTGACAAGTCTATGCAGTGACTGATAGCGTGGACCCCACGGGGAAAAAAAGATGAAATGTCTATCCTCGTAATTAGGAGAAAATAAATAATTGTAATCTACATATTTTTCCACTAGCGCTAGGGAGGTTTCGATCCTTTGTAAAGACGAAATTTAGAAAAATTTAATATTCAAAGTAAAAGAATCTTCTCCTGTTTTCCTACAATGTTCCTCTCATCAATGTAGCCTTGTGTCAGAACTTGAGTTAAGCTGTCTAATGTAAAATATCTGTCTTGGAATGTCTGTAGTCATCTACTAAATCGAGCTTAGTTTGGTATATAGTCAAAAAGTATGGGGTCACTCAGTGAGAATCGAACATTCTGCACAATGGTCTGCTAGCTGACTTTCTGACTATTAATTACCACGCAGAGACGCCCAGTAAATGTGAATGTATTTAGACTTATTAAAAGATTTGAGTTTGCCAATTTTTCAAATAGGGAAATTGGGAATATAATAATATAATTGCATCTTTTTTTTTTCTTCAGTTTCCAGCAATTTTCATACAAAGTGGATAATTTGTTCGCAACCTTGTACCGCGATCTCAAGAAAAAGTGTGTGTGTGGTGTGTGTGGGTGTGTGTGTGTGTGTGTTTTATCTCTTCAGATTACGCTTTTTAGGATTTTGATCCTGTTGAAAGATAGGGGGAAAGATTCTTTGCTTACGATGGTAGGCATTTTCTTCTCGATTTCAGACTCTCGTAAACTAAGATTTAGAAACATTGATCTTCGACAATGAAAAACCAGCCTTGTTTTGATGGGTTTTTTTTTATCTCCTCTTTTTTTTTTCTTCTCCCTAACTTCCCCCCCCTTATCCAATTTCCTTATATCCTTTTCCAGCGAGTTGTAGAGAAACACAATATTTGCGAATGACCTCAAATCTCCATCCCCCAAAATCCACGTGCGAAATGAAAGCAAATGGGAGAGGAGAAATATCATATTCATGGGTTTATGTGCAGGATTCCTTGATAAAAATGTATCCTTTTTTTCTGGGTGAGGGGGGGGGGGGTAAATCGATTTTAAAAACTTTAAACAGACATGGAGATTTTTGGAAAATAATCCTTGTATAATGTCGAATAAAGATTTAGCTCTTTTTAATTAAGTTCTTAAAAGCAATTATTAAGATTTTGGAATTTTGGAGAAAGACTCTAATTTCAATTAGATTCCTTTGTAAAATCATTATCAGAATTAATTGCTCTATAATATAGGATTTCCGGACCATATGACCTTTAGGTAACACCCCTTTTGCGGATCTCAATTCCATAAGGACATATTTTTCATTTACCCGTCAAAATCCGGTTGTTTGTTTTAGGGTTAGGGGGTTAGTTTATAATGTTAAAAAGTTTTTAATATTGAAAAGGAGTAAAAAAAAAAGAGTTTAACAAGCCAGAGCTGGTTGGCTTAAATAAAATCGCAGACGTTAAAGATAAGTCTGTGTTTTACCTTTCCATTTTTTTTTTCTTTTTTTTTTCTTTTTTCGCGACGTTTTTACGGCTATGTGATGCATTGGTCATATTCCGCTGTGTTTGGATAATAGGCAATTTGCCGCCGAAAAATAATCAACAATATTATCTTATAGACTTTTGGGTAATTTTCACCTTTAGTTGTAAAATTCCTAGAATAAGGCAAATTAAGAGTAACCCTCCCTTGACTTTCACTTTGAACTAAAGCCGGTAGCTATTTTTGAAAGATCTCGCCGTGCGAAAATAAACCAATCTTAGAAACTTTTTCGAAAA
>CM042138.1:52787702-52830927 GCA_023376005.1 Doryteuthis pealeii
AAAGTAGAGAATCTACATGAGGCAATAGAATCATATTCAGTAGAACGAACAGAAGTAGCATTACAAGGTCCATTTTAAACCAACAAACAATATTTTCCCAAGCTCTACTCGTGTAGGTCTGAATAAAGATTCAAAATCAATTAGCGAAATAAAACAGACACTGAAGAAGGTCACAAATAAACATGGAAATACTAACCAATTAAAGATAGACGATATCGATTGAAATCAAATTAATGTATATATGATGAGTATACCATTTATAAATCAGATAAGATTAGGGGGTCAAAGTTTAAGTAGCCAAGGGTGGGGGCCTTGAGGAAGAAGTGATTTTTGTAAAAAGGGTAACCTGGTAACTCTAAAGTGGGGGGAGGTCCATTCCTATGAGGTAAGCCAGAGAAGTACTCGTTACTATTAGTATTTAAACAATGCATTGTAGTTCTTTTTACATAACAAAAATAAAATTCCAATTAATTATCATTCGATAACTCCATTGGGCAATCTATTAGATTTCCATATGCCACACAGTTGAATGAACTGTCTAATCGTTATTAAATTCAAATTGAGCTCGATGAGTTAAGTTAAAATGTAAAGTTGATAAAATGATGGACATGCTTTTGTTCAAATCGTGGTAAAAATATGGACTTTGAAAGTTGATTTGCAAAGCAAAGAAAATTCTGTTCGGCACACACAAAATCTTCGATTATTCTTTACTAAGACTTTGTGATAAATTTAGTCTATGTGTCATAAATGATCATTATATATATCTATAAGAAAACACATCCTAATACATTTTTTTAAATTCTTTTATTTTTTTTCAACACACAGTAATATAAGGTCAATCGTATAACGAAAAATATTTAAGAGTTGCTCCCCGCTTTAATAGAATAGGAGGACAGTGTCTCCCCTGACAGGTGCATTGTGGGAGCTAGATCGAAAATGCGACTACAATCAGCCATGCACATCGGTGGATTGGTACCCGAAATAAGCTTGTCCACATAAGTTGAGCTTTAATTACTATTCTTTGGGTAGAAGCATTTGTCTACGCCCTAACATTAAATAAAACCTTTTAATTTCCAAAATTCGGGTTTGCATTTTCATTCAGTTCTCCGTTTCATTTGTATGTAAAAAAAAAAACAGTAACAAGTCATCCTCGTATCCCTTTAATCATTAATAAATCAAGATGTCCTCCAATGAATTTACGTCTCTTTTCTTTAATTTCGCAGGTTGGCATGGATCGTAAAAGGCAACCTCTTGCCTGGCTTGCGACTTCAACTTAGAATGGGCTGGCAACATTTCCAAAGGGCCACTGCTAGTGATTCAATTATGAAAGACTAAAGCAAAACCGTCGAAGAGATGAGACGTCCTCTTACATTTCCTTGGACAACAAGCTACTAATAATGACCTAAAAACTGTATGCTAAAGAACTCTATAACTATCTTAAGATGAAACCACGTATTACTAATGTCACCAATCATTTCTCCCGCTCTTTAACAAGCGTGAAATCAACAGGTACAGAGCGAGACTTCATCGTGTTCTCGCAGACAGCACAAAATAAGAAAAAATGACTCGACAATGAGTGGGAACCCTTTTACAACTTTTATTTCAAACCATCGATGCCGCAGTTTTAAATCAAGAAGAAACAAACCACGGAAAATTTGTATAAACAGAGGCGTTGATTTCAAATCGAACAAAGACTTTCTTACACCTCAGTGCCTCTTGATACTGTGGTCATCCGGGTTTTTTTTTCAAGAAAGAAAAAGGAATTATCATTTTTTATGTACATTACTGACCACAATCTTATGGTTCATGAAAATACTTCAAATCATATTCCTTAAAAATCAGTTTATTATTGCCCAATCAAATGAGTTCTATTTATAGTCATAAAATAATTAGCCTTGAAATTTTAAAATACATTAAAATATTTTTCTTCATTATTAAATAAAATGACAGTCCTGCGTAGAACAATAATTAGCACTCTAGTCTCTCAAGATTATTAATATTATAAAATAGTTTTATTCTCATTCTATGTCGCTTTACTTTGGCCTTGTGACAGAGACGAAGTTAAATTTAGTGTTGTGCCGCATTTAGTAACTATTCGTTTGCCGTTCAGTCGCTGTCGGATAACAAAAAAAGGAAAAATGCTTCTGGATGAATCATCGTTTATTGTGATACACGAAAAAAGTCAAGGAACGTTGGCCAATCACATCAAAGTATGCAAATACACACAAAACTCATAACACAACACCTAGAAGGAGACTCGCCATGTAATAATGGTTAATAAGCTAGTCCAACACGTAGCCAGTTCGGTTCTTACTTTTATGTCCAGATGTTTTGTTTGATTTATTTGTTTAATGGCATATCAATCTATGATGGATTATTTCATACCGAAATCCCAAAATAGCCAAGTTTGATACAAGGCTACAAATATAGTGCACCAAATGAGGATAGAATTCATTACTATAACAAAAGTAATTTTCACCTTTAGTTGTTAAAATTCCTAGCATATAATTGTGCGTGCGCATTATCTGAATTAAAACTTAATTGTTATTAAGAAACACATTATGATATTTTGTGTTAAAGCATGCAGTTGTATTGGTTTTCGAAAAAAAGTTTCTAAGATTTGTTTATTTCGCACGGAGACTTTCAAAATAGCTACCGGCTTAGTTCAAAGTGAAAAGTCAAGGGAGGTTACTCTAATTGCCTTATTTTGCTAGGAATTTTAACAACTAAAGGTGGAAATTACCAAAAGTCTATAAGAATAATATTGTTTGATTATTTTTCGGCGGCAAATTGCTTATTTATCAAACACAGCGGAATATGACCAATGATCACGCGTAAAATACGTCGCGAAAAAGAAAAAAAAAAAAAAAAAAAATGGAAGGTAAACACAGACTTATCTTTAACGTCTGGATTTTATTTAAGCCAACAGCTCTGCTTGTTAAACTCTTTTTTTTACTCCCCTTTTCCAATATAAAAACTTTTTAAATTTAAAAACTAACCCCTAACCCTAACAAACAACCGGATTTTGACGGTGTAAATGAAAAATATGTCCTTATGAATTGAGATCGCAAAAGGGGTGCCTAAAGGTCATATATGGTCCGGAAATCCTATATTATAAGAGCAATTAATCTGATAATGATTTTACAAGGAATCTAATTTGAAATTAGAGTTTTCTCAAAAATTCAAAATTTAATAATTGCTTTAAGAACTTAATAAAAGAGCTAAATCTTTATTCGACATTATAAAGATTATTTTTCCATCCATTGTCTGTTAAAAGTTTTTAATCGATTTACCCCCCCCCCTCACCAGAAAAAAATGGATACATTTTTATCAAGGAATCCTGCACATAAACATGAATAATGAATATCTCCTCTCCCATTTGTTCTTCATTTCGCACGTGGATTTTGGGGGGAATGAGATTGAGGTCATTCGCATAAATATTGTGTTTCTCCTACAAACTCGCTGGAAAAGGATATAATGAATTGGATAGGGGGGGGGGAAGTTAGGGAGAAGAAAAAAAAAGAGGAGATAAAAAAAAACCCCATCAACAAGGCTGTTTTTCATTGGTCGAAGTCAATGTTTCTAATCTTAGTTTACGAGAGTCTGAAATCGAGAAAAAAAATGCCCTACCATCTAAAAGCAAGAATCTTTCCCCCTATCTTTCAACAGGGATCAAATCCTAAAAATAAGCGTAATCTGAAGAGATAAAACACACACACACACACACACACACACACACACACACACACTTTTTCTTGAGATCGCCGAGTACAGGTTGCGAACAAATATCCACTTTGTATGAAATTGCTGGAAACTGAAGAAAAAAAAAAGATGCATTATATTATTATATTCCCAAATTTCCCTATTTGAAAAATTGGCAACTCAAATCTTTTAATAAGTCTAAATACATACATTTACGGGCGTCTTGCGTGGTATAATAGTCAGAAAGTCAAGCTAGCAGACCATTGTGACAGAGTTCGATTCTCACTGAGTGACCCCATACTTTTGACTATATACCAAACTAAGCTCGATTTAGTAGATGACTACAGACATTCCAAGACAAGATATTTTACATTAGACAGCTAAACTCAAGTCTGACACAAGGCTACATTGATGAGAGGAAATTGTAGGAAAACAGGAGAAGATTCTTTTACTTTGAATATTAATTTTCTAAATTTCGTCTTTACAAAGGATCGAACCATCCCTAGCGCTAGTGGAAAATATGTAGATTACAATTATTTATTTTCTCCTAATTACGAGGATAGACATTTCATCTTTTTTCTCCCGTGGGTCATCACGTATCAGTCACTGCATAGACTTGTCAACGTTGAACTGTCTTTCTTTTAAACATTATCAATCAGAATTTAGATGACGGTAAAGTCTCGTAACGAATAAGACGTTGTAAGATTCAAATGACAAAATGATTTCAAATCATCGATACCAAGACAAATGCATATTTGTCACTTATAAAAAAGGCATGAGACTAAATTTCTATCACCTAATTCAAATTAAGTCACTTCGACTATGCTTTATGTCACAATGGGGATGTTGGAAAGAGATGGGGCGGGTGAGAAAAAAGATGCCCTTCTCTTAGTAGTAAAAAAAACGTTACATTTATGCACTCCATAAATCGTATCGACGTCATCATTGAAAAATCCGATGCAGATAACCTGCATAGAAACTTTGCTGATGGCAAAAAAAAAAAAATTCACCAGATCGGAGATATATATTAACTTTTTAGGAGGGAAAATACATTTTCAGCATTGCCTCAGTCGTAAAAGAAATATTTATTGCATTCATGACCCCACCCTATCTTTGAAGACTAAATTTGGAAGCAAGAACACGGTAGTGATTTTATAAAGATATTAATATACAGTCAGGTTCCAAATGTAAATAGGTTATAATATAATTCTATTTTCCTGTGAAAGTTTGAGCTAAAGGTTTTGCCGGGTTGTTAGGAAAAATAAAACAAAAACACTTCATGAAAGAATTTCATTTTCTACGTAGAACAATTAATTTTGTGCCCTTTTATTGGTTAAATCGAAATTAACGGACCTAAATTCCACTATCGTATATCACTCCGCCGAAAGAAAAAGAAATACAAAAAGTCTGGGAATTGACCAAATTTAATTAAATTTTCAGTGTTGATATATTATTGTATAAAAGATATAATACACTAGTTACCTTATTTAAAAACTTTTACATTTTTTCATGTCAGTTAACTTTGAACCACGTATCTTTGAGGCGTAACACAGATTCTCAAACATACGTGGTTCAAAGTTAACTGACATGAAAAAATGTAAAGATTTTTGAATAAAATAACTGGTGCATAATAATATTTTTTATTTATTAATATAATCAACACTGAAATTTCATTAAATTCGGTTTAATTCCCTGATTTTTGGTATTTTTCTTTCGGCGGGGTGACATACGGATGGTGGAGAATTTAGGTCGGTTAAGTAGGATTTAACCTTTTTGTATAAAATACTCAATAATATATAAGTTTTCGCTCAAATTGTACATGCACTTTTATTTTTAAGTTTTATTTTTCAAAAGTGCACGTTAAACATATTTAATAACTCCTCAAAATTCAGCTGAAAATGAAAGTTCTCTGGAAAATATAATTAAAATCATACAATTCGATCTTTTAACACATTTTCATTCAAATAGATTTCCTATAAAGAATCACACATTCCGTTTATACACATTTATATGCACATAAATACAATTCTATACAACACACTCATTTGATTATATATACACACACACACACACACACACAAAACTTCGATGAGAAACAAATAGAAAAGAAAAAAGAAAAGGACATCTCCATAATCTCTTCTCAAAAAGAAAAATGAATTCCTTTTTTATTTTGTTAAAATTCAATTCCTGTCGTCCTTTCACATGGAATATTCAAGTTTAATTCTTTCACCATCCTCGTGATCCTGAAACCATTGAGATTTTATCATGAAATGTTTCATCTTTTAAGGTGACAACTGTTTATTTCCTTGAGTGGGTCGCCATTAATCCTAAAATAAAAGTGTCTAATTACATCTAAAAATAGAAAAAAAAAAAAGAAACAATTTAATATCAAGCGGGCTAATTTTTCTTTTGAATTGAAAATTTTATACTGATTGATTCTGTATTGCTTAAATGACCCTTGTTTGTTTTAATATCCTTTAAGGGTGATTATTACTCATCGAGGATTTCAATGTTGTCTTATATTGGTTATACAAAGTAATAAAGAACGACCACATGCCCCCCCACACAATTCCTTTCCTCTGAAAAATATCTATGCAATGTATCATCTAACAATTTTATAAAACTATTTTTCTTAATATTTTGAAAATTCTGAGTAAACAAAAATTGAAATATAAACAAATGAATAATATTTCATGTGTTATGAATGTTTTTATTTTATTTATTCTGCTTAAATATTTTTCTGTTCAAAGTACATCAACAACACACACCAGTCCAGCATTTTCATTAGTTTCGATAAACATAACGTTCTGTGATTTTATTTTCAAATAAATGTGTAATAATATGTTTTATTCAAGCTATTATATTTAGATTACTTTCTATATTTAAACTACAGTATGTAAAGGCTGAAAATCACTTGCCTTAACAGGAAGAAAGGAAAAAGTGAAAGCGAACTTAAGCAAGTATTTTATACCGTAAATGAGGAGGATTGTGAGAACATGATTGGAGTGACTACATGTATAAAATACTAAGGAAAGAGACAGTAGAGACTTCTTTTTATCAAAGGCGAACCGAGCTAATTGTGAGCACAGAGAAACAGGACGAACGAGAGATAGAGAAAAAGAGGGAAGCTGCCAGAGACAGAAAGAAGGACGAAACTCTTGGAAAGAGAACGTTTTGTGGGATAGTTTAAGACGACACATACTGAAATAAAATTTGACTCTTTCAGAGCACGTTCACGCGTAGATCGCATACCGAATTAGCACGAAACATTGTTTATGACATTTTATATATTAGGTTATATCACTGTACAAGTTCTTAGCCTAATGGTAAAAAAGGCATAGATATTTATTTTTCAACATAATCTCATCCCTGTTCAATGCATTCAACATAAGACATCACCTTTGATCACATAGACCGAACAGTGAAATCTTCCCCAGTTTAGATATTATTTGAAATAATAAATATTTCTAAAAATGCTTCTTTTAAAAAAGAAGTAAGTATATAATTCCACAACATTAATTCTGGCGTCGGACATACAGCAGTGTTTTGTAAAGTTAGCTACTCCGATCGTTCGTTAGTGAATTCGAGCCTCAAATATGCTCTACATGCAGCCTTGTACCAGACTAAGTTCAATCCACAGTAAATATAAATAAATATGATATTCACAGAACCTCACATTAACGAAATTTTGCTAAGTAAATATCAATAATAAACATTTTTTCTTTTGGAAAGAAAGATTTATATTCACAAACGTTGAAAAAAAAAAAAAATGAGCCGGGCATACAAAAAATGTCTTTATTTAAAAATGTATATGATTATCACACCTGTGTTGTTTGTCAGCAAATAAAACTTAAAAAGTTAGGGGCCAAGATTTTGAAGAAAATTGTAATTTACAAAGATGAAGAAAAAGAACAATTTCTTTAAGATTTTGTCACAAATCTGTGAAGTCATTCTGTATGTCAAGAGGATAAATGTCTAATCTTTCAGACAACGCTGCATTTTAAGCCTCTGGACGTACTGGTCCGAACAGCTACTGTCATTTCTGATGACATAAACTTTTCAGTTGCATTTAGTATTACTGTACATAGAGTTTATTTCGGTCGTTTATAATCTCTGGATAACTTAATTTCACATATCTGGGGAATGTTAGCTATTTGGAAAAAAGGGTGTGTGAGGGTCATTTCCATAAAATATGGTAGTTTATTTGTTATGTTGTAAATATAAACCCGACCAACGCCAAATGATTCTGCTAATACATTAAAACTAATTTGATTTTATTTAATTTTCTGATATGACATCAATTATTACTAGTAATTTTTTTATCTTCCATTTAGTTGCCTTTTTATTTTATTTTATATTTTTTTTATAAAAAAAGCAGTTCTGGGAAAAAGGTAGAATATACAAGTAAAAAATAATGTTGGTATAAATTTTCATTTCTATGAATTAGCAAGAATTATTATCGGCATTCTCGAATTTTTACCCTTCAAATAATATCCAACGTAACCGGTTGCTTAAACTATAATGATTAATATGTCAGTGTGCTGTTGTCTTACCCTTAAATATACGGACGAAATCTCTGTAAATTTCTCAAGTATGTCATTCAGGCGTATTTAACAACATTTTCCATTATTTTTCTACAAAATCTTAAAACAATAATTATTAAGAATCATTTTAATTATTAATATTTGTTGCAGCTTTAAAGATCTTTTTTCATTCGCCACTTCTCAGAAATTTACATTTATTCAATTTTTACAATTTCCAATTTAAAAATTGTTATCACTTTTATCTTTCAATCGTATTTCACATTTTTCATTTGTTGGTTTCATTAAAATTGAGTGATGTTTTAAAAACCAATCATTACAATCGAAAGAGATTTGTCGAAATCTTTAGAATCTTAAAAAAATAATTCGATATTATCAAAATCGATTTTTCTTCAATTATTTTCCTCGTATATAAAATGTAAAGGTATTTTTAAATATGAAAACAAATTTGATTTTAAATTATAAATTTTATGCGAATTGAAACTATTTTTCCTTGAAATTTCCTCATATCCAGCAACCAAAAATCATTTGAAATGTTTCAATAAACTTATTTTGAATTCTTTTTTTATCTGTGATGTACAATTTTCATTAGGAGGAGGATACCTTTAAAAGAGTATGGTTAGACTGATGGGGGAGATGAGAACCAGGAGAGGCAAAGGATTAAATAGAAATAATATCCATTAAGGCCTTCCATATTTGACGTTGTGTTTTCTCATACCTACACACAAAAATTTGCATACATGATTTTCATTGATTTGCTAAAAACGAAATTCCGCTCGGTGGTTTAGTTGTACTTCTCTCCTCAACATCACTAATCAGTGTTCGATTCCAGATTAAAAAAAAAAAAGAAAAAAAAAGTTTCGAATGCTGATTTCCCAAATGCATTTAGGAGAATGAAGCACATAATCTTCAATTCTTATTTCCATTAATTAGGCAAAGTTTAGAGAATGCCTAGAATACAAATATTTGAATCTAAATTTGTCACATTTAGGAAATTTTAAAAATTCAACAAAATATTTTAATTGAAGACATTTAAGATATTATCACACACACACACACACACATGGTCTTCGAAACATTTTATAAGAACAAAATAAGGATATTAATCCGACTAATTGAAGGGATATACAAATAAGAAGCTCGAGTATAGGTTTTGAGTCAAGAAAATTACCGTTTAATATTGGTTTAGCTCAGTCAGTAGAGGCATCCGCATAGGAACTAGAAGGTTCCGGAATCGATACCGACCCTCGCAACTCATTGCATGAGTAGCACGGCTTATATCTATGCGGTAATGTGGGGAGCTAATAGTAAGTTTGGCGCTCCACCCCAGACGCAAAACAATCTCCCTGGTCTAGCTTTAGTGAAAAGGGTATACTCCTTTGCTGTCCGACTGATATCGATAATAGGCCACGTCACCGACTTGACGTTTTTATTAATTATTAAAAGATCAGAGAATAGGTCGATCAAATCTGAAAATGATACTTTAAAAGAACTCTTCATTTTCTTTTGTTAATATATCAAGTGAGATTTTATATTTGTTTTACAATTGCTTTCTGTGACGTCAGATTATCGGGAAATTCAGATTCTCTTTTCAATATATTTCAATCATTAGACATTTCCCATTTTAAACAACATCGTCACTTATCTACATGAACCTTCCACACCAACCTATTTTAATTCGTTATCCATTTCTATTGAAAACCAGTGTATTTTTAAGCCTTCATGTATTGTCTAAAATCCCGAGAAAGTATTTTCATTATTCCATTAATTTTTACAGTCTTTAACTTTGTTGTTTCAAATTATGTCTCCAGATACATTCGATATATTTTAAGTCTATTTTGCATCCATTCATTCTTTGAAATTCACTTTTTAAACTTTGTCCATTTTTTAGCGACAGATTTCCTCTTTCGCTTTCAAAAATAAAAGAATTCCAATAAATGGCTTAGCTTAATCTTTCTGCAATAATTTATCCAAATATGATTAAAAAAATTTCCTGGTCGAGAAAAAAGCCGTATAAATCTTTTATATATTTCTAATTTTATTTATCTGGATTTTTTTTAGAGCAGGCTTGATAATTTGCATTAAAATACAAAATTTCGAATTTTTATTAAAAATCCTGTGATCATCTTCAAAGTCGAAAACGAATTAATGGTTTAAATTTTCTTTATTATATATATAAACCCCTTCACACGAGCAGGATGTGACACATGGCCAGTTTCTTAAGTGAAGAAGAGAGTCTATTTGGTTTTAATTCAGAGATTTCCTAGAACGGTTGCCTAACTAAGGTTATTTACCCATAGCTGAAGGGAGAATAGTTGGATTCATACCTTTTCCAAGGGTATTAGCGCTATATGAAATGAAAACAGCCGCGTTCATGATTTAAACTAGTCACGTGTCCATGTTCTACGACGGTAACCATTATATCACGCGCCTTCAAATTTTCTTCGTATGAAGAAGTCATATTACTTTTAAGATCTTCAATTAAAAAATCTATATTTAAAAAAAATCTCTGAAGTCTTAGAATCTATTTAACTTTTTTTTCTGCGAATTATTCTAATTTTTGTATAAATGAAAATTGTGGAAGAAGATTTCCATGTGATATTTACATGAAATATTCGCGCTGAAGGGTTGGTAGATTGTGCGAATAATAATCATGCCTTGTAAAACTAACAACCTGCATGGAAAAATAAAACAGGTCTTCTTTGGAAAGGGATTTATAATAAAGTAGGTGGAGACGCATGGTGAAATGGTTACCGTCACTTTAGATTGTTCCTCATTTTGGATGTAAGTTAGATGATCATAACTGACAGTCTTGAGTTAAAATAATATCATCTTTGGTTTGTTTTCTTCAAATAAATTAAGGGAGATACAGGTTACTTTATTTGTATTTAGAAAGGTTAAATGGTCAGTTTTAGGCCAGACATTTTGATTTTTAGGTTCTCTGCCTTGCATAATATCGAGCAGGGGTAACTAAATGCCATAAAATCATAAAAGTTGTACACGCTACTAATGAGCTGTACAAGTCTTGGCCTTGTGTCACATTTTAACTCGTGCGGTAAATATATACTGTACTAGTCCGGTTGTCTACACATCCGAGAGAACCAGACCACCTAAAGTCGTTCTACTTTTTCAATATTCAAAAATAACCAATTTGTATGAATTTGTGAGACAGTAAAAATACTAAAGTTACCAAAATAATTTTACTTACGGATATGTTAATTTGAATTAGATTTTAACCAATATCATGTATTTCAGTTTAGAATATTGCATGACCCCCCCCCAAAAAAAAAAAAAAAAAAAAAAACAAAAAAAAAAAACAATTCACAACTGTCGAGTACATTTGCAAGAAAAACAATTAGGTGTAGTGTATATTTTAAAAAGAAAAAAAAATCTATAGAGATAATTTTAAATTTGTACCTCCTAAACTTTCTTCATTAATAAAAATGCATAATTGACCCAACCTTTTACGCCCATTTTTTGGATTACACAAATTTTCACAGACATAATCCTATTTTCTGTCAAAAGAGAACTATTTAAGAAATAACTTTATTATACAAGCCACATTTTTCTATTCATAGAATCCAGTTTAAATCCGTGTTGTTTCGTAAATGAAATGTACTCACCTTTTCTGTAGAACTTCATTGGATTTCATTTGTTGAATTTTCAAATTATTTTCGTGACTACACGCCAAATACTAGTTGGCTTAACCTGATCTGTCATTTTCCTTGACCTTAAACTGTAAAATATTTTGGATGAGATTTCAAAAGTAACAATTGACCCGATTTTATCATTGAAATTCTTTCTTTTTTTATAGCGGTGAATTTTTCGACGGTAGTTTTGAAAATAGAAATCAAGTTTTCAATTTTTTGCTACAAAGAAATTCCAACACGATTGCCCATTTTTTAAATCGTTGTCATTTCTTTGTTCTTCGTTGTGAAAAGTTCAGCTTAAAGAATTCAAAATAAAGGATTTTATTATTCTGGATTCTTTGACCATTATTTCTTAGTCAACGTTGTTATTCCGTGAAGTGAATTCTTTTAGTGAAACATATCAGGAAATGTCATTGTAAATTAAAATGGCTGACAAATTTCGCCTTTGAATTAATTTTTGCCTTATTTCTATTTTTCTTTACTTCAATTGAAGGGCTTAGAATTATTCGTGCATTTCTAACGTTTGTATGAAGCTTGGACGAAGTGAGAGAGAGAGAAGGAGAGAGAGAGAGAAGCAAGAGGGGCGGAAGAGAGAGAGCGAGAGAGAGAAGAAGAGAAGAGAGAGAGAGGAGTAGGAAAGAGAAGAAGACGAGAGAGAGAGAGAGTAGGAAAAGAGAAAGAAGAGGCAAAGAAAAAGGGAGAGAAAAATAGGAAATGAAAAAGGGTAGAAGGGAGAGAGAAAGGGAGGAAGAAAGAGATAAAGGGAGAGAGAGAGAGAGAGAGAGAGAGAGAGAGAGAGAGAGAGAGAGAGAGTTATACATACAAAACAGCCTAAAATGTTAAAATATTTTTCTCTACATTTGATCTCACTAATCTAGCTCGCTAACCATCACACAATAAGTTTGATTCTCACTGGGTGACCCATACTTTTGGCTTTGTGATATACCAAACTAAGCTAAGTAAATGAATTCACTTTAAGCCTGTAAAAACGTCCAACTTTTCATTTTCTATATTTTTATAGAAATCCTCGCAAAATATAGAATCGCAAAAGATTTTCTATTTTTTCTCTCACTTTTCATTTTGCCAATTTTCCCGCCAAAAGTTTTTGGAATTCCAGCATTTAAAAAAATATTTGACATATTTCTTCACTTTAATGTTTTGTATCTTAAAAGACAATAAAAATAAACATGGAAAAAGTTAATATTTGCGTCATTTCTTTTTCAATTCTTTTCTATTCAGAATAATTGTATTTTATAAATGTTTCATATGTTGATGCTTTTAAAAAAGTAACATGTGGCCCCATTAGGGGTGATTTTACCACTTTGCAGAGGTACAGCCGGTGTATTCTACAGCCCCAGCTGATAGAGCGGAAACAAAGAGCAAATGAAACCCCCCCACCCAATAAAACAGAAACTGTTTAATTACGAAGCACTCTTTAGTTAGGTTAAGATTGTTCCTTGCTGCTGGTACCACGTGATTCAATACAACGTACTTTAGAGAGGAGATGGGCACTGCCAAGTAAATAAAAAAAAATACTCGGCATGCTCCTTCCCCTAAAATAACCTAGTAGGTTACTGGAAACATCCACGTCTGTTCTTTAGTTAAAAATGGTATATCTAGGCAAAAAATGGGATATTATTCATTTCGTTTCTTTTCAATTTTTAAGACTATTTTATCTTTCAGTCTTGATTGATATTGACTACATGATGTGTAGTTAACGAATATACATTAAAACTTTGAATTAATTTTAGCGTGCTTAATTCCTTCCACAGTATCGCAACAAATTAGCTTATTACCATTCATATATTGTCTAAAGCATTCCGACTTTCCTTACCAGTTATGGATTCATAATGATTCTTTTGCAATCGACAATTTATTCTCTGTCAAGACCAAAACTGACTGTAATAAGTAATTGAGAGTTACCTCTCCTATTTTATTATTACCCCCCCTTTGGGAACTCTTTGGTTTTTTAAGAGTATATAAGCTCTCAGTAAATTGTAACATTATTCTAAGTAGAATAAAGCTCTCTTAAGCCTATACGTGTTTTCATTCATCATTACACTGACAGATAATCGAGCGCGTTAGTAAACATAATACTAATAGTACAAGCACACATTTTATAAATAAACAAATATTATCGATTATCATTTTTATAAAGACTGCAAATAAATAAAAGTTTATTAAATGGATTTTTAACGATATAATTTCTTTTTAACAAACTTGTGGTGTGTTTTGATCATTGTAATAGACAGCCAATTGAATTAAATATTGAAAATCGTTGTTGAATATCACACTTAAATTGTAAAGATGAATTGGAGGATTTTCTTTTATTTATCTAAAAGAGGTAAACAAAGAGAATCATCAGAAATATTATCGGATCATTGACGTTAGAGCAGGGGTGGGGTCAACGTTTTGCTACTGGACATGTATATCATAAAGGGGGGGGGTCCCTTAATGAAAAATTGTGATATTGTGAAAAGTACCTGTTACCCATTACTTAATCATAACATTTATTATCTAGATGTAGATATAATAATAATTCATTTATATATCTAGATAGATAAAATTAACATAATTTATAATAAACTATTTTAATATTTTTAGATACATGTCACGATGTCATTGTTTCTATTAACTTCAACTTTTAACTTTATTAAATTATAAAATGACTTGATTAGTAAAGATATACAACTCATTTAACTGTGGCATATGGGAATCTAATAGATTGCAATGGAGTTAACAGAATAATAATGGATTAGAATAATTTTATTTATTTTGTTATTGTTAAAAAGAACTACAATGGTTAAATTACAAAATACTATTAGTACTATATACTCGCTTGGTTGCCTCATTTAAGGAATGAAGCTGCCTCCTTTAGTAATACCAGATACTTTTTACAATATCACAATTTTTTAAGAGGACCCCTTTTCGGCATACATGTCAGTACCTAAACTTGACCCTCTGCTTATAGCTAAATTTTACTAAACGACAATAGGAAGGAATACTTAAGTTCTACTTAACTATCAGATTGGCTCACAGGAAATTGATATTTTAGAACTCCATAGTTAGACTTTTTTTTTTAGTAGAGGGGAGGGAGCTGAATTGCTTAAAATATAATTGCTTCTTTTTGTGACAGAAATAACAGAATATTATATACAATAACACACACACACACACACACACACACACATATATATATGTTAATTATAATTTTTAAATAATGTCATTTTTAAAAACAAGCATCACAAGAGGAAGCGAAATGATTAATTCGCGTAGCAGTAGATCAAACCTCTCCACATACCAACTAATAAATACGTAACTTGGTCCAGTGAAAGACGTGGGCTTGGTGAGATTATAAAAATCGAAAACGTTGTAGCCTCATAATTTTTTTCCACAATATATATATATATATATATATATATATATAATATTCTTTTTACTTCTAACCTCTACCAGTGTAGAAAAACCCCAGATAACTTAGTTTTTCAAAATAAAATAAAAAAATCAAACTTACATCTGGGAAAAAAATTAATATAGCTTAACACTTGCACCTGATCATGGTTAATGGAATGAGAAGAGTCTGTCCATATGAATTAAATAAATGGTTAGGTTCGAAGTTCCGTGAAGGCTTCACATTATGACATGAAGGCTCCCGATTACGACAAGAAACACATGAAGAAGGTCGGCGGGCGCATCGTCGAAACGTTGTGTATATAACAATAAAGGCGAGGACAACAGTTCGAAAATTCAAATAATAAAAATACTGGTTCTTATTTTTTGAAAGTCTATAAATTATTTCGTGCTCTGTTGCTAAATGCCAAATATGCACCGTGGAATTTCAAGAACGAATCATTTTTATCTATGATTTCCGTATGATTAATGACATGTATTTTTACAACCTCGAAGACTGGCACCACACAGATTTCATATCCAACTCCGTTTGACCTTGTGCCAACTTGATCTAAACCAAATAAATATTTATTTATAGTTTTAATGAAAATGTTTCCTTGGTCTTCCTAGTAAGAAATAAAACTTCTATTAACAATGGGTGTGGTAATTTGATGCAATGTAGTAGGCCTGGTTAGGTATATATATATATATTATACCAAGCCTTCCACACGAGCAGGATATGACACAAGGTCAGTTTCTTAAAGAGCACTGTCCATCCTACTATTTACCCATAGCTGTAGGGAGAATAATTGGATTCATGCCTTTCCCAAGGGTATTAGCGTTATTCAAGAAATGCAAACAGCCTCGTCTATGATGTGAACTCGTCTCACCATGTCCATTTCCTACGACGGTAACCATTACACTACGTGCCTTCATTAATTTCAGAGAATAAGAGGAGGGGAGGGTGAGTTCTCAAAGTAGTTTTTGACAAACAAGAAGAGAGCTCCTTATTCCAATTTAAACAAAGTTTCACTTTATACTGAGAAAGATCAAGATTTTTTTTTAAAATACAGAAGAATAAAATTTGGTTTATCAGGAACGGGGAAAATGACCCCTTAAAAAAAAAAAAAAAAAAAAAATGAAGCTCGAAAGTAACAGCATCCAAATCGGTTTTCACGAACGTACCCCCTTTCCCTAATATGGATGTCTGAAAAAGCATAAAATTATAAATATCCGGTGCTACGATATAAGTCAAGAGACATTAGTCAATTATCTTACTGATAAGCTGCTAGTGTATATAAAGATAGATGATAATCTAATTATTGTATAACGGAGCCTTTAGCTGACAAATTAAGATACTTTTATAAAGAAATGAATGAAAATTTAATAAAGTTTAGGAAGAAAATCATTCATTGATTATTTAAATGGCGCTTTAACAGTTTTATTGACACTCAGTAACTATATTCAGTATCAGGTGTGAATACAAAATTCCCAGGCCTCTAAAGACTAAGCTCTTTTATATCATCGGATAAGGTAACTTCTGTAATTCAATACTTGCCTATAGAAGCTCTCATTATTCAATGGGACGGTCCATTTCTACTCTACAAACTACTGACTATAACTGTTAGTAAATTATGTATACATCGTTAGAGATATTTGGTTCATTACACAGGGAAGAGGTTCAACATTTTGCGATTTTCTTTTTCCCAACAAAACCGAGGAATTTTGATGTGTTTGTTGCATACTAAACTCCCCCTAAATAAATAAATAGAAAATTCAGGTCAACATTTCAAATTAATCACTGAATTTGTTTGAAAATTCAAAGTAAAGTAAATAAAATGCACCTCTTTTGATGATGTCCATCAGGGCATTGCTCTTTTCAAGGGGGTGGGGGTATTCGTTGCCCACTGACATAACGACTAGATAATTGATCTGTAAGAAACCGAATGTTGGCGAAAATAGCCGAAAAGCATAAACTGAAAATGGCATGACATTTGCATTTCTTTCCTACTTGATTTAGTTGTTTTATTATCACCTCATTAAACTGAGAGGCATGAGTGCACAGAAAGAAAAAAAGAGAAAGAAATGAAAGGAGAAGAAAAAAGAGAAAAGAAATAGAAAGGGAGAAAAAAGAGAGAAATAGAAGGAGAAGAAGAAAGAATAGAAAGGAGAAGAAAAAGAGAAAGAAATAGAAAGGAGAAGAAAGAGAAAGAAATAGAAAGGAGAGAAAAAAGAGAAAGAAATAGAAGGAGAAGAAAAAAGAGAAAGAAATAGAAAGGAGAAGAAAAAAGAGAAAGAAAATAGAAAAGGAAGAAGAAATAGAGGAGAGAAAAAGAAGAAAATAGAAAGGAGAAGAAAAAAGAAAGAAAGAAATAGAAAGAGAAGAAAAGAGGAAAGAATAGAAGAAGAAAAAGAAAGAAATAGAAAAGAAGAAAAGAAAGAAAGAAAAGAAAAAAGAAGAAAAAGGAAAGAAAAAGAAAGAAAGAAAAAGAAATAGAAAGAAGAAAGAAAAGAAGAAATAGAAAGAAGAAAAAAGAAAAATAGAAAGAAGAAAGAAAAGAAAGAAGAAAGAAGAAAGAAAGAAAGAAAGAAGAGAAAGAAAGAAAAGAAGAAGAAAAGAAAGAAAGAAGAGAAGAAGAAAAGAAAGAGAAAGAAAAAAAAGAAAGAAAGAAAGAAAAAAAAAGAAAGAAATAGAAAGAAAGAAAAAAAAGAAAGAAATAGAAGAAAAAAGAAAGAAAGAAAGAAAGAAAGAAAAGAAAGAAAGAAAGAAAAGAAAGAAAGAAAGAAAGAAAGAAAAAGAAGAAATAGAAAGAAGAAAGAAAGAAAGAAAAAGAAAAAGAAAGAAAGAAATAGAAAAAAGAAAGAAAGAAGAAAGAAAGAAAGAAAGAAAAGAAAAGAAAGAAATAGAAAGAAGAAAGAAAGAAAAAAAAGAAAGAAAGAATAGAAAGAAAAAAGAAAGAAGAGAAGAAAGAAAGAAGAAAGAAAGAAAGAATAGAAAGAAATAGAAAGAAAGAAGAGAAAGAAATAGAAAGAAGAAGAAAGAAAGAATAGAAAGAAAAAGAAGAAAGAAATAGAAAGAAAGAAAAGAGAAATAGAAAGAAAGAAGAAAGAATAAAGAAGAAATAAAGAAAAAGAAAGAAAAAAAAGAAAGAAGAAGAAAGAAAGAAGAAAAAAAAAAGAAAAAAACGAAAGAAAGAAAAATTTTTTTTCAGATCAGTTAACTTTGAATGTTAACCTAATTAAAAACAACCTTAATCCCCAAACCCCTAAATCCAATTCGCAAAAATGTTCATTCATACACTGTAGTTAAACTGTCATGGATCACCAAATAAGTTTCCGTTTTAATTTTGAGGCCGATTTGCAAGTTTAACCAAAGAATGTTCTGTTCGATTGGAACTCTTCACTGAAGTTGTAAAAAAAATGAAGAGAATATTACTCAAAATGGAAGTCAAAACGAATGAAAACTGATATGCGATTTACTAATGGCCCAAGGAAACAATCATCAAAATGCTTTTCAATTAATATCCCGAGGGCAATATTATTGTTGTTGAGTTCACTTCGACAGGAGAGTGTAGCAAACTTATAATTAGGGTTAAGAGTTAAGTTGAATTTATTATTTTATTTGTTTTATTATGTGGATATGGTCATAGGTCTTAAACAGGAGCGAATTGTTCGTTAGTCTGAAACAGGTCATTTTATAAATGTTCACAAAAACAGAAATACCGTAGAAAATTTAGTATGTTGAAAAATGAATTGTCTTTTAGAAGTCAAAAACTGCAGGGAAATTTATTTAAGGTTTCAGAAAAAAATAAAGGGTCGGTTTAGCTCAGAGCATCCGCATAGGAACCACCAGGTTCGATACCGGTCCCCGCCAACTCAGAGCATGAGTACCACAGCTTTAATCTGTGGGGTAGAGTGGGAAGCTGATGGTGGCACTCCACTTCAAACGCAAAATAAATCTCCCTGGTCTAGTGTAAGTGAAAAGGGGATAGACTCCCTCGCTGTACGGCCGATACTGACAATAGGCCTCTCCGCCGACTTTTTGCTATTTAGTGAATTTAGTTGGTGAATTTACATGAAAAAGAAATTCTTTGCATTACTCATATACAACAATTTACAAGTCTATACAAAGTTTAGTTGGTTGGATTTTATGCCATGTCAACCCTTGTTGGGTTATTTTATGCCAAAGACATTTTGTTCTATTCATGCTTTTTATTTGACTTTCGCTGTATGCTCAATGCATTGATAATCAGGTAGAAGGTTTGATTTAGAAACATCAGTCACTGACATCGATGGGAAATATATGCAGCTCAGTTACAATGTAAACCAAATTATCGATATCAACAGTCACACATAACTATGTCACATACAGATTGTAAGATGGTTATTATAAAAATTAAAGAACTTTATTAAAGTGTATTATAATTATTCCTATTTTAAAAAGGACTTTTTATTTGTTTTTATCGTTTATTTACTGCCTTGTTTACACCTAACATGGCGTTGTCTGGAAAAGGGATTTGGGTTAATTCGGAAATCTCCAAACCGTATAAAAAACATAAAATTTAATAAATATCTCAAATGAATATTTAATTTTATTATTTTCCAAACTTGGATGTGTAATATTAACTTACGTTAAACAAGTAAATAAGTTATGAATCCAACTATAGTCTCTCCAGCTATGGGTAAATAGTTGGGCAGACTTGGCTGTTTAACGTTTGTTAAGCAACCAGTCTAGGAGAAGAAAAACGAATTTAAAATCTGTTAAACTTCGCTTAAAAATCGACCTTGTGTCACATTCTGCTTGTGTGGAGGGATATGTCAATACATTCATTAAATAAATAAATAGATAAATATATAAAGAGAAAATATGGAATTTTAACTACTAAGCCCTGTCGGTGGGGCTTTAGATAACATCGACTGCAGAGGGGTAAGACCCCTCTAATGGGGCCGCCGTGGGTGGCGACCCGTGATGCTTAAGGACTGGTGTATGAGCAGTCCATGACATGCAACATTATACTTAGACCCTTATTTAGTCTAGACGGGCGGTCAGAGAGGCCCCTTCCGATCAATCGGCTGGACATGTCAAGCCCTCGCACCTATATGATTGCTCCAGCCTGACTGCCCCCATGGCAACCCCAAGCCCTTTTCATCATATGGGTGCTAGAAGGCGGTGACTGAGGGTCTTCATGTCCTGAGTATGAAGTTAAACTATCTGATGGTGAGGTTCCAGTTCTGGAGGTTTGAGAAAAGTGGAGCCACCGTTTATCAGCATTGCTCCCTAGTCCACTCTGACCCGGAGTGGTAGTACCTGTTATAGTCCCATCTATGTGTTAAATAGAAAAAAAAACATGACTTTATAAAAAAATGAGAATCCATTAAGAATGAATTTTATTTCAAAACTTTGTCGGTATTAAATGACCAACCGAGGTTGATATGCCGTAAAACAAAACAAACCAAATAAAATCTTTGTCTACTAAACCTCCCTCCCCTATGGCTGCACCAAATTTTCTTGGTTAGTGGTCCCCTATGTTACAGCGCGTATAGAGATGGAGAGGGTTATCTACCTAATTGAACTATTGCCAAGGGAGTGGGTAAACGTTGTGGGATGGACACCCTTTTACAGCGAGAGAGACCGTATGACATAAAAGGTGAAAACTAGATGAGGCGCGTGGTGTAATGGTTACCGTCGTAGAAAATGGACACGGCGAGTCGTGTTCAAGCACTGGACGCAGCTGTTTGCATTTCGAATAACGCTAATACTCTAGGGAAAGGTATGAATCCAACTATTCTCCATCCAGTTATGTGTAAATAGTAGGACAGACTGGGTTCATTAACTTTGGTATGGCAACCGGTCTAGAAGAAGGAAAACTTCAATTTCAAACCAAAGGGTCTCTCTTGTTAGTCAAAACTATTTTTGGGTTCCCCTCCCCCTCTTCTTCCTGAGTATCTGGGATAATTGTGTAAATCTCATCTAAAAACGCACCGAAGTTGGATTTCCTGGGAAAGTTTTAAATCTTTTCGGAGATAAGCTTAAAAAGTTTTGAAAGTTTGGTTGAAAACAGAATAAAAATAGCAGAGCCTTAGCTCTACGGATAGGCGGACGGATGGATGAGATTTTTTAAGACCATATGACTTTAAGGCACCCCTTTTTGATCTCGATTAAGAAAGGACATGTTTTTCATTTACACCGTCAATATCCGGTTGTTTTAATAGAAGATTTTTAGATTTAAAAAAAATTATAAAACTAATCCCTAACCCCTAACAAACAACCGGATATTGACGGTGCAAATGAAAAACATGTCCTTTCTTAATAGAGATAAAAAACGGGTGCCTTAAGGTCATTTGGTCCGACTTTTAGTATAGGATTGTCTAATTGAAATGTTTAAAAGCTGGATTGCCTCAGTAGGAATTATCTGTGCTTTGAAAATCAGCATTTAATCATCCGATTTATCTAGGATTGAACACCAATCACTTGGTGCAAGTCCCCCCACCCCGAAAATCAATAAAAACAAAACAAAAACAACCCGTTATCATGGTAACTTTATCGATAGTTTTAATTATCACAAACACACACTGTCATTTTGCAACATCTAAAACAGTGGTTCTCAACCGGGGGCCATATGACTCCCGAGGACCATGTAACATTTTTTCAAAATCCAGACAAGCAAAAGAATGTTTTATTATAAAAACATAATAGGACTTTTTAAACATCGAATGGCTATGGGGGAATCCACCAGAATAAAATAGGAATCAAAGGGGTCCATAGGTAAAAAAAAAAAAAAAAAAAAAGGGCGAGAACGACTGATCTAAAATGTTTAAATTTCTGTTTTAAGAGCTATACAATATGGACCTGTAATCTAATGGTGCTGACTGAGATGGGGAAATAGTGTTTTGTAGCTGAAAATTTGCTATATTCAATTGTGTTATTGCATATGTACCCTGTAATCTGTTGTGTTGGATATAAATAGGAGGCATTACTTTCGGAGCGACTTGCGTATTTTGGGATAAAAAGTAAGAATATTGTTGAGAATATTTATTTTCTTATGTTAGACTTTTATCTTAGCTTAATATTCCTAGTCTAAAGAACGGGGTGTCTAGTGGTTAAGATTCCATACTAACGACAATTGTGCCTTTTCAAGAAAAAAAAAAAAAAAAAAGCACAAGCAAAGATATTAAATGCTGATGTTCAAGACAAGCAAGCATGTTTTCTTCACTTGGTTGAGAGGCGCAACACAATCTTATTTAGTCTTATGTGAACCTTATTAAATATAAATAATGATCACGTGTTGATTAGGTGTCCTTAATGGTCTAAGGGAGGTAATCAGGTTACGACAACAAAAGTAAGTAAAACCGGCGGAATAGCCTTATGTCGATATCAGCCCTACAGCGAAGGCTGTCTATCCCCTTTTCACGATCACTAGACCAGGGAGATTCTTTGAGTCTGAGGTAGAGCACCACACCTATTATCAGCTCCACTTGACCGTGCAGATCTAAGCTGTGCTACTCATGCGCTGAGTTGGTGAGGGCCGGTATCGAACTCGTTGTTCTGATGCTCTACCGACTGAACAAAACCAGAATTTTTAAAAATGGGCTTTATCTGTTTATCAAAATGCTCAGGTACATTTTTATCTTTTCGGACTGTTAAGCAAACAGCATGGAACTGAAATAAATGTTTCCAATGAGATTCAAAGAGATATTTTCATTTTTGAGTTTTGATTCAGCTTAAAGCAATAAGGGCGTCCCATCGTGGTGTAATGGTTCGCAAGCTAGTCTCGCTAGTTAGGAATTTTTTTTTGTTCAGGATAACGCATTATGCCCTTAAACCGATAGATAGATTTTCAATTGTGTCTTTAACTTTCTTTCTTTTTTACCTTCAATATATATATATATATATATATATATATATAAAAGAACGTTTTCTTTTTACATCAAAATTAAATGTCGAGATCTAGAATCACAAAATTTTTACCATTCACATTTAGAGAGAATTATTCGTACCATGAGAGAGAGAGAGAGAGAGAGAGAGAGAGAATTAAATCGATTAGGATTCATGTTTATTCTGTATTTAGATATTGGAAGCGCATGTTGTGGTGGACACGATGAGACGAATTCAAATCCTGGATGCGGCTATTTGCATTTCACATAGCGTTAATACCCTTGAGAAAGGTACGAATCCAACTGTTCTCCCTCTAAATATAGGTAAATAGTTGGGCAGATTGGACAATCCCCTTCGTATGACAACTGGTCGGGGAAAAGGAAAACTCTGAATTTAAACCAATGGAGCTCACTTCACTAGTTTGAATACATCTTCTGTTCCTGCTTCTAACGTTTATCAATTACGCCTCCTTGGTGATTCACACGATGCAATCATTACAGACCTTTGGACCATTAATAGTATATTAGATTTTTTATTGGGTTACCCATACATTTAGTTTTGTGCTAATCTTCGTATAAATTTTTACAGATATCTCAAATTTAAAGAAATAGATTTTTCCATTCTTGAAATCTTATTGAAAAATATTTGTAAATTACCTTTTTAATTTTTTTAAGATTTAGAAATTTCACTAATCATAAGAAAAGGCAGTAATCGCTTAAGAGTGTAATAGTAAAATTGTAAAAGAATATAAAAGGCTTATAGGAAAATAAACCCTGTGGATATTACATTCCTTACTTACCATAGTTTGACATTACCTATTAGACGAGACGTATATGATGGTGTCTATCACATAATCTAAATTCCAAAAAATTCCAGTGAATATTTTATTTTACTTCTCGGAGAGGATAATATTCTTGAAAAAAATCGACTTAAAAAGCATAAATGTTTTTGTTTTAAAAAATTCACAAACTGAAGAAAAATAAATCCTAAATATTTAAACAAACGTATTAAAAAATAATCTACAGCAAAAACGAAATAGTCCAAGGGAAGTAACTTTTAAAAAGTTATCTCCCTTTATTCATAAGTTTGGATGTATCATAAAAAAAGTGATAATGAGAAAATTGGATAACTTTTTTGCTATCGATTTTTAATGAAAAAAATGTCTGCCTGGGGGGTGAGGGTGGTAAACAAAAAACTCAAAATAACAATTTTCATATCTATCCAACTCCAGCCCTTCCTATTCAGCGCCATAAATCTATATTTGTCTCTGTATCTATGTCTGTCCAAGGATGCAATTGACAACAAAGCTCTGTACTAAGATTAAACAAAAGTTTCCTAGGTTAGAATTGTACGAGGAATCAAGCGATGGTGTTTATATTTACTCCAGAATTTAGTCGGGGTCACTAGGGACCAAAGCACCGGATGTGTTAAGAGAAAATAGAAAAAAAGGCCCGTTTCATTCCAGAATATTCTAAATACCCACGTTCTTTCATCGTTTTATGACTTAGACTGGAAAAATGCCAGTACCTAATAGAAATGTATTTTACTGACCTAACAGCACCAAGGTATTAGTTCAAAAGTGATTCAGTTAGTCTCACGAAAAGTTGGGAGTTTTTTTCTGCTATTTTATTGTGCCAGCATTTAACGACGGCAAGAAGACAATCACAATGGAAACAGCGGGGAATTTAAGATTTTTCACCATGGGATATTGTGAAGTTCTTAAAATATTGCGAGTTAATTTGTTTCTTATCAAGGGTCAGTTGAAAAGTTCCATAGGCTGGATGTGACTATATGGGGTTTATTTTTTAACAACATGCCTACCTAGTAGCTGAGATAGTTGCATATTTTTGCATTCAGGAAATCGGAGTCGGTATTAATGGTTTGACAAAAACAAATCGGATTTTGCAACATTTCAAATCAGATAGTCAATACTTTACGAAGAGGACAGGTACATCCCAAAATTAAATTTAGTAATACCCAACTCCGTTGTAGATAAGTTTTTAAAACTAAGAAAAGAGAAAACCCGCTACAAAAGTTATTTTTAAGTTTTAAGAAAATAACATTTAAATTTTCAAATGACTTTTTTTCTGGTGTTGGAATTTTTTTTATTTGCTTTGTTTTTTTTTAAATGTGGTCTTCTGGACTCGGTCTTTCTAGAAATGTAAAAATGAAAGATTTTCTAATTGATTGCAAAGACATTTTTCCCAATTTAAAAAAAAAATCAAATAAGTTATTCATTATAAAATTAAGTCCTTAATGAATAAAGGGCTGAAAATTTCATTAAAAGTGGACAATTCTTAAATTTTGGTAATTGTTTTAAGATTTACAAATTAAAGCTTTTCTCATTATTTCCGTTGAAAATAATTGCCCATACCTATAATACAATGTCAGGTTTTAGTAATCAGTTGGTGAATAGCAAATAATTACCGTGAAGTTTTTCTCCAGAAAGAAGTTGAGAAATACAAATACATTTATATACGTTTCTTAATTTCTCAGGTTGTTTTTTTTTACGGCATATCAACTCTTTCCAGGTAATTTAATGCCGAATCAAGTTATTTTGATAAACAATGACTCATGATACTTTCAATACCTGCTGTTGTTTAAGTCACGTGTGTCAAACAATGTGGCCTGTGGGTCACATACTGCCCTCAGCAAGCACAGATGTGGCCCGTACGCAGACTGCGCTCTCATATAGCACTTTTACAGTACCCCAAGTTTTTAAAAAGTTTTTTCCAAAGCTTTTTTTGGGGGAAAACGGTAATTTATTTTCATTAGGGCAATGTGTTGTTAAGAACGAGTCTGTTATCAACGCATTGTCTCTCACCCCTTCTTTTGAGTTGCGGACGGAGGAGGCTAACTCGGTCAATGAAAGAGAGTGAGTTTTCCTCTTGCCTTCTCCTGCTTCCAATCCACACATGGCTATAATTGAAAATGACAGCGACACCTGTATGTTTTATTATTTGAACTCTATTAGAAATAGTCTTTTTCCTTTCTTTTAACAAAATTGCTTTGTATTTATTGGCTTTTAGTCGGCAATAAAGAAATTAATGATAGCAATTATTTAAAAACTTAGTTGTCATGCGTGGCCCTCGCGACAGACATATGCAATCCATGTGACCCTCATAAAACATACATATTTAATCCATGCGGTCCTAGGGGTCTATTCAGTTTGACATGCCTGGTTTAAGTGGTCACTCAATTAAGTATTGCACAGGTTCATCGCTGCTTAATCTAAGATTCTTAGCGATTAGTGAGATTGTGTTAATCATTCGAGATTCAGTTTGCATTCATTTGCATATCATAAAGTCTCAATTTTTCATTGTCAAAACGATTTGCCACTGCCATAAATTTAGAATTATTAGGAACTTCAAGGCGAAGATTACACAATACAATCTTCTTTATTTATTTGACCTTTGTGTCAGACTAATCCCAGATTTGTAAATATCAAAACTGATTAAAAGAAAAAAAAAAGAAAAAAGGAAAATTAAAAACCATATGAACTTTTCAGCCAACCCACGTATTTACTAAGTATAGCTTAGTCCGGCACAAGGACATTTGAGCAAAGCACCCTATGAGCTCATTACAATGAGAATAATCAGTTAGATGAGTATTATTTTCACTTATCCATCTAGAAAAAAAAACCCACAGACCTACCTAGTGGTCGAGATAGTTGCACACTTTTGCACCCTAGAAATAGTAGTCCGTATTAATAGGCTGACAAAAACAAATTGGACTTTGCAATAATTCCTCAAACGGTATAAATATATACATAGAAAAATCCCGACTAATTGATAGCAAATAGAATCTATTGTCTGAGCAAACTAATAAAAACAATACAAAACAAGATAAAATACAAAGAATATATGTGTATATATATGTGAATAAATGTTCCAATAGAAAAAGAGTCCTTGCAGATACTTCTGGGCCTACTGAACAGAGAATTAAAGTTGTCACTGTTTGGAAAGCCCACCCCCATAACAGGTACGCGGAATGCTGGTGGGCGGCGAAGCTCCCTGTCTTGTAGATTAAAGACGCAACTGGTGCATGTTTATGACAGAATGTCTGTGGGGGACGAAGCCCCCCAATCCTAAAGGACGGAGACACAACTGGTGTGTTATCTCTGATGGCTGTAGAGTCTAAGATAAAAGATGATTTGACGTTGGCGGTACATCCTATTTATACTACCGGTCTCCTAGTTAGCTAACGGAAAACTACTGCAAATAAGGGAAATAATCCCAACTCATTTGAATGAAATCATGATAAATATACGAATTGGAAAAAAGTATTTCTAGATAGTCTTGAAGTTACTAAATAGAGAATAAATGTCGTCACTGGTTTGAAAAGACCCTTGTGTAACAGGTACCCGGAATACCTGTAGAGGGCGAATCCCCCTATTCTAATGGACAGGAGACATAACTGGTGTGTTACCTCTAATGGCTGGAGAGTCCAAGAGATAAGAGAATTTGATTTTGGCGATACTGCTTTTTATACAACCAGTCGCAACGCCCTCTAGTTGTCTAACGGTAAACCGCAGCAAGTAAGAGAAATAATTTCTTCACCTTTATATACGATTCTTAATTTCTTTCGTTGTTTTGTTTTACGGAATATCAACTCTTTTCGGCTCGTTTAATGCCAATTCAAGTTATTTTGATAAACAAAAGGTTGTTAACTGTACCCGCTGTTGCTTAAGTAGTCACTCAATTAAGTATTGAACAGACTCATCACTGCTTAATTTTAATTTCTTTGAGATTACTGATATTATGTTCATCATTCGAGATTCAATATGCATTGATTTGCATATTAAAAACATGGTATCGACTTTTTATCAAAACGATTTGTCATTGCCATAAATGAAAAAATAAATAAATAAAAACTTCAAAGCGAAGATTATTACACAGATAGCAGAGTCCACTTCTTACATAATTCATGGATAGCCTATGAACTATGTAAGAAGTGTAGTATAAATTTTGAATCAGTGTTTGTTATAAAATTCAAAATTGGAGGGGGTTAATTAGAAAATTGCCGTTAGCAAGATTGACATGTGGTGACCTTTACTTAACCCCTTCCGGAAACGCGCCAATAGGACGCATGAGACCAAAAATCAGGTTTTAGTTAGTTGCGGCTAGAGATTTAGAGAGAGAAGACGCTGTCGTCGGCTTTCAAAGATATCACCTCTTACCGCTCGGTTTTGGACTGTGGTTGTTTTAATAAAACCCATCAAGAAAACAACAAAGTCTTGCGTATCAATTACTCCATAAGAAATGAGCAAACGCCAGCCCACACAGAGAAGAAATCAAACCCAAAAGAAAGCCCAAGAGCAGAGGCCACCAGAGTAAAAATCAACCCTGCAAAAGATGGCGGCCAACGAAGTAGACAGTAGAACAAAAGTAAGAACCAAATCTATCGTCCCCCCCCATCTGTCTCTCTCTCTCGCCAAATATGCCCAATGTTAAGGGGGTATATAATATACTTCCTATAATGATAACCATTACACAACGAGCACCTCTACACACTCATACACTAGCACAACAAGCATAGAGTTGACATTTTAAATTATATTGAATCAAATGCACTACTTAGGCAGCATTTGTCTTAGGATTTTCATGCCATCAACCAAGATGCCACTGTCTTGCTAGTAGCTGTTATTCAACTATTGTGTCCAAAGGTTGAATATCATAACTGGTTTTAAAATTTGAGAATGTGATAATATATGGTGTTAAGATAAGAGATATCTCTCCTAATGTAATGGTGGTGTTAGTGCAGGATTTGCATAGCATAGGCATTAGCCAATCAGGATCCAGCTTGAAGTAACAGGAGGGTAGGAGCTGACTACATAAGTCCAGTGCTTAGCAAACCTAAAGGAGGAATCACACGGAGAGTTGCGTGTTGATTCTAAGAGAGAACAATCCAACACATTTTATGTAGTGGCAATATTTCATCTCCCAGATAAAAAGTGCCCTTATTTGACCTTTGTGTCAGACTAATCCTAGATTAGTAAATATCAACACTGATAATAAAAAAAATATTAAAGATTGCATGTGTTGCAATTCTAGCATTACTATTTGGGATTTATTCTAACTGAAGATTTAACGAGATAATCTTGAAGAAACCTAGGAAGAAATCGATTATCTGCTACAACAAACGCCTGAGGAAGGTTGGAGAATTAACAAGAAAAAAGAAAAACGAAAGAATAATCAGCTATGTCTACGGGCGTATTGTTCATGTATTACGAAACTAGTTGCATTGGTTTTGATTAAAATAGGCTGATTAAAAAAGAAAAAAAGAAAAGGAAATTTCCCTGAAACTTAGCATTCAGAAAGCAGAACACAAATGTTTACCTTGCTATGTAGATTACAATATCTTTTCAACACACCTTATTATGTTGGTGTTTGGTTAGGAGGAAAGAAGAGGAGAAGCTCTCAAACTAGTTTTGACTAACGAGCAGATAACCCCTTTATTTTGAATTCAGTGGTCTTCTTTCTTCTAGAACGGTTGAAATATCAAGGTTAAATGTTGCATACCCTTCTTACTTCTATTCTTCTTCTATCTTAGGTTCTTCTTCTTCTTGGGGACTTCGTCTTGGTGACTTCATCTTGGTGGTCCGACCGACCACTTAACTCATTTCTTCTTCTATATCAGTCTTGTTACCAAGACATTTACCAACCACAAAACTGTGTTATTTTCTTAAGCTTTTATTTCCTTACACTAAACATTTCATGTAACTAAATATCTGACTAGCATAACGCGCGTATGCAGAGCGAGTTACAGTTAAGGCAGAAACATCTTCACTGCCTGATGTCCAACTGAAAACTGAGGACCCAACCAGGCCCCACGTGACTTCACGTATTTCGTGGGCTTTCTGTACTATTCCATGGAAAGTCCCGCCCGTGATATGAAAAGGGCCATCCCTCTAGAAATACAGGGGATTGACAATAATCTTATGCAAGCGCATAGATTATGTAACATAAAGAGCCCAGTCTGTCTTACTATTTACCCATAGCTGAAGAGAGAATAGTTGATTGGTTGTTTGTTGGGTCATTTTATGCCGATGACGTTTTGTTTATTCATTCTTGATGGTATTCCATTTTTTTAAAACACTCGATTTTTTTCAAACTCCTTTTTTGTCTATTGAACCCATAGATGGGAGCCTAACGGGTACTAACATTTCGGGTCAGAGTGTACCTAGGAGGAGTAATACCGATGAAGAAGTTCTTCCCACGCCCCAGAGCTCCAAAATTGAACTTCACCATAATATGCAGTTTAACGTCATACCCAGGACATTAAGACCATCAGCCACCATCTTCTAGCACATATATGATAAAAAATGGTTGGTGGTTTGCCATAAGGGCAATAGGGTCGGAACAATCGAATAGGTGATAGGACGAGGTGACCAATCGATTAATCCGCCGCCGGCCGCCAATCTAGCCTAAGAGTCAAAGTGGAATATTGGATGTAATAGACTGCTCAGCCACCAGGAAGTCTTCCTTAAACATTAAGGGTCGCCACCCACAGCCAGCAGGGGGTTCCATTGGGAGGGAGACTTACCTCTTCTTAGAGGTGCAGTCGGTGTATTCTATAGCTCCAGTCGACAGGGTAGTGAAAATAATAGAGTGTGACTGATTCCCTGGTGATATCACTTTCGAATATGACCTTTATAACAATTCAATAAAAATGGTCTGGACGTGAAAAGAAATAAACAGTGTGCGTACTACAAGGTCGCGATTAGCCATGAGCTTCACATACAATTCTTGGTTAAATCGAACTTAACGGACCTAGATTCCACAATCATATGTTTTCCCGCAAAAAAAAAAAAAAAAAAAAAAAATCAGGGAATTAACCGAATTTAATGAAATTTTCAGTATTGATATATTAATGAATAAAATATATATTGCACCAGTTATTTTATTTAAAAACTTGTACATTTTTTCATGTCAGTTAACTTTGAACCACGTATCTTTGAGAACCTGTGTTACGCCTCAAACCTATTTGCAGATCTGAAATGAAAGATCTTAACACTGAATATATCTATATTGAGATTTTATAACCATTTAAAATGTTGGGGAAACACAAGGTTTGGTTTATCATGGAAAAAATAAAACATTTGCAACATTAACTTTATTGAACCATTTGGCTTCAATATCTATCCTTTTTCATAATTTCATTCTCCCCAAAATGATTTCTCCCTTTTGGAGTATACGGTGTGCTAATAATCAATACTTATATTTATAGACTGTTCCAAAACAGCGGTGGATGAATATGCCGATCATAAACGCCCAAACATGTATCTAATTTACTATTTAAAGGAGTTGATGAATTGTCCTGAATTACTCGCTGGACGCATAGACCAAAGGACGAGGATTATACAACTCTCTATGCTTTGGCATTACCCCTTTCAACAGGGAAAATTTGGCTCAGGACCGCCCTCGGTGGCGGACTGTTCTTGTCTGAAGTCACCCTGGCGCAACACAATGAAGCCAAGAAGTCCAAAAGAAAGCGACGGCGAGAACTAGATAGTCTTCCGAGACTGCAATGCCATTGACTTCAAGACAGTATAAATTCTGATACAACTAAGGACGGATCAGCAGACAAGGATTAAACCGATACTACATCTTTCTACTCCAAGAAAGGATCAGACTTTATGCCACACGGGAACTCCACTGTAAAGCTGCTTTCGACTACAGCCCTAAAATAGTTGCATGGATTGTAATGCTCAGAAAAGAATAGTGGGTGGTGTCTTGTAATCTTTTAAGATTTAAAAAAATTAAAAATTGCCATAAATAGGAATGTGAATGTGAACAGATTGGACACATAGCCTAGTGGATAGATGAGTTAGGTTAAAACAGTTCTAAGTGACAGTAATCTCTAAACTGCTGGTTCAATCCTAGTCAGGGGCAGCAATAACATAGAATAATAATTAACACAGTCTTTTTTCACAGTCTTATCAAACACAAATGATTTTAAATAAGTGTATTTAAACCATAGGTGTGACCCTAAAAGGTACTACCACTCTCGATGGACCTGGGCATAATGGCACACATGCCACAGATCTCCAGAAGTGGAGCCTCACCACCAGATGCAGTGTCATACCAGGAACCCCCTTTTGAGGTAAGGGGCTGGGTATACAGTCAATATAAGGTTGGTGGATATACAGTCAATATAATATAAACTCCATCCCCAGGGCAAAGTATATCCAATATACATGGATGGTTAATTTCACAGCCTGTTAACACATTGGCCATGAGCGCCACATATGGCACAATAAGAACAGTCCAATACCATTCATTGGCATTTCAGTCTCGGAAGACAATAATGTAGTTTTTTGTGCCCCTGAAGTTACAGCGCCTCCCGTGACTGTAAAGTCCAATGTTAGAAAAACATTCTCGACCCCTGATGTCGCATGTGAAGGCTGTCCCTGAAGATGTTGATGTTCCGGTGCTTTGTTGCCGCTGCTTTCTTCTGGACCTCTTGGCGTTGCGCCAGAGTGGTTTCAGACATGAACAGACCGCTACGGAGAGCCTTGGTGGCGGCAGACTCTCCGTAGCGGGCTGTTCATCATTGGCCGTGATGAGCGCCACATATGGCACACTAAGAACAGTTCAAAACCATGATGTGCACTATATATGGTACAGTGTAAAGATTGGCTTTTGGAACGGTTAGTGGTGATTCCTTTCACTTGTTACCGCGATCTCATGCATACTACGTTGATTTACAACTAAGTTTTATTGCTCGTCAAAATGAGGGAGATAGATCGATCGATTGACCTGCGCTTAATTTCTAAAAGTCATAAATCAAAGTAATTAGCCTAACTAAACCAATGCAACATAAAATTTGGATGGTTTGCGCTCTTAGTTACCCGCCCCCCTCTCTCTCTCTTTCGCTCTACTGCATCGTATACCGTTCATTATTTTCAATACGTTAATTTGATCGTTATCAATTTCAATTAGTCGACTACTTTTGTAGAGAATTGTTCGGCGAGAAATCACTTGCATGAAATTAACAGAGAGAAAAAAAAATTACGACAGATTCCTTGGAAATGTTGATAATTTTTCTGCATTAACCAGTGGAAGACAAAATTGAAATTGATGTGTGGTTGCATATTGAAAGGTTTCGATTATTATCAGAAAGTGACTATCTTGGGTATTGTGATTGTCGGGAGGATTTCCTCTTTTTTCCTGAGGACGGCGGGAAACAATTTTTTCTTCGACGACATTACGAATTGATTGTAACGGACTCTCGGGAATCAAGATTGTTAAAAAACTAAAGTGGAGAATTTACTTAGATTTGCATTGTATGTAATGGGTGGCATGGAAGGTTTTGGGAGTGAATTAAAGAGAGAGAGAGAGGAGAGAGAGAGAGAGAGAGAGGAGAGAGAGAGAGAGAGAGAGAGAGAGAGAGAGAGAGAGAGAGAGAGAGAGAGAGAGAGAGAGAGAGAGAGAGAGAGACCAATTTAATAACGACTAAATAAATGCATATATCTATAAGCGACAACGCTGTGTATATAGTGGAATTGGTTGATGTTCATGGTTTTAATCTGAGAATCAAACAATTGATTCGAACAAGTAGTGCTCCCAATTAGATGGATTGAAGGTTACATTCTTTTTTAACTGGAAAAAGTTACTTCTGCTTTGCTGGGAAAAGAGGAAGGATAACGTTAGACCCTCCCTCGGAAAACGATGGTCAACAATCGAATCTTACATATCATTCGTTTCGAACATCCTCATCATCGATTCTAGATAGTCGTCGCATGACAATGTAACTCTTTTCCTTTGTAAAATATACGTGTTTTTTTAAGAGTTTGGATTTTGCTATATAGAATTTGGAAATAAAACACCCCCTTGGCTTTGATACTCTTTGCCGCTTCTTTTTTCTAAACAATCTCTTACATGTGGTCCCAATTACACTCCTTCCACTGACAGATCCAAAGCCGTCTTCATTATTATCAACATTATTACAGTATACTCTCTTTTCCTAATGATCATCATAATATAGTGATAATAAGTATAATTTGGATTCAATGTTTCTGGATTACAGTAGACTACCGGCCTTTTTCTACTAAAAACAGGTCCGTAGATCTAATCTTCAACCTGAACAAAGCGTGACCAGAAACATCGTCTCCGTTCCTATCCGTTTGTGGGGTCTCATATTTATTTGTTTGTTGACCCTCGTAAAATTACTCGTTTATAAAAAAAAAAACCTTTATTTCCTTAATCATAATGCAACACAGTGACTTAAGATATGGCCAATATAACTCATTATTTTGATATCTTTATTGGAACTACCCAAAAGATAATAGTTATATACATGACCTAGAAGACTACTGCAAACAAGATGGTAGATTTACTTGTTTTGTTTGACGGCATATCAATCTCGGTGGGTCATTTAATGCTGGCAAAGTTTTTTAAAGATTCGTAGCGATAGTTTGATAGAACTCAATTGTTTTAACTCAATTTTTTTAAAACACTTTTTAAACTCATTTTTTCTATTAAACTATTTATCCCATGGAGATAGGACCCTAACAATTACTAACACTCTGGATCAAAGGAGAACTGTGAGTAATGGCGATCAAGGAGTACTCCACATTCCCCAGAGTTCCAAAACAGGAACCTCACCATCAGATAGAGTTTAACGTCACACCCAGGACGCAAAGACCCTCAGAAACCGCTTTCTAGTACAAATATGATTGAAAAATGCTGGGAGTCTCTAAGGGTAATAGGGTCGGGACTATCATGTAGGTGCTAGGGCTTGACGTGAACAGCCGATTGATCGCCGGTCTAGCCTAAGTAAGGGCCAAAGTGGAGTGTTGAGATGGTGGAAACTAAGAGTTGGATTAGTACAATTTTTTAAATGGTCAAATTATATTTTAGGTAGCACAGTGAATGAAATGAATGTTAAAAAGCCCTTATGTATATTTGTTTATAAAAAGAACACAGGATTGACTCCTGTGTTCTTTTTATAAACAAATATACATAAGCCCTAGTTCGGAACTGTGTCCATCTTTGAGCGGCGAGGAGTAAGGTTTGCGGTGTCAGTTTGAGAAGAAAAAAAAAAGGATGAACAGAAATCGAGACATCGACATTGGCAAAAATTCCAACACTCGTTAGAAAATAAACAAAGCATCGGTGAGGAAATGCAAAAAGCTTCGGTCGAAATATCCAATGCAATTTCGCACTTAAAGAAACGTTGCACGTGACGTCATATTTTTCAAGTAACCTCCTCCAGAAGATGATCACTTGTTCCTCATTCAGATTCCAATTTTTTTTTAAAGTAATTAAAAGTCTTAGCTGTGTTTTCTCTATAATTACTTGCAATAAGGAAACATTTCGAACGTTGTTTAGACATACACTACAGACAATATACTATTTTTTGATGAATAGAAAGTCGAATGGATAGTTTGTAGATGTAAAATGAATCCCGGGAAAGGATAGCAAAAGATAGAATAGATCAATACATATCGCATACTTTATATTGACCTCATACCAGATAAGGCAGTGTAGAAGCTGGAGGCGTGTTGTGTAACGGTTATCGTCGTGAGATGGATACGGCGTGACGAGTTCAAATCCTGGACGCGGCTTTTTGCATTTTACGTAGCACTAATAGCCTTGGGAAAGGTACGAATACAACGTCTCCATCCATCTATGGATAAATAGTGCACAGACCGAACTCTTTAACCTTTTTAATGAAGACTGAAGGGGCACAACATTTTAATTTAGTATTTTAGGAAAGATTCAATATATATTTTACAAAACAAAAAATAAATTAGAAAAGGAAGTAGTCGTTATCACGAGATGGGTCGGGGTCCGTTATGGTTAGAAATAATTTAGGTTTGGTCGTTTGGTTTGGTTTGTTTTACGGCATATCAACCTTAGCGGGTCATTTAATGCCGACAAAGATTTGAAATAAATTCATTCTTAAGTGGATACTCAATCTTTTATAAACATATTTTTCTATTTAACCCATAGATGGGCCCCTAACAAGTACTACAACTCCGTGTCAGAGTGGACCAGGGAGCAATGGTGATGAAGGAGTGCTCCACATTCCCCAAACCTCCAAAACTGGAACGTCACCATCAGATAGAGTTTAACGTCATTCCCAGGACATGAAGACCCCCAGTCACCGCGTTCTGGCACCCATATGATAAAAAGGGTTGGGGCTTACCATAAGAGTAATGGGATCGGGACAATCATATAGGTGCTAAGGCTTGACGTGTCCAGCCGATTGGTCAGAGGGGGCCTCTCCGACTGCCTATCTAGCTCAAGTGGAGTGTTGCAGGTCATGGACTGCCACCTGGGTTCCATCCTTAAGCATCACGGGTTGCCACCCACGGCCAATAGGTGGCCCTATTGGGAGATTCTTACCCCTCTGCAGAAGTACAGTCGGTGTATTCTAACACCCCATCCGAGGTTTGGTCGTAATCTTTATAAAATTGGCATGCACACTTATTTGTAAATAATAAAAAAAAAATCTTCTGAATGAAAACATTATCCAAAAATCACACTTATTTAAGTAAATAAAATCATTTGGTAGCGTAAAGAAAAGAAAAAAAAACAACCCTTTAAAAAACACACATACATTTAAGTAAGTAATAACAAAATCTTTTGATTGTCAAAAGAGAAAAAAACTGAAGAGAGCATAAGAAATATCAAATAAATTGAACGATAAGAATGTCGGAGTCTCCATGGCCTTGTAGATAACGTGCTGGATTAAGACATCATAGTACAGACAATAATTGATTGAAAAACAAGTAAAATAATAAATACTTAAACGATTTAAAAACTCTGGCCCTTTTTAAAGAGTAACAACGGCAGTAACAAAATTTTACATTTTGCTTAAGGGTTAATTATGGGCGAATGATTTTTCCAATTGCTTATTCAGCCTTGCTCTTCCGTCAATCATAGGAGGTTATAAAATATTGTTTGAAATTAAGAACAAAGTGATGAGGATTCATAATTTTCCCAGTGACATGGGGAGGGTATGAAGGAAGATTAACAACTTTATTTGAAATTAAAAGCCAGTTTGAGGATTTCAGTGTGATAAATGTTACATCAATAATCAACATTTTTCGTTTCGGTCAAATAAAAATGTAAATCGGGTATCCGATTTTGATTAATTAAAGCATAGAAAAAAAAAAGCATGGTTTGATTTCGGGACAAATATTAAAAAAAACCCCAAAAAACCCCGGATTTTAAGTTTTAATTTGTGACAACAGATATTTTCACTTACCTAGCCGAGCCGCCATTTGAGGTCCAAGGTGCATGTATTGTCACAAATCTTGACGGATGATATTTACTTATAACTAGATCCATTTCCTTTTGCTCAGACGTAGGTTACTTATATGAGAGTATATCCCCCCTACATTTGTATATTCAGGGCGTGACCCGTACAATTTTTTCCAAAAATATTCCTGTCCTCTCACACCAGAACTGTTGTTAATACTGCCGCGGACACTGGGTTCTCCCAGCTAAGACCAGTGATTCGTCCCCGAGAGAGAAACTGATTTAGATTTTGTGCTAACCAAATAGTCTTAACCACTCCAACCAATAGAAGTGACAGGAGGTTTACCACGAGTTACTGCTCACAAACTGGACGTTGCGAGTTCAATCCCTAGCCTCTCGCTGCACTCCATTGTGATCTTATAATCACAAAAGTGACAGCTTTTGTTGTTTTCGTCCTCCATTCTGTTGGTGGTTTTTACCCCTATCATGCCTGGTTGGACCCTTCGAATTTAGTCGAACGCAAATGCTCACTTTTTTTCTGATTCCGAGCAAATGCTCACTCAACCGAGGGAGCTGTAATTTTTGCTCTTTCTTCAAAATGAGGCCATTCCAACCATAAAAGAGTTTTCATGTATCCACCTAATAAAGATTTTAACTGAGAAGTTCCAAACAGTATGCATTGTCACTAGTAAAAGTCATTGTTTGCAGAAACAGCTTGATCCGTTCAATTCTTTAAAAAATCTTCCCGTCCTCTCACATCAGCTCTGTTGTTAATATTGCCACGGACACCAAGTTCTCCCAGCGATCTATTTGGTATTTATCTTAACCTCCCACCTGGTCAGGATGCGACATAAGATCTTTTTTTTTGTAAGTGGGACGCTACACACAAACCGAAGCTCATGCGATGGCAAGTAAAAAATGCGTGGATCCCATCAGCATTCCCCTTTTGGGTGCCCCTTGCCCCTTTAAATTGAAAGGGCAGGTGTTGCCTGTAGAACAACCCCCGCTTTAAAAGGTGGTGGTTAGCTCAGTCGGTAGAGCGTTCGGCTAGAAACCACGAGGTTCCTAGTTCGATACCGGTCCTCGCCAACTCAGCGTATGAGTAGCACAGAGATCTTTGGCGGTAAAATAAGGAACTGATGATGGTGTGGCGCTCCACCTCAGATGCCAAAACAATCTCCCTGGTCTAGCGCTATTTGAAAAGGGATAGACTCCTTCGCTGACTGGCTGATACCGACTTTAAGGCCACCCCGACGACTTTACTTTATATATATATATATATATATATATATATATATATATATATATATTAGGTGGCACAGTGAGAGAAAGGAATGTTAAAAAGCCCTTATGTATATGCGTGGTGAAGGCAGAACAAAAACGGAAGTGAGCAGATGTGACAAGAGTGTTGTGCAACGACTTGGCGAGTCATTAACATAATTTAAGATAAAATAGATCATTCTATCGTCTCACTTAAATTTAAAAAGTAAAATTATAATTTTTGCCAAATGTTATTGAAAAAAGATATCGGAATATAGTTAAGGAATATACAAATTAATTATTGTACTTGAGAGTGGGTTATATTTTTCGTGCAAGATTTTACTATGTATTATTCAAATTTATCAGAATGTTGATCTCCTCTTTATTGTTATATACACAACGTTTAGGCCGATGTGTACTTCAGCCTTCTTCAGGCATTTCTTGTCGAACTCTGGTGTCTTCATGTCCTAATCGGGAACCTTCACGGAACTTCGAACCGAAGCTTTTATTCAATCCATTGGGGTAGATTGATTTCATTCCGTTAAACATGACCGGGTACAAGTGTTAAGCTATGTTGAGTATTGTTATTATCACCCCTGGTCAGGATTGAACCTGTAACCAACAGCTGATTGTCACTTAGAACTGTATTAATTCAACCCTTATATCCGTTGCCTCATAGGTATGATATGAAGGCTCCCGAGTTCGATGAGAAGGTTCCCAAGTTCGGTAAAAAAACATCTGAAGAGAACCGGAGGGCACACCAACCGAAATGTTATGTATATAACAATAAAAATGAGGACAGCAGTCCGAAAAATCTAAATAATACAAATTCTCAAGCCTCATCTAAAAAATTCCGACGAATAAGATTTTACTAGTTTTTCATATTTTATTTTATGAAGAAAAAGTGAATGTAACTTACATAATTCGAGAAATCCGATGTTCTTTTAAATGTACTGAAAATTTAATTCATTGTTGAATAGTTCATAATTAGTGATTAAATAAAGGAAATTTGTTTGGATTATTTTCCCTTACTTGCCACGGTTTTCCGTTAGGTGGCGTTGCGACCGGTGGTGTATAAAGGAAATGATAGACACCAAACTATAATTCATTTCAGCAAATTTTATTTCGTTTTATCGTTAATGGTAGTTAAACATTGGAACAACTGTTACGCGGGTTGCATGAAATTGGAAATCCATCACTGACGAATTCGAATTCATGATACTCAAAAGTCCACAGAACAGAAGAGTCTTTTACAACATAAAAAACGGAGATGAAAAATAACTAGTCTGGAAGTTAATAAGAAAAATGCTTCATCCAATAAAATCGGGGAACTTACAAACATTGATAAGATTTTAAGGTTTTGAAAAGTCAGTTAGTAAATCCTTGCATAGATTTACAAGATTAAAGCAAAAAAATGACTATATTTTAATACTAAATTCTAAACGACCAGCTTCCTAGAGCGATCTTCGAAAATATTCTTTTTTGTGGAGTTAAAGAAAACAGTTAAGAACGCTCAAGGCCACGTCAATTTAAAAACCAGCGGGTGACCGAACCGCGAGTAAAAGACGATTAATTCTTCTTCCAAAACTTTTTTTTTTCGTTATTGGTTGTTCTCTGTTAATTCGCGAGATCAAATCCATAAATTCACACGACTTCACATATCCTACTATGTTCCGAGTATTTATTTTTTGTACAATTATATCAATAGGCACCGGGTTTGATGAATTTGGTTAGAGACAAGTATTACTAAAATAGAAATAAGAAATAAGAAATTTATTTATCAATGGAGTAGGTACAAAGTTATAAATTGATAAGTAAGTAGAAAAACTTTTATTTTTGTTAAACTACTATTGAAGGGAGGTCATGCCTAATAGCGTAAGCTAAGCCCTATGGACAGGACCACCCTTGACGCTCCACAGGAAACAATACAAAGAACAACACCAGACAAAACAAACATATAGATCTATGGCTATAAGTTCGATCTTTACCTTTGTCAATCTTGTACAGATTAACATTAGTGATATTTAAGTTTGACTATGGCACAAGGTTCAGTAAAATGGAGTACACGGATAGCTCTTGGTTATTATTAAGCAGAATTTATCTTACGTCTTATGGACCCCGCTCAGTTCAGTCGGTAGAAGTGTCCGTCTGGAACCACACAGGTCCTCGTTCGATTCCGGTCCTAGCCAACTGTTGAGGTAGAGTAGCTGATGGTAGGTATGGCGTTCCACCTCAGAAGCTAAAATCTCCAAGAAGAAAAGGGGATACTCCCGTGCTGTCTGAATGATTACCGATTTAGGCCACCCCGATGATTTTTTTTACCTTAAGCATCTCCTCTAAATGTAGGATGCGATACAAGTTATTTACTCCCCCCCCAAAAAAAACAAAACAAAAAACAAACAAAAAACAAACAAAAAAACACACAGATAAAGATAAGTAATTAACTCCCCACGATGGTAGAATGTGACACAAGGTCGGTTTTCAAAGGGACCGAGGTACTTATTAAGAATTGCTGTCTGTTCAGGAATGCGAATAACATACACGGCAAAAGTATGACGTCGCGCAGCATTGTATAGAATATTTAAATTCGAAGGAGCAGACGACAAAATACTATCCTAAATTTAACAGATCCCAACTCCATCCCAACCCCTAAAAATAGGTTTCCATACTGTATACAATACTGCATGACATCATACACCGTGGTGTAGAAATATTCTTTGTGCTATTGTAAAAAGTACCAGGTACCTCTAAAAGGGAGGAGGAGTCGTTCCTAAAATGAGATAACTAAGCGAGTACCCGGTACTGTTAGTATTTTTTTTTATTTCAACCATTATAATTCTTTTTGAAAATAACAAATGGTGAGATTATTCTTAATCAATTATTATTCTGATAACTCCAATTGCAATCTAATTAGATTTCAATAAGCCAGAATGAATGAAAGCTATTCTTTATTAAATTCTAAAATGACTTGATTCGTGTAAAGTTTAAAAGTTAAAGTTAACAGAAAAAATGTCTTGAATGATAATTCATTAAAAATAGTGAAATAATTATTATTTATTATTATTATAATGGAGTATTCAGTGCTGTCTGTGACCGAACTAGTCACTGCTTACATCACAATATCGCCTCAGGTAATTGCCGTAAGTTTATCAAATGTGTATTTAATTTATGGACACACATCTTTAAATACATTGAATAGAATAAATCTTATTTATTAACGATGTCTCAATAAAATCTGAGTTACATTTGCCTAAAAACAGAGAATGTTATTTACTGGCAGTAATATTCGTTATACATCACTAAAGAAACAAAGATTACATAAATATATGGTTGGTGGTCAATGTACATGACTGGTTTTAACAAAACCGAGTTTAATAAATAATTACTTGGGTGTTATTGATCCATGATATTATTGTTATTATTCTCTCCCAAACGAATTAAGATCAAGTCCTATGAATGATTTTATACAGAAACAAATTAAAACAATATTAGAATAAGTGTAATCGTTTTTCTTCATCAAATTTCCTTAGTATTTCTTAATTTAATATATATCAATTACATTAAAACTTTAAATACTTACGGCCGCGGAGGGTGCATATTCTGCTAGTCTAGATAATAAATGTTATGCTAAAAGTAATAGATACCAGGCTACTTTTTTTAGCAATATTCAACAATTTTTTCCTTTCAGCTTATATGATGTCCGGTCACTAACTTTGACTCATACTGGGTACAATAGTGGGTCAGTGCTGGGTTTGTTTAACAAATTGATTAAAACAACCAGTCTAGGAAGGAAAACTCTTATTCAAACCTGTTAAGGAATTAACCATGTGTTGCATCGCCCGATCGTGCGAGATGTTGGTAAATATACATATAATAAATTTTACTATCATTGTAACTTCTCTATGTCTATTGTAATTCAATTTTTAATTCTTTTACCAAAATAAATATCTACTTTTATTTCTTTCTTCATTCATATGATTACCATAATGCACAGCAGGTACTTGTAAGCACCCGGTCCCTTTGTTTACCAGAAATGAACTTTGATTTTGGTATTAAATATCCGAGAATGGTTAATATGCCTGTAAAACGACACCAATCCAACTATAATGCATAATTTGAACTTATTGGTAGTAACACTATGCGCTTAGCTTACGGTTTATCGTTGGAGGAAATGGAACTGCAACTCGAGTTGCAAATCCTGGACGAAAAGGCTAATTAGAGTTTCAGCTTCCCAACTAATGCATCTGCTCTCCCTCAGTATGGCTAAATAGTAGATTGCAGATTGACTTAGACCAATATGTGATTATCCATACCCATCTATGAAGGAACTCTGAATTCAAACCAGCTGTAGCTCTGCTTAAAAAATTGTTCTCTGAGCATTACATACTGTCCGTGTGAAGGGTTAGAAAAATGAATACACTAGCAAACTTTCAAACCAATGAATTATGTAATGAACAACAATGGTTAATTACACAGATGCAGTTAGGCAACGATGATGCACACGCCAATACTTAAATGGGTGACCATTTAAACAATAGAGATACAGTAAGAAGCCCTGGTATCAAATGATCTGATCGACTTGTTATTGATACT
>CM042138.1:52830937-52875937 GCA_023376005.1 Doryteuthis pealeii
ACCCAAGCACGCACGTGCTAAGCGAACGGTCCGTCGCTGTTACCGTTTTCACGCTCGTACGCCGACAGTCCTCGACGTTGGGCTACGTCGCGCCGGTTGTCGCAGCCAGATACACCGCAAGTCCGAGACCCGTTACTCTGCGACCGCCCGACGTTCAACCGAAACCCGTAGACGCACTGTGTATCATTCCGGATCCCCAGCTGCTATACGACACGGACGACAATCCCATCCCCAGATTTTAACGAAGACTGACCGAACGTTTGAAGCGAAACCTCGAACGACGAAAACTCTCAACTTGCGCCCGATTTACCTTTGCAATGTCTTCCGTGAATAATTGAGGAGCCACCGGTTACTCCTTCCTGCCATCTAAATCCTCTGCCTTTGTTCTTTCATTGCCTCCAGTCGGTTTCACAGCACTTATTTCAAATCTGTGGGGTTCGACATCCTTATCGGCCACCGCAACAAAAGTAACTGTTACCTCATTAATTATCATAATAACATTTTATCATCTGCTTGTAGACTATGATAAATTTCAGTACCATTTTATATCTAGAATTAGATAAATATAACATAATTTTATAAATAAAACATTTTAAAAAATATTTTTTAAGATACATGTCATGGATGTGTCTGCGATGGTCATTGGTTTCTAATTTAACTTCAAAACCTTTTAACTTTAACTTTATTAAAATTAATAAACTGACTTGATTGTAAAAGATTATCTTTTACTAATCAAGTCATTTATAATTTAATAAAGTTAAAATTGAAGTTTAATAGAAAAACAATGACATCGGTGACATGTATCTAAAATATTAAAATAGTATTATTTATAACTTATGTTAGTTTTATCTATGCTAAATTAAATGATTATCATATCTACAATCTAGCTGATATGTTATGAATTAAGTAATGGGTAACAGGTGTACTTTCACATATCCCATCACAATTTTCATTAAAGGGCTTTCCCCCCTTTTATATGATATACATGTCGCAGTACCAAAACGTTGACCCCACACTCCTGCTCTTAACGTCAATGAATCGATATATTCTGATGATTCCTCCTTGTTTAACCTCTTTTGTATAAGAAAATCTCCTCCAATTCATCTTTACAATTTAAGTGTGGATATTCAACAACGATTTTCAATATTGTAATTCAATTGGCTGTCTATTAAACAATAAATCAAAACACCCACAAGTTTTTTGTTAAATAAAGAAATTAATAATCGTTAAAATCCATTTATAACTTTTATTTTATTTTTGCAGTCTTTATAAAAATAAATAATCGTAAATATTTTTTATTTTTTTTATAATGTTGCTTGTTCTATTAGTACTTGTTTACCTAACGCGGCATTCGATTATCTGTCAGTGTAATGATGATGAAAACCCGGTATAGGCTGTAAGAAAGCTTTATTCTACTTAGAATTATGTTACTGCTTACTGAGAAGCTATATTACTCTTTAAAAAAACCAAAAGAGGAGTTCCTTCAAGAGTTCCTCACTAGAGGAGGTAATATAAATAGAGGAAGGGTAACTCCCATTACTTATTATAAGTCAGTTTGGTCTTTTTGACCAGAGAAAAATTGTCGATTGCGGAAATAAATTTGGATTTTTATGAATCCATACTGGTTAAGCGAAGAAAAGTCGGAATGCTTTAGACAATATATGAATGATAATAAGGCCTAATTTGTTGGAATAATCTTAACTGTAGAAGGAATTAAGCACACTAAAACTTTTAATTCAAATTTTAAAATGTATATTCGTTAACTACACCATCATGTAGTTCAACTATCATCAGACTGAAAAGATAAAAATAGTCTTAAAAATTGAAAAAGAAACGAACATGAATAATTCTTCATCTTTTTTTGTCTAGATATATACCATTTTTTAACTACAAGAACAGACGTGGATGTTCCAGTAAACCTACTAGTTATTTTAGGGAAGAAAGCATGCCGAGTATTTTTTTTATTTTAATTTTACCTTGGCAGTGTCCCATCCCTCCTCTCGATAAAAGGTAAAACGTTGATTGAATCACGTGGTACCAGCAGCAGAGGAACATCTTACCTACTAGAGTGCTTCCGTTTAATTAAAGCAGTTTTCTTCTTTTCTTTATGGGTGGGTGGGGTTTTTTCATTGCCATCTTTGTTTTCCCAACTCTAGAATAGCCTGGGTTGTAATACATAGAGACACATACACCGCATGTACCTCTGCAAGGTGGTAAACATCAACAGCGCCTATGGGTGCCACATGTTACTTTGGATTTTTTAAAAATTTTAAAAGCACAAACATTTGAAACATGATTTAATAATAAAATAATAATTAATTCTGAATATGAAAAGAATTGAAAAAAAAGAGAAATGCGCAAATATTTACATTTTCCATGGTTTATTTTATTGTCTTAAAAGATACAAACATTAAAGTGAAGAAAAAATATGTTCAATATTTTTTAATGGCTGGAATTTCTCTCCAAAAACCACTTTGGCGGGAAAATTGGGCAAATGCGAAAAGATGAGAGAAAAAATAGAAAATCTTTGGCGATTCTAGTTATTTTGCGAGGATTTTCCTATAAAAATATAGAAAATGAAAAGTTGGACGTTTTTAACAGGCTTAAGTGATTTATTTACTTAGGCTTAAGTTGTATAATCACAAGCCAGAAGTTATGGGTCACCCAGTGAGAATAACTTATTGTGGTGATGGTTAGCAGCCTATGATTAGTGAGATCAAATTTAACCAACAAGAGAAAATAATATTTTACATTTTAGGCTGTTTTGTATGGGGGTTTTATTTAGGACTCTTTCTTTTTCCTTTCTTTCTTTCTCTTATCTTTCTTATCTTCTCTTCTTCTCTCTTACTCTTCCCCTTTATCTCTTTCTTTTTCTCCCTTTCTTCTCTCCTTTTTATCCCTTTTTCATTTCCTATTTTTTCTCTCCCTTCCTTTCTTTGCCTCTTCTTTCTTTTCTCTTCTACTCTCTCTCATCTCGTCTCTCTCTCATCTTTTCGCCTCTTGTTCCTCTCCTTCTTCTCTCCATCACTTCGTTCCAAGTTCATACAAACGTTAGATAGATGCACGAATAATCTTAAATTAAGCCTTCAAAATTGAAGTAAAGAAAAATTAGAAATAAGGCAAAAGGTTAATTCAAAGCGAGCAATTTGTCGACCTTTTAATTACAATGAATATTTCCCTGATTTGTTTTTCAACTAAAAAGAATTTCACTTCACGGGAATAACAACTGTTGACCTAAGGAAATAAATGGTCAAAGAAATCCAGAATAAGATAAAATCCTTTTATTTTGAATTCTTTAAAGCTGAAACTTTTTCACCGAAATACCGAAGATCACAATAGAAATGACAACAGGATTTTAAAAAAAGTGGTGGGCAATACGTGTTGGAAAAAATTTTTCTTTGTACAAAATCGATTGAAAACTTCTTGACTTGATTTGACCTCTATTTTCACACAAAATCAAAACTACCGTCGGAAAAAAAAAATTTCACTTCGCTATACAAAAAAAGAAAAGAATTGTTTCAAAATGATAAAATCGGGGTCAATTGTTTACTTTTTTTGAAATCCCTACCAAAATAACCAATAATATTTTACAGTTTAGGTTCCAGGAAATGAAGAATAGGGTTAACCACGTAGTAATTTGGCGTGTAGTCGTGTCACGAAATTAAATTTGAAAATTCAAAAACAATGAAAAATGCAATGAAGTTCTAAACAGAAAATGGTGAGTAACATTTCATTTACGAAAAACATCACGGATTTAAAAAAAAAAAAAAACTGGATTCCTATGAAGAAAAATGTGGCTTGTATAATAAATGTTATTTTTCTAAATAGTTCTCTTACTTTTGACAGAAAATAGGATTATGTCTGTGAAAATTTTTGTAATTCCAAAAAATGGGCGTAAAAGGTTTGGGTCAATTATTTGCATTTTTAATTTAATGAAGAAGTAGGAGGTACAAATTTAAAAATTATCTCTATAAGATTTTTTTTTTCTTTATTTTAAAATATACACAAGTAACTAATTGTTTTTTCTTGGCAATGTAACTCGAAACAGTATGTGAAGTTGTTGTTTTTTTTTTTTTTTTGTTTTTTTTTTTTTTTTTGTTTGTATTTGTTTGTTTTTTTGTTTGTTTTTTTTGTTTTTTTTTTGGGGGGGCATGCAATACTCTAAACCTGAAATACATGATATTAGGTTAAAAATTCTAATTCAAATTAACATCTTCAGCGTATGGTAAATTATTTGGTAACTTTAGTATTTTTTACATGTCTCAGAAATTCATACAAATTGGTTATTTTTGAATATTGAAAAAGTAGACGACTTTAGGTGGTCTGGTTCTCATCGATGTGTAGAACAACCGGACTAGTACAGTATATAATTTACGCACGAGTTAAAAAATGTGACACACAGGCCAAGCTTGTAGCAGCTCATTAGTAGCGTGTAACAATTTTATGCATTTTAAATGGCATTTAGTTACCCACTGCTCGATATTAATGCAAGGCCAGAGAACCTAAAAATCAAAATGTCTGGCCTAAAAAACTGACGATTTAAAAACAAACTTTCTTAAATTACAAATAAAGTACCTGTATCTTCCCTTAAATTATTTTGAAAGAAAAAACAACCAAAGAGTGATATTATTTTAAACTCAAGACTGTAGTTATGATCATCTACTTCATACAAAATGAGGAACAATCTAAAGTGACGGTAACCATTTCACCAGTTGGCGTCTCCACCTACTTTATTTAATCCCTTTCCAAAGAGACCGAGCTGTTTTAATTTTTTTCCATCAGGTTGTTTAGTTTTACAAGGCATGATTTATGTAATTCCAGAGCTGATTGGCCGCGGTTATGCCGGGGGATTTCAGACGCAGCTGGTACGTGTGCGCAAATGCCTCGAGTAGCTAGGTGTTTGCTCGGCGGAAGATCGAGTCGGATCTACCAAGCTAGGACTTAGCATACTGTCGCGAGGGACGCCTATCTGGTCGTAAGATCCAGATCTTCTAGGATTTCGCCCTAGGATCGCAATTCGTGTTAAGGAAAGACTGAGGTGAAAAGGCCGACTGGTTAGCTCTGAAAAGAGCTGGGTTTGTTTAGCCTTGAAAAAGGCTGATATTGCTGGACTGGAAATATTGTGGTCATCACAGCAAAGAATGAGGCTGGTCGTCTAGCGTCAAGAAAGGCAGGTCGTTCCAGCAGCGTAGAGAGGCAGGGCGGTCAGGAATCAGGAAAGGCATTTGTTCAGAATAGGAATCAGGATCGTTAACTTTGGTGGCTGGCTGGAACTGTCCTCGTCATCGCAAACGACTTTCTTAAATACCCGAAATTTGCCGGAAATATCGAATGACGTCAGGGAAAAGTTCGTTAGAAATGATGATGACATAGTTTTGGCTACGTGACCCAATACACGCGAAAGGGGTGGAGCTTAAAGGGTTAAAGCTGGGCAAAAACTGGATATATCTGGTCAGATATGGAAAGGGGTTTGCTTACGTGCGAAAATGCACACGCGTGCTCTGATTACGTGCGTTCGTTCAGAGAAAGGGGTCAAGGCTGTTTTGGCCCCGACACTTTTCACAATATCACAATTTTTCATTAAGGGACCCCCCCCCTTTATGATATACATGTCCAGTACCAAAACGTTGACCCCACCCCTGCTCTAACGTCAATGATCCGATAATATTTCTGAGGATTCTCTCTGTTTACCTCTTTTAGATAAATAAAAGAAAATCCTCCAATTCATCTTTACAATTTAAGTGTGATATTCAACAACGATTTTCAATATTTAATTCAATTGGCTGTCTATTACAATGATCAAAACACACCCCAAGTTTGTTAAAAAGAAATTATATCGTTAAAAATCCATTTAATAAACTTTTATTTATTTGTAGTCTTTATAAAAATGATAATCGATAATATTTGTTTATTTATAAAATGTGTGCTTGTACTATTAGTATTATGTTTACTAACGCGCTCGATTATCTGTCAGTGTCATTTAACTGTGGCATATGGGAATCTAATAGATTGCACTGGAGTTATCAGAATAATAATTGATTAGAAGAATTTTATTTATTTTGTTATTGTTACAAAGAACTACGATGGTTAAATTACAAAAATACTATTAGTACTATATACTCGCTTGGTTACCTCATTTAAGGAATGAAGCTGCCTCCTTTAGTAATACCAGATACTTTTTAGAATATCACAATTTTTTAAGAGGACCCCCTTTTCGGTATACATGTCCAGTACCTAAACTTTGACCCTCTGCTTATAGCTAAATATTTACTAACGACAATAGGAAGGGAATACTTAAGTTCTACTTAACCATCAGATTGGCTCACAGGAAATTGATATTTTAGAACTCCGTAGTTAGACGTTTTTTTTTTAGTAGAGGGAGGGAGCTGAATTGCTTAAAATATAATTGCTTCTTTTTGTCACAGAAATAACAGAATATTATATACAATAACATACATATATATATATATATGTTAATTATAATTTTTAAATAATGTCATTTTTAAAAATAAGCATCACAAGAGGAAGCAAAATGATTAATTCGCGTAGCAGTAGGTCAAACCTCTCCACATACCAACTAACAAATACGTAACTTGGTCCATTGAAAGACGTGGGCTTGGTGAGATTATAAAAATCGAAAACGTTGTAGCCTCATAATTTTTTTCCACAATATATATATATATATATATATATATATAATATTCTTTTTACTTCTAACCTCTACCAGTGTAGAAAAAACCCAGATAACTTAGTTTTTCAAAATAAAATAAAAAATCAAACTTACATCTGGGAAAAAAATTAATATAGCTTAACACTTGCACCTGATCATGGTTAATGGAATGAGAACAGTCTGTCCCTATGAATTAAATAAATGGTTCGGTTCGAAGTTCCGTGAAGGCTTCAGATTATGACATGAAGGCCCCCGATTACGACAAAAAACACATGAAGAAGGTCGGTGGGCGCATCGTCGAAACGTTGTGTATATAATAATAAATGCGAGGACAACAGTTCGAAAATTCAAATAATAAAAATACTGGTTCTTATTTTTTGAAAGTCTATAATTTCGTGCTCTGTTGCTAAATGCCAAATATGCACCGTGGAATTTCAAGAACGAATAATTTTATCTATGATTTCCGTATGATTAATGATATGTATTTTTACAACCTCGAAGACTGGCACCAGACAGATTTCATATCCAACTCCGTTTAACCTTGTGCCAACTTGATCTAAACCAAATAAATATTTATTTATAGTTTTAATGAAAATGTTTCCTTGATCTTCCTAGTAAGAAATAAAACTTCTATTAACAATGGGTGTGGTAATTTGATGCAATGTAGTAGGCCTGGTTAGGTATATATATATATATTATAGCAAGCCTTCCACACGAGCAGGATATGACACAAGGTCAGTTTCTTAAAGAGTACTGGCCACCCTACTATTTACCCATAGATGAAGGGAGAATAATTGGATTCATGCCTTTCCCAAGGGTATTAGCGTTATTCGAGAAATGCAAACAGCCTCGTCTATGATGTGAACTCGTCTCGCCATGTCCATTTCCTACGACGGTAACCATTACACTACGTGCCTTCATTAATTTCAGAGAATAAGAGGAGGGGAGGGTGAGTTCTCAAAGTAGTTTTTGACAAACAAGAAGAGAGCTCCTTATTCCGATTTAAACAAAGTTTCACTTTATACTGAGAAAAATCAAGATTTTTTTTAAATACAGAAAGAATAAAATTTGGTTTATCAGGAACGGGAAAATGCCCCCTTCAAAAAAAAAAAAAAAAAAAAAAAAAAATGAAAACTCGAAAGTAACAGCATCCAAATCGGTTTTCACGAACGTACACCTTTCCCTAATACGGATGTCTGAAAAAGCATAAAATTATAAATATCCGGTGCTACGATATAAGTCAAGAGACATTAGTCAATTATCTTACTGATAAGCTGTAAGTGTATATAAAGATAGATGATAATCTAGTTATTTTATAACTGAGCCTTTAGCTGACAAATTAAGATACTTTTATAAAGAAATGAATTAAAATTTAATAAAGTTTAGGAAGAAAATCATTAATTGATTATTTAAATGGCGCTTTAACAGTTTTATTGACACTCGGTAACTATATTCAGTATCAAGTGTGAATACAAAATTCCCAGGCTTCTAAAGACTAAGCTCTTTTATATCATCGGATAATGTAACTTCTGTAATTCAATACTTGCCTATAGAAGCTCTCATTATTCAATGGGACGGTCCATTTCTACTCTACAAACTACTGACTATAACTGTTAGTAAATTATGTATACATCGTTAGAGATATTTGGTTCATTACACAGAGAAGAGGTTCAACATTTTGCGATTTTCTTTTTCCCAACAAAAACCGAGGAATTTTGATGTGTTTGTTGCACACTAAACTCCCCCTAAATAAATAAATATAAAATTCAGGTCAACATTTCAAATTAATCACTGAAGGTACCGTAGAATTTGTTTGAAAATTCAAAGTAAATAAAATGCACCTCTTTTGATGATGTCCGTCAAGGCATTGCTCTTTTCAAGGGGGTGGGGGTATTCGTTGCCCACAGACATAACAACTAGATAATTTATCTGTAAGAAACCGAATGTTGGCGAAAATAGCCGAAAAGCATAAACTGAAAATGGCATGACATTTGCATTTCTTTCCTACTTTATTTAGTTGTTTTATTATCACCTCATTAAACTCAGAGGCATGAGTGGCAGAAAGAAAAAAGAAGAAAGAAATAGAAAGAAAGAAGAAAAAAGAAAGAAAGAAAAAGGAGAAGAAATAGAAAGAAGAAGAAAAAAGAGAAAGAATAGAAGAAAGAAGAAAAAGAGAAAGAAATAGAAAGAAAGAAGAAAAAAGAAAAAAAAGAAAGAAGAAAAAAGAGAAAGAATAGAAGAAAGAAGAAAAAGAGAAAGAAATAGAAAGAAGAGAAAAAAAAGAGAAAGAAATAGAAAGAAAGAAGAAAAAAGAAAGAAAGAAGAAATAGAAAGAAAGAAGAAAAAAGAAAGAATAGAAAGAAAAGAAGAGAAAAAGAAAGAAAGAAATAGAAAGAAAGAAAGAAGAAAAAAGAAAGAAAGAATAGAAAGAAAGAAAGAAGAAAAAGAAAGAAATAGAAAAGAAAGAAGAAAAAAGAAAGAAATAGAAAGAAAGAAAGAGAAAAAAGAAAGAAAGAAAGAAAGAAAAAAAAAGAAAGAAAGAAATAGAAAGAAAGAAGAAAGAAAGAAAGAAAAAAGAAAAGAAAGAAAGAAAGAAAGAAAAGAAGATATAGAAAAGAAGAAAAAGAAGAAATAGAAAGAAGAAGAAAAAAGAAGAAAATAAAGAAGAAGAAAAAGAAAGAAATAGAAAGAAGAAGAAAAAAGAAAGAATAGAAAGAAGAAGAAAGAAGAAGAAAGAAATAGAAAGAAGAAGAAAGAAATAGAAAGAAGAAGAAAGAAGAAGAAAGAAATAGAAAGAAGAAGAAAGAAATAGAAAGAAGAAAAAAGAAATAGAAAGAAGAGAAAGAAAGAAATAGAAAGAAAGAAAGAAAGAAAGAAATAGAAAGAAGAAGAAAGAAAGAAATAGAAAGAAGAAGAAAGAAAGAAATAGAAGAAGAAGAAAGAAAGAAATAGAAAGAAGAAGAAAGAAAGAAAAGAAAGAAGAAGAAAGAAAGAAAGAAAGAAAGAAGAAGAAAAAGAAAAGAAAGAAGAGAAGAAAGAAATAGAAAGAAGAAAGAAGAAGAAAGAAATAGAAAGAAGAAGAAAGAAAGAAATAGAAAGAAAAGAAAGAAAGAAATAGAAAGAAGAAGAAAAGAAAGAATAGAAAGAAAAAGAAAGAAAGAAAGAGAAGAAAGAAAGAAATAGAAAGAAGAAGAAAGAAGAATAGAAAGAATAGAAAGAAGAAGAAAGAAGAAAGAGAAAGAAGAAGAAAGAAGAAAGAAGAAGAAGAAAAATAGAAAGAAAAAGAAAGAAAGAAAGAAAAAAGAGAAGAAGAAATAGAAAGAAGAGAAAAAGAAAGAAAGAAATAGAAAGAAAGAAAAAGAAAGAAAGAAATAGAAAAAGAAAGAATAGAAAGAAAGAAAAAGAAAGAAATAGAAAGGAGAAGAAAAAAGAGAAATAAATAGAAAGGAGAAAGAAAAGAGAAAGAAAAAATAGAAAGAAAAGAAAAGAAAGAAGAAAAGAAGAAAAAGAAAGAAGAAAGAAATAGAAAGAAGAAAGAAAGAAAGAAGAAAGAAAGAAGAAAGAAATAGAAAGAAGAAAAGAAATAGAAAGAAATAGAAAGAAGAAAGAAGAAAGAAAAGAAAGAAAGAAAGAAAGAAAGAAATAGAAAGAAGAAAAAGAAGAAGAAATAGAAAGAAGAAAGAAAGAAGAAGAAAGAAAGAAGAGAAAGAAAGAAGAAAGAAAGGAGAAAGAAAGAAGAAAGAAAGGAGAAAGAAAGAAGAAGAAGGAGAAAGAAAAAAGAAAGAAAAGAAAGAAAGAAGAAAGAGGAGAAAGAAAAATAGAAAAAATAGAAAGAAATAAAAGAAAAAATAGAAGAAAGAAATAAAGAAGAAAGAAATAAGAAATAAAGAAGAAAGAAGAAAAAGAAATAAAGAAATAAAGAAAAAGAAAAGAAGAAAGAAAGAAAAAGAAATAAAGAAGAAGAAAGAAAAAGAAAAAAAGAAAGAAAGAAAGAAAAAAGAAAAGAAAGAAAAAGAAAGAAAAAGAAAGAAGAAAAAGAAAGAAGAAAGAAAGAAAAGAAAGAAAAGAAAGAAGAAAAAGAAAGAAAAAGAAAGAAAGAAAGAAAGAAAGAAAAAGAAAGAAAGAAAAGAAAAGAAAAAAGAAAGAAAGAAAAAAAGAAAGAAAAGAAAGAAAGAAAAAGAAAGAAAAAGAAAAGAAAGAAGAAAGAAAGAAAAAGAAAGAAAGAAAAAGAAAGAAAGAAAAAGAAAGAAAGAAAAAGAAAGAAGAAGAAAGAAAGAAAGAAGAAGAAAAAAAGAAAAAAAAAGGAAAGAAAGAAATTTTTTTTTTCAGATCAGTTAACTTTGAATGTTAATGTAATTAAAAACAACCTTAATCCCCAAACCCCTAAATCCAATTCGCAAAAAAGTTCATTCATACACTGTAGTTAAACTGTCATGGATCACCAAATAAGTTTCCGTTTTAATTTTGAGGCCGATTTGCAAGTTTAACCAAAGAATGTTCTGTTCGATTGGAACTCTTCACTGAAGAGGTAAAAAAAATGAAGAGAATATTACTCAAAATGGAAGTCAAAACGAATGAAAACTGGTATGCGATTTATTAATGCCCCAAGGAAACAATCATCAAAATGCTTTTCAATTCATATCCCGAGGGCAATATTATTGTTGTTGAGTTCACTTCGACAGGAGAGTGAAGCAAACTTATAATTAGGGTTAAGAGTTAAGTTGAATTTATTATTTTATTTGTTTTATTATGTGGATATGGTCGTAGGTCTTAAACAGGAGCGAATTGTTCGTTAGTCTGAAACACAATCATTTTATAAATGTTCACAAAAACAGAAATACTGTAGAAAATTTAGTATGTTGAAAAATAAAGTGTCTTTTGAAAGTCAAAGACTGCAGGGAAATTTATTTAAGGTTTCAGAAAAAAATAAAGGGTCGGTTTAGCTCAGAGCATCCGCATAGGAACCACCGGGTTCGATACCGGTCCCCGCCAACTCAGCGCATGAGTACCACAGCTTTAATCTGTGGGGTAGAGTGGGAAGTTGATGGTGGCACTCCACTTCAAACGCAAAATAAATCTCCCTGGTCTAGTGTAAGTGAAAAGGGGATAGACTCCCTCGCTATACGGCCGATACTGACAATAGGCCTCTCCGCCGACTTTTTGCTATTTAGTGAATTTAGTTGGTGAATTTACATGAAAAAGAAATTCTTTGCATTACTCATATACAACAATTTACAAGTCTATACAAAGTTTAGTTGGTTGGATTTTATGCCATGTCAACCCTTGTTGGGTTATTTTATGCCGAAGACATTTTGTTCTATTCATGCTTTTTATCTGACTTTCGCTGTATGCTCAATGCATTGATAATCAGGTAGAAGGTTTGATTTTTTCCCCCGAGTTTAAAAAGATCAATCACATATATGTAGCTCAGTTACAATGTAGACCAAATTATCGATATCAACAGTCACGCATAGCTATGTCACATACAGATTGTAAGATGGTTATTATAAAAAATAAAGAACTTTATTAAAGTGTATTATAATTATTTCTATTTTAAAAAGGACTTTTTATTTGTTTTTATTGTTTATTTACTGCCTTGTTTACACCAAACATGGCGTCGTCTGGAAAAGGGATTTGGGTTCATTCGGAAATCTCACAAGCCGTATAAAAAAACCTAAAATTTAATAAATATCTCCAATGAATATTTAATTTTATTATTTTCCAAACTTGGATGTGTAATATTAACTTACGTTAAACAAGCAAATAAGGTATGAATCCAACTATAGTCTCTCCAGCTATGGGTAAATAGTTGGGCAGACTTGGCTCTTTAACGTTTGTTAAGCAACCAGTCTAGGAGAAGAAAAACGAATTTAAAATCTGTTAAACTTCGCTTAAAAATCGACCTTGTGTCACATTCTGCTTGTGTGGAGAGATATGTCAATACATTCATTAAATAAATAAATATATAAAGAGAAAATATGGAATTTTAACTTTTTGCCTACTAAGCCCTGTCGGTGGGGCTTTAGATTACATCGATTGCAGAGGGGTAAGACCCCTCTAATGGAACCGCCGTGGGTGGCGACCCGTGATGCTTAAGGATGGAATCCTAGTGTATGAGCAGTCCATGACATGCAACATTCTACTTAGACCCTTATTTAGTCTAGACGGGCGGTCAGAGAGGCCCCCTCCGATCAATCGGCTGGACATGTCAAGCCCTAGCACCTATATGATTGCCCCAACCTGATTGCCCTCATGGCAACCCCAAGCCCTTTTCATCATATGGGTGCTAGAAGGTGGTGGCTGAGGGTCTTCATGTCCTGGGTATGACGTTAAACTATATCTGATAGTGAGGTTCCAGTTCTGGAGGTTTGAGAAAAGTGGAGCCACCGTTTATCAGCATTGCTCCCTAGTCCACTCTGACCCGGAGTGGTAGTACCTGTTAGAGCCCCATCTATGTGTTAAATAGAAAAAAACATGACTTTATAAAAAAATGAGAATCCATTAAGAATGAATTTTATTTCAAAACGTTGTCGGTATTAAATGACCAACCGAGGTTGATATGCCGTAAAACAAAACAAACCAAATAAAATCTTTGTCTACTAAACCCCCCTCCCCTATGGCTGCACCAAATTTTCTGGGATAGTGGTCCCCTATTTTAAAGCTCGTATAGAGATGGAGAGAGCTATTTACCTAATTGAACTATTGCCAAGAGAGTGGGTAAACGTTGTGGGATGGACATTCTTTTACAGCGAGAGAGACCGTATGACATACAAGGTGAAAACTAGATGAGGCGCGTGGTGTAATGGTTACCGTCGGAGGAAATGGACACGGCGAGTCGTGTTCAAGCACTGGACGCGGCTGTTTGCATTTCACATAGCGCTAATACCCTCGGGAAAGGTATGAATCCAACTATTCTCCATCCAGTTATGTGTAAATAGTAGGACAGACTGGATTCATTAACTTTGGTATGGCAACCGGCCTAGAAGAAGGAAAACTTCAATTTCAAACCAAAGGGTTTCTCTTGTTAGTCATAACTATTTTGGGGAGCCCCTCCCCCTCTTCTTCCTGAGTATCTGGGATAATTGTGTAAATCTCATCTAAAAACGCACCGAAGTTGGATTTCCTGGTAAAGTTTTAAATCTTTTTGGAGATAAGCCTAAAAAGTTTTGAAAGTTTGGTTGAAAACAGAATAAAAATAGCAGAGCCTTAGCTCTACGGATAGGCGGACGGATGGATGAGATTTTTAGGACCATATGGCGTTAAGGCACCCCTTTTTGATCTCGATTAAGAAAGGACATGTTTTTCCTTTACACCGTCAATTTCCGGTTGTTTTAATAGACGATTTTTAGATTTTTAAAAATGATAAAATTAACCCCTAACAAACAACCGGATATTGACGATGTAAATGAAAAACATATCCTTTCTTAATCGAGATAAAAAACGGGTGCCTTAAGGTCATATGGTCCGACTTTTAGTATAGGATTGTCCAATTGAAATGTTTAAAGTTAGAGTGCCTCAGTAGGAATTATCTGTGCTTTGAAAATCGGTATTTAATCATCTGATTTATCTAGGATTGAACACCAATCACTTGGCGCAAGCCCCTCCCCCCCAAAAAAAATCAATAAAGACAAAACAAAAACAACCCGTTATCATGGTAACTTTATCGATAGTTTTAATTATCACAAACACACACTGTCATTTTGCAACATCTAAAACAGTGGTTCTCAACCGGGGGCCATATGACTCCCGAGGACCATGTAACATTTAAAAAAAATCCAGACAAGCAAAAGAATGTTTTTATTATAAAAACATAATAGGACTTTTTAAACATCGAATGGCTATGGGGGAATCCACCAGAATAAAATAGGAATCAAAGGGGTCCATAGGTAAAAAAAAAAAAAAAAAAAAAAAAAGGGCGAGAACGACTGATCTAAAATGTTTAAATTTCTGTTTTAAGAGCTATACAATATGGACCTGTAATATAATGGTGCTGACTGTGATGGGGAAATAGTGTTTTGTAGCTGAAAATTTGCTATATTCAATTGTGTTGTTGTATATGTACGCTGTAATCTGTTGTGTTGGATATAAATAGGAGGCATTACTTTCGGAGCGACTTGCGTATTTTGGGATAAAAAGTAAGTATATTGTTGAGAATATTTATTTTCTTATGTTAGACTTTTATCTTAGCTTAATATTCCTAGTCTAAAGAACGGGGTGTCTAGTGGTTAAGATTCCATACTAACGACAATTGTGCCTTTTCAAGAAAAAAAAGAAGGTACAAGCAAAGATATTAAATACTAATGTTCAAGACAAGCACTTGGTTGAGAGGCGCAACACAATCTTATTTAGTCTTATGTGAACCTTATTAAATATAAATAATGATCACGTGTTGATTAGGTGTCCTTAATGGTCTAAGGGAGGTAATCAGGTTACGACAACAAAAGTAAGTAAAGCCGACAGCGTAGCCTTATGTCGATATCAGCCCCACAGCGAAGGAGTCTATCCCCTTTTCAGTAAAACTAGACCAGTTAGATTTTTTGAGTCTGAGGTAGAGCGCCACACCTATCATCAGCCCCACTTGACCGCGCAGATCTAAGCTGTGCTACTCATGCGCTGAGTTGGTGAGGGCCGGTATCGAACTCGTGTTTAGAATTTTTAAAAATGGGCTTTATCTGTTTATTAAAATACTCAGGTACATTTTTATCTTTTCGGACTGTTAAGCAAACAGCACGGAACTGAAATAAATGTTTCCAATGATATTCAAAGAGATATTTTAATTTTTGAGTTTTGTCTGAGTTTTGATCCAGCATAAAGTAATAAGGGCGTCCCATCGTGGTGTAATGGTTCGCAAGCTAGTCTCGCTAGTTGGGAATTTTTTTTTGTTCAGGATAACGCATTATGCCCTTATTCCGATAGATAGATTTTCAATTGTGTCTAACTTTTTTTTTTTACCTTATATATATATATATATATATATATATATAATATATATAATATATATATATATATATATATATATATATATTATTATATAACATACACTGTAGTGTGAGATGGTCACTATTTCAGCTTTTGCTGGAATGGTGTAGCAAAGGCAGTATTAATTGGTAGAGCGCTCAATATAAAATAAAGCTGTTATATAATATAATAAGATAAATATATAAAGGTTTTACATATCTATTTATTAGGTGACAAAGGAACATTCACAACCATATTGGTTTCGTGCGATGCAATCATCAGGTGAAGATGTTTCAAATCTATCTTATTTATATATATATATATAAGAACGTTTTCTTTTTACATCAAAATTAAATGTCGAGATGTAGAATCACAAAATTTTTACCGTTCACATTTAGAGAGAATTATTCGTACCATTAGAGAGAGAGAGAGAGAGAGAGAGAGAGAGAGAGAGAGAGAGAGAAGAGAGAGAGAAGAGAGAGAGAGAGAGAGAGAGAATATAAATTGGTTAGGATTCATGTTTATTCTGCATTTAGATATTATAGGCGCGTGGTGTGGTGGACACAGCGAGACGTGTTCAAATCCTGGATGCAGCTATTTGCATTTCACATAGCGTTAATACCTTTGAGAAAGGTACGAATCCAACTATTCTCCCTCTAGATATAGGTAAATAGTAGGGCAGATTGGACAATCTGCCTTCTTATGACAACTGGTCGGGGAAAAGGAAAACTCTGAATTTAAACCAAAAGAGCTCACTTCTCGTAAGTCAAAACTAGTTTGAATACACCTTCTGTTGCTGCTTCTAACATTTATCAATTACGCCTCGTTGGTGACTCACACGATGCAATCATTACAGACCTTTGGACCATTAATAGTGAATTAGATTTTTTACTGGTTGACCCATACATTTAGTCTTGTGCTAATCTTCGTATATAACTATTAACAATTCATTGAAATTTTGATAGAAAAAAAAAATTCCCTGAACCGGAAACCTAATTAAATTTGCAATTAATATTTGGGTTTTAAATTTGTTTGAATCCAAATTTTTACAGACATCTCAAATTTAAAGAAATGGCCTTTTCAATTCTTGAAATCTTATTGAAAAATATTTGTAAATTACCTTTTTAATTTTTTTAAGATTTAGAAATTTCACTAATCATAAGAAAAGGCAATAATCGCATAAGAGTGTAATAGTAAAATTGTAAAAGAATATAAAGGTCTTATAGGAAAATAAACCCTGTGGATATTACATTCCTTACTTACCACAGTTTGACATTATCTATTAGACGAGACGTATATGATGGTATCTATCACATAATCTAAATTCAAAAATATTCCAGTGAATATTTTATTTTACTTCTCAGAAAGGGTGATATTCTTGAAAAATCGAATTTAAAAAGCACAAATGTTTTTTGTTATAAAAAATTCACAAACTGAAGAAAAATAAATCCTAAATATTTAAACAAACGTATTAAAAAATAATCTACAGCAAAAAACGAAATAGTCCAAGGGAAGTAACTTTTAAAAAGTTATCTCCCTTTATTCATAAGTTTGGATGTATCATTAAAAAGTGTTAATGAGAAAATTGGATAGTTTTTTTTACTATGAAATAAAAATGTCTGCCTAGGGGTGGGGCGTGGTAAACAAAAACTCAAAATAACAATTTTCATATGTATCCAACTCCACCCCTTCCTACTCAGCGCCATACAAATATAGATTTGTGATGTCTCTGTATCTGTGTTTGTCCAGGGATGCAATTGACAACAAAGCTCTGTACTAAGATTAAACAAAAGTTTCCTAGGTTAGAATTGTACGAGGAATCAAGCGATGGTGTTTATATTTACTCCAGAATTTAGTCGGGGTCACTAGGGACCAAAGCATCGGATGTGTTAAGAGAAAATAGAAAAAAAGTGCCGTTTCATTCCAGAATATTCTAAAGACCCACGTTCTTTCATCGTTTTATGACTTAGACTGGAAAAATGCCAGAACCTAATAGAAATGTATTTTACTGACCTAACAGCACCAAGGTATTAGTTCAAAAGTGATTCAGTTAGTCTCACGGAGAGTTGGGAGTTTTTTCTGCTATTTTATTGTGCCAACATTTAACGACGGCAAGAAGACAATCCCAATGGAAACAGCGGGGAATTTAAGATTTTTCACCATGGGATATTGTGAAGTTCTTAAAATATTGCGAATTAATTTGTTTCTTATCAAGGGTCAGCTGAAAAGTTCCATAGGCTGGATGTGACTATATGGGGTTTATTTTTCAACAACATGCCTACCTAGTGGCTGAGATGGTTGCACATTTTTGCATTCAGGAAATCGGAGTTGGTATTAATGGTTTGACAAAAACAAATCGGATTTTGCAACATTTCAAATCAGATAGTCAATACTTTACAAAGAGGACAGGTACATTCCAAAATTAAATTTAGTAACACCCAACTCCGTTATAGATAAGTTAATAGATAAGGGATAAACCCGCTACAAAAGTTATTTTTAAGTTTTAAGAAAATAACATTTAAATCTTCAAATGACCTTTTTCTGGTGTCGGAATTTTTTTTATTTGTTTTGATTTTTTTATGTGGTCTTCTGGACTCAGTCTTTCTAGAAATGTAAAAATGAAGGATTTTTTTTATTCAAATGACTAAAGGTTGATCCTCACCTACAATCCTAATTGATTGCAAAAACATTTTTCATTAAAAGTGGACAATTCTTGATTTTTGGTAATTGTTTTAAGATTAAAAAATTAAAGCTTTTCTCATTATTTCCGTTGAAAATAATTGCCCATACCTATAATACAATGTCAGGTTTTTAGTAATCAGTTGGTGAATAGCAAATAATTACTGTGAAGTTTTTCTCCAGAAAGAAGTTGAGAAATACAAATACATTTATATACCTTTCTCAGGTTGTTTTTTTTTTACGGCATATCAACTCTTTTCAGGTAATTTAATGCCGAATCAAGTTATTTTGATAAACAAAGGACTCCGATTGCTTTCAGTACCTGCTATTGTTTAAGTCACGCATGTCAAACAATGCGGTCCACGGGTCACATGCTGCCCTCAGCAAGCACAGATGTGGCCCGTACGCAGACTGCGCTCTCATATAGCGCTTTTACAGTACCCCAAGTTTAAAAAAAGTTTTTTTTAAAGTTTTCTTTGAGGAAAACGGTAATTTATTTTCATTAGGCCAATGTGATGTTAAGAAAGAGTCTGTTATCAACGCATTGTCTCTCACCCCTTCCTTTGAGTTGCGGATGGAGGAGGCTAACTCGGTCAATGAAAGAGAGTGAGTTTTCCTCTTGCCTTCTCCTGCTTCCAATCCACACATGGCTATAATTGAAAGTGACGGTGACACTTGTATGTTTTATTATTTGAGCTCTGTTAGTAATAGTCTTTTTCCTTTCTTTTAACAAAAATGCTTTGTATTCATTGGCTTTTAGTTGATAATAAAGAAATTAATGCTAGCAATCATGACTTTATTCTGTTAATGTAGAAGAAGTATTCAAAAACTTAGTTGTCATGCGTGGCCCTCACGACAGACATATGCAATTCACGGGACCCTCATAAAACATACATATTTAATTCATGCGGTCCTAGGGGTCTATTCAGTTCGACATGCCTAATTTAAGTGGTCACTCAATTAAGTATTGCACAGTTTCATCGTTGCTTAATCTAAGATTCTTAGCGATTTGTGTGAATATGTTAATCATTCGAGATTCAGTTTGCATTCATTTGCATATCATAAAGTCTCAATTTTTTCATTGTCAAAACGATTTGCCATTGCCATAAATTTAGAATTATTAGGAACTTCAAGGCGAAGATTACACAATACAATCTTCTTTACTTATTTGACCTTTGTGTCAGACCAATACCAGATTTGTAAATATCAAAACTGATAAAAAAATAAATAAAAAAAAAGAAAATTAAAAACCATATGAACTTTTCAGTCAACCCACGTATTTACTAAGTATAGCTTAGTCAGGTACAAGGTCATTTGAGCAAAGCACCATATGAGCTCATTACAATGAGAATAATCAGTTAGACGAGTGTTATTTTCACTTATCCATCTAGAAAACACACACACACACACACACCTACCTAGTGGTCGAGATAGTTGCACACTGTTGCACCCTAGAAATAGTAGTCCGTATTAATAGGCTGACAAAAGCAAATTAGACTTTGCAATAATTCCTCAAACGATATAAATATATACATAGATAAAATCCCGACTTAATTGATTGCAAATAGAATCTATTTTCTGAGCAAACTAATAAAAACAATACAAAACAAGATAGAATACAAAGAATATATGTGTATAGAATGAAATGTTCCAATAGAGATACTTCTGAGCCTACAGAACAGAGAATTAAAGGTGTCACTGTTTGGAAAGCTCGCCCCCATAACGGGTACGTGGAATGTTTACAGCTGGATGGTTAAGAAGCGCTTGTTCATGACGAAATGTCTGTGGGGGACGAAGCCCTCCAACCCTAAAGGACGGAGACAACTGGTGTGTTATCTCTGATGGCTGTAGAGTCTAAGATAAAAGATGATTTGACTTTGGCGGTACATACTATTTATACTATCGGTTGGCTAACGGAAAACTGCTGCAAATAAGGGAATTAATCACAACTCATTTAAATGAAATCATCACAAATGTACTAATTGAAAAAAAGTATTTGTAGATAGTCTTGAAGTTACTGAATAGAGAATAAATGTCGTCACTTACTGGTTTGAAAAGGCCCTTGTGTAACAGGTACACGAAATGCCTGTGAGGGTCGAATCCCCCTGTTCTAATGAACAGGAGACACAACTGGTGTGTTACCTCTGATAGCTGGAGAGTCGAAGAGATAAGAGAATTTGATTTTGGCTTTACTGCTTTTTATACTACCGGTCACAACGCCCTCTAGTTGTCTAACGGTAAACCGCGGCAAGTACGGGAAATAATTCCTTCACCTTTATATACGATTCTTAATTTCTTTCGGTGTTTTGTTATACGGAATATCAACTCTTTTCGGCTCGTTTAATGTAAAATAAAGTTATTTTGATAAACAAAAGGTTGTTAAATGTACCCACTGTTGCTTAAGTAGTCACTCAATTAAGTATTGAACAGACTCATCGCTGCTTAATTTTAATTTCTTTGAGATTACTGATATTATGTTCATCATTCGAGATTCAATATGCATTGATTTGCATATTAAAAACATGGTATCGACTTTCTGTCAAAAGGATTTGTCATTGCCATAAATGAAAAAATAAATAAATAACAAAAACTTAAAAGCGAAGATTATTACACAGATAGCAGAGTCCACTTGTTACATAATTCATGGATAGCCTATGAACTATGTAAGAAGTGTAGTATAAATTTTGAATCAGAGTTTGTTATAAAATTCAAAATTGGAGGGGGTTAATTAGAAAATTGCCGTTAGCAAGATTGACATGTGGTGACCTTTACTTAACCCCTTCCGGAAACGCGCCAATAGGGCGCATGAGACAAAAAATCAGGTTTTAGTTAGTTGCGACCAGAGATTTAGAGAGAGAAGACGCTGTCGTCGGCTTTCAAAGATGTCACCTCTCACCGCTCGGTTTTGGACTGTGGTTGTTTTAATAAAACCCATCAAGAAAACAACAAAGTCTTGCGTATCAATTACTCCATAAGAAATGAGCAAACGCCAGCCCACACAGAGAAGAAATCAAACCCAAAAGAAAGCCCAAGAGCAGAGGCCACCAGAGTAAAAATCAACCCTGCAAAAGATGGCGGCCAACGAAGTAGACAGTAGAACAAAAAGTAAGAACCAAATCTATCGTCCCCCCCATCTGTCTCTCTCTCTCGCCAAATATGCCCAATGTTAAGGGGGTATATAATATACTTCCTATAATGATAACCATTACACAACGAGCACCTCTACACACTCATACACTAGCACAACAAGCATAGATTTGACATTTTAAATTATATTGAATCAAATGCACTACTTAGGCAGCATTTGTCTTAGGATTTTCATGCCATCAACCAAGATGCCATTGTCTTGCTAGTAGCTGTTATTCAACTATTGTGTCCAAAGGTTGAATATCATAACTGGTTTTAAAATTTGAGAATGTGATAATATATGGTGTTAAGATAAGAGATATCTCTCCTAATGTAATGGTGGTGTTAGTGCAGGATTTGCATAGCATAGGCATTAGCCAATCAGGATCCAGCTTGAAGTAACAGGAGGGTAGGAGCTGACTACATAAGTCCAGTGCTTAGCAAACCTAAAGGAGGAATCACACGGAGAGTTGCGTGTTGATTCAAAGAGAGAACAATCCAACACATTTTATTTGTAGTGGCAATATTTCATCTCCCAGATAAAAAGTGCCCTTATTTGACCTTTGTGTCAGACTAATCCTAGATTAGTAAATATCAACACTGATAATAAAAAAAATATTAAAGATTGCATGTGTTGCAATTCTAGCATTACTATTTGGGATTTATTCTAACTGAAGATTTAACGAGATAATCTTGAAGAAACCTAGGAAGAAATCGATTATCTGCTACAACAAACGCCCGAGGAAGGTTGGAGAATTAACAAGAAAAAAGAAAACGAAAGAATAATCAGCTATGTCTACGGGCGTATTGTTCATGTATTACGAAACTAGTTGCATTAGTTTTGATTAAAATAGGCTGATTAAAAAAGAAAAAAAAAGAAAAAGAAATTTCCCTGACACTTAGTATTCAGAAAGCAGAACACAAATGTTTACCTTGCTATGTAGATTACAATATCTTTTCAACACACCTTATTATGTTGGTGTTTGGTTAGGAGGAAAGAAGAGGAGAAGCTCTCAAACTAGTTTTGACTAACGAGCAGAGAACCCCTTTATTTCGAATTCAGTGGTCTTCTTTCTTCTAGAACAGTTGAAATATCAAGGTTAAATGCTGCATACCCTTCTTACTTCTATTCTTCTTCTATCTTAGGTTCTTCTTCTTGGGGACTTCGTCTTGGTGACTTTGTCTTGGTGGTCCGACCGACCACTTAACTCATTTCTTCTTCTATATCAGTCTTGTTACCAAGACATTTATCAACCACAAAACTGTTATTTTCTTAAGCTTTTATTTCCTTACACTAAACATTTCATGTAACTAAATATCTGACTAACATACCGAGCGTATGCAGAGCGAGTTACAGTTAAGGCAGGACATCTTCACTGCCTGATGTCCAACTGAAAACTGAGGACCCAACCAGGTCCCACGTGACTTCACGTATTTCGCGGGCTTTCTGTACTATTCCATGGAAAGTCCCGCCCGTGATATGAAAAGGGCCATCCCTCTAGAAATACAGGGGATTGACAATAATCTTATGCAAGCGCATAGATTATGTAACATAAAGAGCCCAGTCTGTCCTACTATTTACCCATAGCTGAAGAGAGAATAGTTGATTGGTTGTTTGTTGGGTCATTTTATGCCGATGACGTTTTGTTTTATTCATTCTTGATGGTATTCCATTTTTTTTAAACACTAGATTTTTTCAAACTCCTTTTTTGTCTATTGAACCCATAGATGGGAGCCTAACGGGTACTAACATTTCGGGTCAGAGTGTACCTAGGAGGAGTAATACCGATGAAGAAGTTCTTCCCACGCCCCAGAGCTCCAAAATTGAACTTCACCATTATATGCAGTTTAACGTCATACCCAGCACATTAAGACCATCAGCCACCATCTTCTAGCACATATGATAAAATGGTTGGTGGTTTTCCATAAGGGCAATAGGGTCGGAACAATCAAATAGGTGATAGGACGAGGTGACCAATCGATTAATCGGATGGTGCCTCTCCGGCCACCAATCTAGCCTAAGAGTCAAAGTGGAATGTAATAGACTGCTCAGCCACCAGGAAGTCTTCCTTAAACATTAAGGGTCGCCACCCACAGCCAGCAGGGGGTCCCATTGGGAGGGAGGCGTACCCCTTTTCAGAGGTGCAGTCGGTGTATTCTATAGCTCCAGTCGACGGGGTAGTGAAAATAATAGAGGGTGACATTGATTCCCTGATGATATCACTTTCGAATATGACCTTTATAACAATTCAATAAAAATGGTCTGAACGCGAAAAGAAATAAACAGTGTGCGTACTACAAGGTCGCGATTAGCCATGAGCTTCACATACAATTCTTGGTTAAATCGAAATTAAAGGATCTAAATTACACCATCGTATGTCACCCCGCCGAAAAAACAAAACAACCCCCCCCCCCAAAAAAAAAAATCAGGGAATTAACCGAATTTAATGAAATCTTCAGTATTGATATATTAATGAACAAAATATATATTGCACCAGTTATTTTATTTAAAAACTTGTACAATTTTTCATGTCAGTTAACTTTGAACCACGTATCTTTGAGAACCTGTGTTACGCCTCAAACCTATTTGAGATCTGAAATGAAAGATCTTAACACTGAATATATCTATATTGAGATTTTATAACCATTTAAATGTTGGGGAAACAAAAATTTTGGTTTATTATGTAAAAAATAAAACATTTGCAACATTAACTTTATTGAACCATTTGGCTTCAATATCTATCCTTTTTCATAATTTCATTCTCCCAAAAATGATTTCTCTCAGTTTTGGAGTATTTTAGAGTATAAGGTGTGCTGATAATCAATACTTATATTTATAGACTATTCCAAAACAGCGGTGGCTGAATATGCCGATCATAAACGCCCAAACATGTATTTAATTTACTATTTAAAGGAGTTGATAAATTGTCCTAAGTTACTCGCTGGACACATAGACCAACGGAACAGGATTATACAACTCTATGCTTTGGCATTACCCCTTCCAGCAGGGAAAATTTGGCTCAGGACCGCCCTCGGTGGCGGACTGTTCATGTCTGAAGTAACCCTGGCGCAACACAATGAAGCCAAGAAGTCCAGAAGAAGGCGGCGGCGAGAACTAGATAGTCTTCCGAGACTGCAATGCCATTGGTTGTTTGTTGGGTCATTTTATGCCAAGACAGTATAAATTCTTATACAACTAAGGTCGAATCAGCAGACAAGGATTAAAACCGATACTACATCTTTCTACGCCAATAAAGGATCAGACTTTATGCCACAAGGAAACTCCACTGTAAAGCTACTTTCGACTACAGCCCTAAAATGTCTACATGGATTGTAATGCTCAGAAAAGAATAGTGGGTGGTGTCTTGTAATCTTTTAAGATTTAAAAAAATTAAAAATTGCGATAAATAGGAATGTGAATGTGAACAGATTGGACACATAGCCTAGTGGATAAATGAGTTAGGTTAAAACAGTTCTAAGTGACAGTTATCTCTAGACTGCTGGTTCAATCCTGGTCAGGGGCAGCAATGACAGAATAATAATTAACACAGCTTAACACCTATACCCGAGCTATGGTTAGCGGAATGAAAACAGGATACCCCCGTGGACTGAATAAAGAGTTAGGTTTAAAGTTCCGTGATAGCTGCCGATTACGACAAGAAGGTTCCCGAGTCCGAAAAGAAGGTTCACGAGCCCGAAAAGAAGTACCTGAAGAAGGCCGGAGGGCACATCGGCCGAAACGTTGTACAGATAACAATGAAGGTGAGGACAATAGTCCGAATAATCCAAATAATACTACCAACAGATTTAGTGTAAAACTTCCCAGCAAAGCAGGATCAACTTTTTTTTAGGTAAAAGAAAATTGTTACGTTCAATCCATCTAATTGGTAACTGTACTGGTTCGAATCAATTGTTTGATTCTCAGAATAAAACCAAGAACACCATCCATTTTCACTATATACACATGTCAAACTATCTAGAGTTGCTTTTTGCTTTGGAAATCGCATTCATTGTATGTTCATATTTTTTGTGTAGTTGCTTCTTAAGATTCTTTTTTCACAGTCTTATCAAACACAAATGATTTTAAATAAGTGTATTTAAACAATAAGTGTGACCCTAAAAGGTACTACCACTCTCGATGGACCTGGGCATAATGGCACACATGCCACAGATCTTCAGAAGTGGAGCCTCACCACCAGATGCAGTTTAGTGTCATACCCAGGAACCCCCTTTTGAGGTAAGGGGCTGGGTATACAGTCAATATAAGGTTAGTGGATATACAGTCAATATAATATAAACCCCATCCCCAGGGCAAAGTATTGGTTAAAGTGTATCCAATATACATGGTTGGATAATTTCACAGCCTGTTAACACATTGGCTGTGAAGAGCGCCACATATGGCACACTAAGAACAGTCAAAGACCATTCATTGGCATTTCAGTCTCAGAAGACAATGTAGTTTTTTGTGCCCCTGAAGTTACAGCGCCTCCTGTGACTGTAAAGTCCAATGTTCGAAAAACATTCTCGACCACTGATGTCGCACGTAAAGGCTGCCCCTGAAGATGTTGATGTCCCGGTACTTTGTTGCCGCTGCTTTCTTCTGGACCTCTTGGTGTTGCGCCAGAGTGGTTTCAGACATGAACAGCCCGCTACGAAGAGCCTTGGTGGCGGCAGGCTTTCCGTAGCGGATTGTTCGTCATTGGCCGTGATGAACGCCACATATGGCACACTAAGAACAGCTCAAAACCACGATGTACACTATATATGGTACAGTGTAAAGATTGGCTTTTGGAACGGTTAGTGGTGATTCCTTTCACTTGCTACCGCGATCTCATGCATACTACGTTGATTTACAACTAAGTTTTATTGCTCGTCAAAATGAGGGAGATAGATCGATCGATTGACCTGCGCTTAATTTCTAAAAGTCATAAATCAAAGTAATTAGCCTAACTAAACCAATGCAACATAAAATTTGGATAGTTTGCGCTCTTAGTTACCCGCCTCTCTCTCTCTCTCTCTTTCGCTCTACTGCATCGTATACCGTTCATTATTTTCAATACGTTAATTTGATCGTTATCAATTTCAATTAGTCGACTACTTTTGTAGAGAATTGTTCGGCGAGAAATCACTTGCATGAAATTAACAGAGAGAAAAAAAAATTACGACCGATTCCTTGGAAATGTTGATAATTTTTCTGCATTAACCAGTGGAAGACAAAATTGAAATTGATGTGTGGTTGCATATTGAAAGGTTTCGATTATTATCAGAAAGTGACTATCTTGGGTATTGTGATTGTCGGGAGGATTTCCTCTTTTTTCCTGAGGACGGCGGGAAACAATTTTTTCTTCGACGACATTACGAATTGATTGTAACGGACTCTCGGGAATCAATATTGTTAAAAAACTAAAGTGGAGAATTTACTTAGATTTGCATTGTATGTAATAGGTGACATGGAAGGTTTTGGGAGTGAATTAAAAGAGAGAGAGAGAGAGAGAGAATAGATTAGGAGTGCTGAGATAAACCCAATTTAATAACGACTAAATAAATTCATATCTTATTATAATGGAGATTGTGTATTTTTCTGTCTGTAACCGAAACTATATCACTACTCAAGTCACAATTCCCTTAATTATTTACATCACATTCTCCATAATTTTATTTTTATTTAAACTTCTATTATTAATAAAATTGTTATTCATCATTAATACTATTGACCATATCTACATACTAACAACGTACAATTATATTTATATATACAACAAAATAACGGTTTACAGTGCGAATGGAAAAGCTAATTTGCATATTGATCTTTAAAATTTGATTTTAATAAATATGTGCTTAATATTATTGATTTCTAATTGTTTGGTTTTATCTTATTGAATATAAGCAAAAATCTCGGGGATAAATCTTAAATGAAATCGATTAATAAGAAGAAATAACTGTAATATTATCCTTTACTTCCTATTTTAACTAAATAGTTAAATTAGGAAAATTTACCAATGAAAGACGGGAGTAATGGAAGATGATGGAAGAGTTAGTTTCAAAGTTGTTCTATTTTTCAATCATACCCCCTCTGTTCCAAATCTTTCTATCTGCATTCTTATTCCGTTTCATTAGCCTTTCTAATTTAATATGACATTTTATTATATTAAAACTTAAATACTTGCACCCGTAGGGTGCATATATTTGCTAGTATCTATAAGCGAACAACGCTGTCTATATAGTGAAATCGGTTGATGTTCATGGTTTTATTCTGAGAATCAAACAATTGATTCGAACAAGTACTGCTCCCAATTAAATGGATTGAAGGTTACATTCTTTTTTTATCTGGAAAAAGTTACTTCTGCTTTGTTGGGAAAAGAGGGAGGATAAGGTTAGACCCTCCCTCGGAAAAAGATGGTCAACAATCGAATCTTACATATTCGTTTCGAACCTCCTCATCATTGATTCTAGATAGTCGTCGCATGACAATGTAACTCTTTTCCTTTGTAAAATATGTGTTTTTTAAGAGTTTGGATTTTGCTATATAGAATTTGGAAATAAATAAAACACTCCCTTGGCTTCGATACTCTTTGCCGCTTCTTTTTTCTAAACAATCTCTTACATGTGGTCCCAATTACACCCCTTCCACTGACAGATCCAAAGCCGTCTTCATTATCATCAACATTATTACAGTATACTCTCCTTTCCTAATGATCATCATAATATAGTGATAATAAGTATAATTTGGATTCAATGTTTCTGGATTACAGTAGACTACCGGCCTTTTTCTACTAAAAACAGGTCCGTAGATCTAATCTTCAACCTGAACAAAGCGTAGCCAGACACACCGTCTCCGTTCCTATCCGTTTGTGGGGTCTCATATTTATTTGTTTGTTGACCCTCTTAAAATTACTCGTTTATAAAAAAAAAACCTTTATTTCCTTAATCATAATGCAACACAGTCACTTAAGATCTGGCCAATATAACTCATTATTTATATCTTTATTGGAACTACCCAAAAGATAAGAGTTATATACATGACCTAAAGGACTACTGCAAACAAGATGGTGGGTTTGTTTGATGGCATACCAATCTCGGTGGGTCATTTAATGCTGGCAAAGTTTTGAACGATTCGTAACGATAGTTTGGTAGAACTCAATTGTTTTAACTCAATTTTTTTAAAACACTTTTTAAACCCATTTTTTCTATTTAACTATTTATCCCATGGAGATAGGACCCTAACAATTACTAACACTCTGGATCAAAGGAGAACTGTGAGTAATGGCTATCAAAGAGTACTCCACATTCCCCAGAGTTCCAAAACTGGAACCTCACCATCAGATAGAGTTTAACGTCACACCCAGGACGCAAAGACCCTCAGAAACCGCCTTCTAGCACAAATATGATGATTGAAAAATGCTGGGAGTCTCTAAGGGTAATAGGGTCGGGACTATCATGTAGGTGCTAGGGCTTGACTAGAACAGCTGATTGATCGCTGGTCTAGCCTAAGTAAGGGCCAAAGTGGAGTGTTGAGAAGATGGTGGAAACTAGGAGTTGGATTAGTACACTTTTTAATGGTCAAATTATATTTTAGGTAGCACAGTGAGATAAAAGAGTGATAGAAAGCCTTTATGTATATTTGTTTATAAAAGAACACAGGGGTCAAAGCCCTAGTTCGGAACTGTGTCCTTTTTTGAGCGGCGAGGAGTAAGGTTTGCGGTGTCAGTTTGAGAAGAAAAAAAAAAGGATGAACAGAAATCGAGACATCGACATTGGCAAAAATCCCAACTCTCGTTAGGAAAGAAACAAAGCATCGGTGAGGAATTTCCAACGCAATTTCACACTTAAAGAAACGTTGCACGTGACGTCATATTTTTCAAGTAACCTCCTCCAGAAGATGATCACTTGTTCCTCATTCAGATTCCAATTTTTTTAAAAAGTAATTAAAAGTCTTAACCGTGTTTTCTCCATAATTACTTGCAATAAGGAAACATTTCAAACGTTGTTTAGACATACAGACAATATCTTTTTTTTTGGTGGGTGGGGTGGGGTTAATATTTTTGATGAATAGCAAACCTGGGTTCCATCCTTAAGCATCACGGATTGCCACCCACGGCCAATAGGTGGCCCTATTGGGAGATTCTTACCCCTCTGCAGAAGTGCAGTCGTTGTATTCTAACGCCCCAGCCGAGGTTTGGTCGTAATCTTTATAAAATTGGCATGCACACTTATTTCAGTAAATAATTTAAAAAAATCTTCTGAATGAAAACATTATCCAAAAATCACACTTATTTAAGTAAATAAAATCATTTGGCGGCGAAAAGAAAAGAAAAAAAAAACAACCCTTTAAAAAACACACATACATTTAAGTAAGTAATAACAAAATCTTTTGATTGTCAAAAAAGAAAAAAACTGAAGAGAGCATAAGAAATATCAAATAAATTGAACGATAAGAACGGAGTCTCCACGGCCTTGTGGCTAACGTGCTGGATTGAGACATCATAGTAAAGATAATAATTGATTGAAAAACAAGTAAAATCATGAATACTTAAATGATTTTAAAACTGGCCCTTTTTAAAGAGTAATAACGGCAGTAACAAAATTTTACATTTTGCTTAAGGGTTAATTATGGGCGATTGATTTTTCCAATTGCTCATTCAGCCTTGCTCATCCGCCAGTCATAGGAGATTATAGAATATTGTTTGAAATTAAGAACAAATTGATGAGGATTCATAATTTTCCCAGTGACATGGGGAGGGTATGAAGGAAGATTAACAACTTTATTTGAAATTAAAAGCCAGTTTGAGGATTTCAGTGTGATAAATGTTACATCAATAATCAACATTTTTCGTTTCGGTCAAAAAAAATGTAAATCGGGTATCCGATTTTGATTAATTAAAGCATAGAAAAAAAAAGCATGATTTGATTTCGGGGCAAATATTAACCCCCCCCCCCCCAAAAAAAAACCCCGGATTTTAAGTTTTAATTTGTGACAACAGATATTTTCACTTACCTAGCCGAGCCGCTATTTGAGGTCCAAGGTGCATGTATTGTCACAAATCTTGACGGATGATATTTACTTACAACTAGATCCATTTCCTTTTGCTCAGACGTAGGTTACTTATATGAGAGTATACCCCCCCCCCCTACATTTGTATATTCAGGGCGTGACCCGTACAATTCTTTCCAAAAATCTTCCGGTCCTCTCACACCAGAACTGTTGTTAATACTGCCGCGGACACTGGGTTCTCCCAGCTAAGACCAGTGATTCGTCCCCGAGAGAGAAACTGATTTAGATTTTGTGCTTACCAAATAGTCTTAACCACTCCAACCGATAGGAGTGACAGGAGGTTTACCCCGAGTTAATGCTCACAAACTGAACGTTGCGAGTTCAATCCCTAGCCTCTCGCTGCACTCCATTGTGATCTTATAATCACAAAAGTGACAGCTTTCGTCGCTCTTTTCGTCCTACATACCGTTGGCGGTTTTTACCCCTATCATGGCTGGCTTGGGCCCCTCAAATTTAGTCGAACGCAAATGCTCACTTTTTTCTGGTTCCGAGCAAATGCTCACCCAACCGAGGGAGCTGTAATTTTTGCTCTTTCTTCAAAATGAGGCCATTCCAACCATAAAAGAGTTTTCATGTATCCACCTAATAAAGATTTTGACTGAGAACTTCCAAACAGTATGCATTGTCACTAGTAAAAGTCATTGTTTGCAGAAACAGCTTGATCCGTTCAATTCTTTAAAAAATCTTCCCGTCCTCTCACATCAGCTCTGTTGTTAATATTGCCACGGACACCAAGTTCTCCCAGCGATCTATTTGGTATTTATCTTAACCTCCCAACTGGTCAGGATGCGACATAAGATCTTTTTTTTTTGTAAGTGGGACGCTACACACAAACCGAAGCTCATGCGATGGCAAGTAAAAAATGCGTGGATCCCATCAGCATTCCCCTTTTGGGTGCCCCTTGCCCCTTTAAATTGAAAGGGCAGGTGTTGCCTGTAGGACAACCACCCGCTTTAAAAGGTGGTGGTTAGCTCAGTCGGTAGAGCGTTCGGCTAGAAACCACGAGGTTCCTAGTTCGATACCGGTCCTCGCCAACTCAGCGTATGAGTAGCACAGAGATCTGTGCGGTAAAATAAGGAACTGATGATAGGTGTGGCGCTCCACCTCAGATGCCAAAAAACAATCTCCCTGGTCTAGCGCTATTGAAAAGGGGATAGACTCCTTCGCTGACTGGCTGATACCGACTTTAGGCCACCCCGACGACTTTACTTTATATATATATATATATATATATATATATATATATATAATATATATATATATTAGGTGGCACAGTGAGAGAAAGGAATGTTAAAAAGCCCTTATGTATATGCGTGGTGAAGGCAAAACAAAAACGGAAGTGAGCAGATGTGACAAGAAAGTTGTGCAACGACTTGGCGAGTCGTTAACATAATTTAAGATAAAGTAGATCATTCTATTGTCTCATTGAAATTTAAAAAGTAAAATTATAATTTTTGCCAAATGTAATTGAAAAAAATATCGGAATATAGTTATATATTATACAAATATACAAATTAATTATTGTACTTGAGAGTGGGTTATATTTTTCGTGCAAGATTTTACTATGTATTATTCAAATTTATCAGAATGTTGATCTCCTCTTTTATTGTTATATGCACAACGTTTAAGCCGATGTATGCTTCAGCCTTCTTCAGGCATTTCTTGTCGAACTCTGGTGTCATCATGTCCTAATCGGGAACCTTCACGGAACTTCGAACCGAACCTTTTATTCAATCCATTGGGGTAGATTGATTTCATTCCGTTAAATATGACCGGGTACAAGTGTTAAGCTATGTTGAGTATTGTTATTATCCCCCCTGGTCAGGATTGAACCTGTAACCTACAGCTGATTGTCACTTAGAACTTTATTAACTCAACCCTTATATCTGTTGCGCCATAGATATGACATGAAGGTTCCCGAGTTCGGCAAAGGCACATCAATCGAAACGTTATGTATATAACAATTAAAATGAGGACAGCAGTCCGAAAAATCTAAATAATACAAATTCTCAAGCCTCATCTAAAAAATTCCGACGAATAAGATTTTACTAGTTTTTCATATTTTATTTTATGAAGAAAAAGTGAAATGAAATTACATAATTCGAGACATCCGATGTTCTTTTAAATGTACTGAAAATTTAATTCATTGTTGAATAGTTCATAATTAATCATTAAAAAGGGAATTTGTTTGGATTATTTTCCTTTAGTTGCTACGGTTTTCCGTTAGGTGGCGTTGCGACCGGTGGTGTATAAAGGAAATGATAGACACCAACTATAATTCATTTCAGCAAATTTATTTCGTTTTATCGTTGAGGTAGTTTTAACATTGGACAACTGTTACGCGGGTTGCATGAAATTGGAAATCCACACTGACGAATACGAATTCCTGATACTCAAAAGTCCACAGAACAGAAGAGTCTTTACAACAATAAAAACGAGATGAAAAATAAACTAGTCTGAAGTTAATAACGAAAAATGCTTCATCCAATAAAATCGGGGAACTTACAAACATTGATAAGATTTAGTTTTGAAAGTCAGTTAGTAAATCCTTGCATTAGATTAAAGATTAAAGCAAAAAATGAACTATATTTTATACTAAATCAAACGACAGCTTCCTAGAGCATCTTCGAAAATATATTTTTTTTGTGGAGTTAAAAAGAAAACAGTTAAGAACTCAGCCAGTCAATTCTTAAAAACCAGCGGTGACTGAATCGAGTAAAAGACGATTACTTCTTCTTTCCAAAAACTTTTGTTTTTCGTATTGGTTGTTCTTCTGTTAATTCCGATCAATCCATAAATCTACAGACTTCAGAATCTACTATGTTCCGAGTATCTATTTTTTGTACAATTATATCATAGGCACCGGGTTTGTGAGTTTGGTTAGAAGACAAGTATTACTAAATAAGAAATAAGAAATTTATTTATCAATAGTAGGTACAAGTTATAAATGATAAGTAAAAGAAAAACTTTATTTTTGTTAAACTACTATTGAAGGGAGGTCATGCCTAATAGCGTGAAGCTAAGCCCATGGACATGACCACCCTTGGACGCTCACAGGAAACGATACAAGACACACCAGACAACACAAACATATAGATACTATGCTATAAGTTCGATCTTTACCTTTGTAATCTTGTTACAGATTAACATTAGTGATATTTAAGTTTGGCTAAGGCACAAGGTCAGGAGAATGGGGCACCCGGATAGCTCTCGGTATTTATTAAGCAGGATTTATCTTACATCTTATGGACCCGCTTAGTTCAGTCGGTAGAGTGTCCGTCTGGGAACCACAAGGTTCCTGGTTCGATCCCGGTCCTAGTCAACTGTGAGGTAGAGTAGCTGATGGTAGGTATGGCGCTCCATCTCAGACGCTAAAAATCTCCTTGAGAAAAGGGGGTAGACTCCCTTGCTGTCTAAATGATACCGATTTAGGCCATTTTTTTTACCTTACATCTCCTCTATATGTAGGATGCGATACAAGTTATTTACCCCCCCCCCCAAAAAAAAAAAAAAAACCACACAGATAAAGATATTTAATTAACTCCCCACGATGGTAGAATGTGACACAAGGTCGGTTTTCAAAGGGAGCGAGAACTTATTAAGAATTGGTGTCATTTCAGGAAAGCGAATAACATACACGACAAAAGTATGACAACAAAATACTACCCTAAATTTAACAGATCCCAACCCCATCCCAACCCCTAAAAATAGGTTTCCATACTGTATACAATACTGCATGACATCATACACCGTGGTGTAGAAATATTTTTGTGCTATTGTAAAAAGTACCAGGTACCTCTAAAAGGAGGAGTGGTTCCTAAAATGAGATAACCAAGCGAGTACCCGATACTGTTAGTATTTTTGTATTTCAAGCATCATAGTTCTTTTTGACAATAACAAAATAGATAAAATTATTCTAATCAATTAACTCCATTGCAATCTATTAGATTTCAATAAGCCTGAGTTGAATGAGCTATCTTTATTAAATTCTGAAATGACTTGATTCGTTAAGTTAAAAGTTAAAGTTAATAGAAAAAATGTCTTGATGATATGCATCTAAAATAGTTGAAATAATTATTACTTATTTATTATTATAATGGAGATTCAGTGCCTGTCTGTAACCGAAACTACGTCACTGCTTACATCACAATACCCCAGGAATTGCGTAAGTTTATCAATGTGTATTTAATTTATAGCCACAATCTTTAATACATTGAATAGAATAAATCTTATTTATTAACGATGTCTCAATAAAAATCTGAGTTACATTTGCCTAAGAACAGAGCATGTTATTACTGCAGTATATCTTATACATCATTAAGAATAAGGATTACATAATATATGATGTGGTCAATGTGCATACTGGTTTTAACAAAACCGAGTTTAATAAATAATTACTTGGTGTTATTGATCCATGATATTATTGTTTTATTCTCCAACGAATTAAGATCAGTCCTATGAATAATTTTATACAGAAACAAATTAAAACATAATTAGAATAAGTGTAATCGTTTTTCTTATTCAATTTCCTTAGTATTTCTAATTTAATATATTTCATTACATTAAAACTTAAATACTTACGCCCGGAGGGTGCATATTCTTGCTAGTCTAGATAATAAATGTTATACTAAAGTAATAGATACCAGGTTTTTCTTTTCCTTTTCAGCTTATATGTCCGATCACTAAACTTTGACTCATATGGGTAAATAGTGGGTCAGGCTGGGTTGTTTAACATTGGTTAAACAACCAGTCTAGGAAAAGGAAAACTCTTAATTCAAACCTGTTAAGGAATTAACCATGTGTTGCATCCCGCCCGTGCGGAGATGTTGGTAAATATACATATATAATTTTACCATACATTTTAAATTTCTCTATGTCTATTGTAATTCAATTTTTAATTCTTTTTACCAAAATGAATATCAACTTTTATTTGTTTTTTCTTCATATGATTACCATAATGCACAGCAGGTACTGTAAACAACCCGAGCCATTTGTTTACCAAAAATGACTTGATTTGGTATTAAATAATCCGAAAATGGTTAATATGCTGTAAAACGACACCAACCAACTATAATGCATAATTTGACTTACTGTAGTAACTATGCGCTTAGCTTAACGGTTATCGTTGGAGGAAATGGAACTGGCAACTCGAGTTCAAATCCTGGACGAGGCTATTAGAGTTTCACTTCCCACTAATGCCATCTGTTCTCCTCATATATGGCTAAATAGTAGATCAGATTGAGTTAGACCATATGTGATTATCCGACCCGTCTATGAGAAGGAACACTCTGAATTCAAACCAGCTGTACTCTGCTTAAAATTGTTCTTGCATTACATACTGTCCGTGGTGGAAGGGTTAGAAAAATGAATACACTAGCAACTTTCAAACCATGAATTATGTAATGAATAACAATGGTTAATATCACAGATGCAGTTAAGCAACGATGAGCCCACCCAATACTTAAATGGGCGACCATTTAAACAATATCAGGTACAGTAAGAAACCTTGTATCAAAATGATCTTGATTCGGTATTAATTGACCCAAAAAGTGTTGATATGCAGTAAAACAAAATAACCAACCAAACAATCAACAAACAGGTGTAGTAATAAAAACAACAAAGATGGGATACTAATCCGAATAATTCAGTCGTTAATATTTTAGATTTAGTGAAAAGATTGGAGTAATATTGATTTTGGTTGGCTCGGAGACATTTAAGCTCAGCAATATGAAAAATAAATAAATGCTCAATGAATAAATAGAATAAATAAAATCTAAAAATAGATAAAAAACATCCAAAAAATCTGATAAAAAACAATATATTTATATTTGAATAGTTATTCTCTTGTTTATTTATTGTCTCGGATCAAAATTTCCTGTAGTGCAAAAGAAAAAATAAAGAATAGATAAATTTGTTTGAAATGAAACAAAGAGCAAAAATCGCTGAATCATCATGGCGTCTTCAAATTCCCAACGAACAAGAAAATGTAAGAGTGAATATCTCGGCGTTTTATTCCTTCTTAGGATTTGTTAAATATTTCATTCTTATTTATATTCCAGACATCTGTCAACTGTTCGTTGCTCTAACATCATATCTTTCGCTATTATTTCTCCGAGTTGCAAAATCCCTCGTGAATCAGAGTCGGTTTTTCAGATTATATTGAAATAATTGCGTTTAGATGTCTGAGGTTTGAAATAATTACGGGTGTCTTCACTAGTGCCATACTTCTGTCTTAAAACAGAAAGAAAAGCTAGAATCACAGATGTTGATTTTTTAAAAAGAAAGCTGGCTTTTCGTTTTGGAGATTGACGCATAAAAAAAAAAGAAAAATTCACATACCTAGGTAGTAATATTTCATCCACAGAAAGCGATGTTAACACTCGAATAGGAAAGGCATGGTTGGCCACCAACAAATTATCAGTCATATGGAAATCCGATCTCCCTGACAAGCTAAAGAGACGATTCTTCCAGACTGTGGTTGTGTCGGTACTGCTGTATGGCTGTACCACCTGGACCCTAACGAAGCGCCTTGAGAATAAGCTAGATGGGAGCTGCACAAGAATGCTGCGAGCGGTCCTGAATAAGTCGTGGAAGCAGCACCCCACAAAGAAGCAACTGTATGGCCCCCTGCCCCCATCTCACAAACCATACGAGTAAAACGGACTAAGCATGCGGGACACTGCTGGAGAAGCAGGGATGAGCTCGTAAGCGACGTACTACTGTGGAAGCCAGCACATGGACACGCTAATGTGGGCCGCCCAGCCAGACCTACATTGACCAACTATGTAAGGATGCTGGCTGCTGCGTGGAGGAGCTCCCAGAGTCGATGAATGATAGGGAAGTTGGCGAGAGATTGTCATAGATATCCGTGCAAACAGCGCGTCATAATGATGATGATGATGATGATCTCTTCATTAAGCTATATTTGATCTTAATAGGTAAGAAAAATACCAACGTTTATTCTGTTATCCCTTTATTTGCTTCAGGAGCAGATCATCCAAATCATGCAGATGGTGTTTCAATTTCAATTAAATCATTATGTAATATTTCTTGGACAGGAATAGTTAGGTCTGATAACAGCTGTACTACCTGATTTAAATTTAGCCTGTCAGTTGCTTCATCTCTTACTGTTCAGATTTGTCTCCTTACAGCTTCCGAATTTTCGTAAAGTTTAACTTGCCTTTAAAATACCGTAGACAATGTTAAGGAGAGAACTTAATAAGGAACTGAGGCGTCATTACCTGAGGTAGGCTATTCTCTCCTTAATATTAAGTAGCGAGATCCTTTGCAGAAATAATTCTTTAAAAGTCGAAGGGATCAAGAGATAAGTATTTGAGGTTCCAAGGTGAGTACAACCAATGGAGATAAGGCCTTATTGCCCTAGGTAGGCTATTTTTCCTTAATATTAAATGACAATAATTTTTGTGGATTAGATTAAGGAAAACGAGACAGAGAATTAAATAAGTGTTTGAGGTTATAAGGTGGGTACTTTGAAAATGACTCAGGCTCAATTGCCCTAGGTCGGCTATTTTTCTTAATATTAAATGGCTCAATAATTTCTGTGGACTAGATTAAGGAAAACAAGACAGAGAATTAAATAAGTGCTTGAGGTTCCAAGGAGAATATTTTGAAAAGGACTAAGGCTAAATTGCCCTAGGCAGGCTATTTTTTCTTAATACTAAATAGATTAATTGCAAGATCTTTTAATTAATTCCTAATGGAAAAAAAGAAAGATGATAAAAGCGATCCCCTGTAGTCGTTTCCAGGGACACACAAATGAAATATCCCAATCACTGTGTGCGACTGGAACTATTCATTATTCAAAATTCGAGTTGTTCTTTACCACTTGTCAGTTGTTTTCATAATCAATTTATTCTTTTTATCTGAACCACGATCACAACATCCTGTCATGCGCAAAGCAAATTAATGTTAGGTCCTCATCTGCAACCAACCAATCCAATTTGTTAGTCAGTGTTTTGTATCTTAATCGTTTAATGATTAGCTCACACAAGTAAAAAAAAACAACAAAAAAAACAACAACAACAACAACAACAACAAAAAACCAAACCAAAAACCAAAAAAGGTTTCTGTCACAAAAGGCAAAATTGACGTTTGTTGAGTTTTGCGCTGAGGTGAAGGCGGATAGGCAAAAATAGTTATTCGATAAATATCCAAGATGTCTTCGATTTGGTTTCGTCATGCCTGGCTCTGTGCCATCATTCTGCTATTCCTTTTTTCCTTGTACACTTCATCAGCCACTGGTAAGTAGGAATTAATTTATCTCCGAATATTTGAGTCTTATGTGATTAGGGAAATGATTGAACTGATGGTTTCTTTTTTTCTGTTTAATAGCATATAAACCTTCGTGATTATTTAATGGTAAAACCATCCTTGTAGAAGAACAGTAGTCGTATATAAAAACATTGAAAAACATTTAAAAAAAAACTATGTTTAGATGGATGATATTTATTTTATGAGCCGACATTATAACGTTTCGGTTTATTTAGCGGACTATCCCCAGGACATTATACGGAAAAAATAAAAAAAATAGTAGTTAGTAAGAATTATTTCTTTAGTGTGTTGAGGTTTCTGAATATTTTTCAAAATACATTTAAAAAAAGATAGAACTTCGCGCCACGTCAATATTATTTGAATAATATCAGAAGCTACAACACACTAAGAAAAACAAAACTTACAAACCACTGTTTTTTAAAAAATTTTTTTCGTATAAATGAATGCCTTCACAATGGTTTGCAAAACAAACCGAAACGTTATAACGTTGGCTCTAACAATAAATATCATTTATCTGAACACCTTGTTTCAATTGTTTATATACTTACATATCGTGGGATTCATTCCATTTTCCCTATATATATATATATATATATATATATATATATATATATATATATATATGGAACCTACACATGTCGAGCACAGAGTATAAGTGTTCCACAGTTCAGTTGAAATGTGAACCACTCGAGTGTTTATAAATTTGGCACATACATAAATATGTAAGGAGCGACTAGTATAATAATAATCGTCGAGGAAAATAGGCAAACCGATTTTGAATTCCGGGCAAAAGACACAAATCCATCTCTTTCCCGCACCACATGGATAAATAATAGGGCAGACTGGATTTTCTAGTCTTGGAATGGCAAACGGTCTCAAAGGAAAAGTTCTGAATTTAATCCGCTACTAATATGAACTATCTCATATGGTGGTATTAGTTTATTTCGCGACACCTTAGGTCTGTGTCTGGAACACATCCCCTACATGCCACCAATCATATCCAAAGGAAAGGCAAGGTCCATTATGGTTAGAGTCTTTTTGTATATTCATTTTTTTTCAGACTGCTGCCCACATCTTTATTATTAAATACGCAACTTTTCGGCCGATGTGTCCCCGACCTTTTTCAAGTGTTTCTTGCCGAACTCGCAAACCTCCTTGTCGAACCCGGTAGCCTACAAGTCGTAATCGGGAGGCTTAACGTAACTTAGAATCGAACCATTTATTTAATTCATTGGGAGTAGATTGTTCTCATCCTGTTAACCATGGCTGAGTACACGTGTTAAGCTATGTTAAGTATTCTATTTTTATTATCACCCCTAGTCGGGATTGAACCTGCATCCTACCGATGACTGTCACTTAGAACTGTATTAATTCAACCTTTATATCCGTTGCATCGTGTGTCCAACTGGTTCACGAGTTCGACAAAAACACCTGAAGAAGACCGGAGGGCACATCGACCGAAACGTTTTGTATATAACAATAAAGATGAGAACAATATTCCGAAAAATCTAAATAATACAAATTATCATGCCCGATCTAAAAAAAATCAGTCAAATAATGTCTTTTTATGTCGATTTTTCTCATCGAAAATCTCCATCTATCAAAAAGATTAGTGAACCTGAGCAGCGCGTACGGATCAAATAGATTGATTGATTGATTGATTAATTTTAACGGCATGTCAACTCATCCAAGGTTATTCAATGCTAAGCAGTAGGTTGTGAGGGATGGTTAAATTTATTGTTATGAATTTTTTTTCAAAGATTTTTTATTGATTTTGACAGTAGTTTTTTGCAATTGTTTGTTGCTAAGTGGATTGGAAATCAGTTTAAGGGATAAGTTTATAGGGTAAGTTCAAGTTTGTTATAAGCGATAGTTTGGTAGAAAGTTTTCTTAAACAATTTTTGTAAAAAAAATTCTATTTAACCCATAGATGAGACCCTAACAGGTGCTACCACTCCGGGTCAGAGTGGACCAGGGAGCAATGGTGATAAAGGGGTGCTCCACATTCCCCAAACCTCCAGAACTGGGGATCAAATGGAGTAGACATTTTTGTCACTACTCGTTATGAGAAAATTGTCAGTGGGGCTTAGAATACGCTGACTGCACCCTCTGCATAGGAATAAGAACATCATCCCGCATAAGGAGTGTCCGAGGTATGACACTAAACTGTATCTGATGGTGAGGCTCCGGTTCTGGTGGTCTGGAGAATCTGGATCACCATTTCATTGCCATTAATCCTAAATCCCCTTTGACCCGTTAGTAGATCTATTTGACCATGGGTCAAGTAGATCTATTTAATCGTGTGCAAAAAAAAAAAAATCTCTTTAGAAACAACTATACAAGAATGTATACATAAACATCTAATGAATGCGATTTCATAACCCCTAGGCATGAAATAACTCTAGACAGGTTGACATGCTATTAAAATCGATCAGTCAATCAATCTTTATGAGAAATATTATTTGTATGATCGTTAAATACAAGAGAACTACTTCGAAAAAATAGTGGGGACTAAGTGTAAGGGTCTTTAATTTTTTCATATTAAATAGCATCTTGTAAACCCTTATGCAAATTAACTCTTTACCTACTTTAAGCTACTCACAGTGGCTATTCCACCACTGTAATCATACCGTAAACCGCTGACAGTGGCTCTCGCACGTATCACATGTTTACACTGAAAAATAACTCAGATTACAACAATAATAGGTTTTTATTTGAATAGTAAATAAGGAACTTTGAAATATCCCATAATGCAGGTAAAAAATACCAATAAAATTTGGTACAGCTGTGGATGAAATTTGGTGGGCACAGAGTTAATTGAAAGAAAACAAGTAATTACGTTATTATTTACTTATCTGCGATATATCAGTAAAGCTTGCCAATGTGTTCATGCGGCGTTACAATTTTTGCATGGTTCCTTGGAGTAACTTCGATCGCAGACAATAGCCGTAAGACAACTAATTGACCTCCGAGACAATAGTGTTTGGACATGATAAAAATCTAATACAATCACGGTTGACGCAATATTTGTCAAGGCCAAACAAATTTCATCATAAACACCGAAAATAGATTCATTTTACTGCACATCACTGCAAATGACCTAATGACCTAATCCGAGGAAAAATAGAAAACGATTATACCCTATTGCTCCAATAGGTCTAAAACTGACCATAAGGCGAAAGAAAGGAAACTAAAGTGGTTGTTTCAATTAATTTGCGCAAGGGTTTATTTAATGATTAGAAGGTAATTCCATGTCAAATCATTCAGAAAAAAGGAAAATTGTCAGCCACCCGTTCAATTTTTATGAAATTTTGTCCAGTTGATGACTATTTTAAAGTAAGACAATCCCCAAAATTTGAGCTTTCAATTCCAAAAATTGATTGAGTTATATCGATTTTTTGCTCTTCAAATTTTTTTGGGGAGTGCACAAAAAATACTGACTTTTTGTAATGTATTTTTGTCTGTAAAATGTCTTCTAGAGCTTCCCTACACCTAAACATTATTTTATAAAAAACGGTATGATTACAGTGGCCGAAGGAATCCATAAATGCCATAAAAAAGTTTTAGAGTTCACCAATTTTAAGTTATTAATGATTACTGATTTTTTCATAGCAATATCAATGAATGAAAATATCCCAATGTTGCATTGCATCAATCACAAAATGTTTTTTGCTATTATTATTTTATATATATTGAACATTATTTATACCAAAAAGATTGTTTGGTTTTTGCTCAGAACCAAAGCTACAACATTAGTTACATTTTTATCTTTAAATTGTTTCAGGTATTTCAGAAAACAATGAAGGGGGTCGGTGACATGGCCTGGATGATTTGACATGGAATTAGGTCGTCGTCGGGGTGGCCCAAAGTCGGTATCAGCCAATCATCGAGGGAGTCTATCCCCTTTTCACTAGCGCTAGACCAAGGAGATTGTTTTTGCATCTGAGGTGGAGTGCCACACCTACCATCAGCTCCTTACTTTACCGCACAGATCCCTGTGCTACTCATACGCTGAGTTGGCGGGGGCAGGTATCGAACTAGGAACCTTGTGATTTCTAGCCGAACGCTCTACCGACTGAGCTAAATAAAAGTTTTTACAAATTCTTTGAATGAATATTACGTCTACATGAACAGGTGCAATGGAGGAGAAGCCGGATTCATCATTTTTGTGTTTTATTTTTGTTTTCTTTAGTGAGTGAAGTGAATTTAGCTCTGCATAAAGATACGTCTGGAGTGCCCTCTGTAGATAAAATTCCACCTTCCAGGGCTGTCGACGGAATGAAGGACACATGTTGGACGACGTTTTATTCCAGCTATCCATGGTGGTTAGTCAATTTGCATGATGTATACAAGATTGAAAGTGTCAAAATCCACTTCAGCCACCGTAAGTCATAAACCGACATTTTTCTTTTGTAATTCTTATTTTTATTTTCAATCTTATTTTCTGAATGAGTCTTGTGATTCCTGGTCGTTGAAGATCAAACTACTTTAATTCTGAATTTAATATTAACAGACTTTGACAAAAAGTATCAGAGATTTGTTAGTGGTCTTTAAGTTTGGGATTATTTATCTCAATCTCTCCATATCTATCTATCTATCTATCTATCTATATTAGTCTGTTTTTTAATCTATTTACCTATCTATATCAACCTGCTTCTATCTATCTATCTATCTATCTATCTATGTTAGCATGTTTCTTTTTATTTATTTACCTATCTCAGCCCGCTTCTATCTATCGATCTATCTATCTATGTTAGTCTGTTTCTTTTTATTTATTTACCTATCTATCTCAGCCCGCATCTATCTATCGATCTATCTATCTATGTTTGTTTCTTTTTATTTATTTACCTATCTATCTCAGCCCGCATCTATCTATCTATCTATCTATCTATCTATCTATCTTAGTCTGTTTTTTAATCTATTTACCTATCTATATCAACCTGCTTCTATCTATCTATCTATCTATCTATCTATCTATCTATGTTAGCATGTTTCTTTTTATTTATTTACCTATCTCAGCCCGCTTCTATCTATCGATCTATCTATCGATCTATCTATCTATGTTAGTCTGTTTCTTTTTATTTATTTACCTATCTATCTCAGCCCGCATCTATCTATCTATCTATCTATCTATCTATCTATCTATCTATATTAGTCTGTTTTTTAATCTATCTATCTATATCAACCTGCTTCTATCTATCTATCTATCTATCTATCTATCTATGTTAGCATGTTTCTTTTTATTTATTTACCTATCTCAGCCCGCGTCTATCTATCTATCTATCTATCTATCTATATTAGTCTGTTTTTTAATCTATTTACCTATCTATATCAACCTGCTTCTATCTATCTATCTATCTATCTATCTATCTATGTTAGCATGTTTCTTTTTATTTATTTACCTATCTCAGCCCGCTTCTATCTATCGATCTATCTATCGATCTATCTATCGATCTATCTATCTATGTTAGTCTGTTTCTTTTTATTTATTTACCTATCTATCTCAGCCCGCATCTATCTATCTATCTATCTATCTATCTATCTATCTATCTATCTTAGTCTGTTTTTTTAATCTATCTATCTATCTATATCAACCTGCTTCTATCTATCTATCTATCTATCTATATATCTATCTATGTTAGCATGTTTCTTTTTATTTATTTACCTATCTCAGCCTGCATCTATCTATCTATCTATCTACCTATGTTAGTCTGTTTCTTTTTATCTATTTACCTATTTATCTCAGCCCGCATCTATCTATCTATCTATCTATCTTAGTCTGTTTTTAATCTATTTACCTATCTATATCAACCTGCTTTTATCTATCTATCTATCTATCTATCTATGTTAATCTGTTTCTTTTTATTTATTTACCTATCTATCTCAGCCCGCTTCTATCTATCTATCTATCTATCTATCTATCTATCTATGTTAGTCTGTGTCTTTTTATCTATTTACCTATTTATCTCAGCCCGCTTCTATCTATTTATATATCTATTTAAATGTCTTCGTATTTATCAATCTATCTCAATCTCTTCATATCTATCTATCTATCTATCTATCTATGTCATGTATATCCAGGTGACAACAGCAGGGGAAATAGTATGTGTGTGCAGTTGATAGAGAGAAAGATATAGAGTGAAAAAGATAGAGAAGGGCAGAAATACAAGACGTAAAGGAATGTTTGAGTGTGTGTGTGTGTGTATGTTTATGTGTGTGTGTG
>CM042138.1:52878437-52885937 GCA_023376005.1 Doryteuthis pealeii
AGCTGCTAAGTTCATGAGTTTATAAGCTGTCAAAAATCGCAGGTGTAGGCAAATCGCACTGTATGACCTTTCCAGATGTGATTTGCGACGAAGAAACTCATTGCTCTTTTGCATAAGCTTTTCCGAAGCTGAAAAGGTCAGAGGTCAAACCGGCCAGTGGTGTTTTTGCTCCCCTTCTCAATCTATATGATACGAAAACGCACTGACCAATCAAAAAAGGGATCGAGGGTTTGTTTTTGCCCCCCTCCCAGTCTCTGTAGATGATGGTGTAAAAAATGGTTCAAAGTTATATGTAGAAAGATACATGACTCCGACGAAGGTTAACAGACAAAACATTTAATATAGTACAGCACATGGATATGACGAGATACAAAGTACAAGGTAAAACAAGTTACATGTAAAAAGATAAACACACATTCATGAATGGTACAAGATATACAAAAAGTACTGGCATGAGACTAGGGATAGTCCATGCTGTGAAAAACTTACAGTAATGTAAGTGGGGCCAAAAGCCCCAACGAGAAGGGATAGACCGTGTCTAGCCCATGTGTCTCGTGGTTACTGGCACAGGAAAAGAGAGAGAAGCCTTTTGAACCAGCCGCTTAAATACATCTCCCCTAGCGGGCACCAGCAAACAAAACCGGGCAGACAACTCTCCCAGGCAAATACGAAACTAACGCTACAATGGCTATGTCTCAATTGGCTAGTCAATGGGAATGCGATACGAAAATGCACTGTCCAATCAAAAATGTGTCACAGTGGTTTTTGCCCCCCTCCCACCTCAGTCTCTATGAGTCCCGATTATTTGGCCAATGAGACTGTGATACGAAATAATAAGCTGACCAATCAGAAGTCCGTAGGTCTACAATTTCTTTTCTTTAAAATATAGGCTCCGAGACTGTTTTCAAGAGAGATCAAGGAAGAAGAGAACACTCGAAAACAACTAAATTCCTCCCCAAATATTTCCTCTCCTATGTAGCGGGAAGAACTTTTTTCTTTTACTATTGTATGCAGTTGTATTATCATATTCTAATAAAACATATATATTGTTAAAAGCAATTGGTAATTTGCTTGAAGCATTGTTAAGTATGTTATAATATATTAATATTTTGAAGGCCAATACAATGCGTATGAAAAATAAAAACAAAAAGATGTTATTTTTGTCTTATCGATTTCGAAGTATAAACTTCATCATCAGAGTTTCGTATCAGAAATGGACGTGCTTATGTTTTTCTTTGTGTGGTTATAATTTCTCTTCTTATTTCCTTTTCCTCTCCTTTTTCTCTCTTTCTTCTTCTCCACCTTTATGAATGAGATGGGCGAATAACTGTAATTTCTCATGTGTCTCTGTTTTTTTTTAAATGTCTGTTGAGAACAAATATTGTTATTGTTAACGGAGAGTTGTTCTTGGAGTTGCCAAGGTGTTCTGCAATTCATTTCAATTCACATTCCGACCAAATTGCGTCAATCCCTGTTCTGTGGAACTTTAAAAACACAACGTGGGAAGAGAAAGGATTATTATTGAAGTCAGTAAGTCTACTGTTGGTTTGAATAACAGCAGCTAACTAAGTAACCAAGACAGTTGGTATATATAGAAATCAAGAATGACGCATTCATGAATTTGGGTGATTTAGGTCATTCCATTCCTTGAGTTCTGATTGGCTGCTTGACGGCTTGATTTGAATGACATTTTGGAGTCTTATATAAATCCTGTCATTCTACAGAAGACTTTGTGACTATTCGGGTTTGTATTTAAGTTACAACCGTTTGTTGCCTTGTATTCCCAGTTCGACGGTAATTGGAACTTTAATTATTCTTTATAAAGCAACCAGTCCGAAGATGCAACCCAGTTTCTTCTATTTTACTGGTTTTATTAACCATGAGAATTTGTTGGCTACTTTCACTGATAAAGTGACAAAACCTTTTATGCTTCTCTACTTACTTTTCTTCCTTAAATTTCGCAAGGAAGAATTCTCAAGATGAGACAACTCAAAACAAAGAGAAATCACTTCAGTTATTTGGACCATATTACCTTTAGGCACCCCTTTTTGATCTCGATTAAGAAAGGACATGTTTTTCATTTACACCGTCAATATCCAGTTGTTTTTTAGGGTTAGGGTTGGAGGTTAGGGTTGTGGGTTAGTTTATAATTTTAAAAAAATCTAAAAATCGTCTGTTAAAACAACCGGATATTGACGGTGTAAATGAAAAACATGTCCTTTCTTAATCGAGATAAAAAATGGGTGCCTAAAGGTTATATGGTCTAGTTATTTAGCTATAACACTGATAACTACTCAATTTTGTGAATTTTAAAAATCTGTACTTTTTAGGTGTTTTTAAATGTGTGTATTTTTGTTCCTAGTTCTTTAAAGACCACCAGACTTATTATACTTATCAGACAAGATGGAGAATATATCGGCGGAAACGTTGTGTATAAAATGATAAACGTGAAGATACTGATTCGAAACCAACCAAGGAAAAGATTGGTAGTTGTGTTACTATAATCAGCATGAAACACAGATTCAGCTAACCGAGCTTCACTCAATAATATTCTTGGAAAGGCTTAAATTTAATTTTACCTGTGTTCACTTCTATTGTTAGATATTGTGGTGAACTGTTTAATATTCATCTTGTTTTCACGAAAGTCAACAGATAAAAGAAAGAGTTCAAACGTAGTTAAACTACTCTACGATAATTACATTATCTATCGTATGGCGTAGCAGCAACATTCTCTGGCAAATGTTGTGTCACATTTGACAGGATCCAATCAATCATACTTACCAATAACCTGGAAAAGGTGGGAAAAGAAAAGACTAAAAGAAATCACAAAGATGAAGATTCTTTTCAGAAAAATGTGCTGACTAATCTAAATGTTATACAGGGTGGGCAAAATGAATTGATACATTTGTAGTGGGTAACGTACTGAACTGTGAGTTCGAACCCAAGTCTCGTTATTATGTTCACTTTCGGACTAATACCTTTGGGAAAGTTATGAAGCTCTTTAACTTCCCAGCTATTGGTGAATTGGTTGTTTGTTTGTTTGTTTATTGATTTTAACGGCATATCAACCCGTCTGGGGTTATGTCATGCCTAACGGTTAGGAAGTAATACATATCGTGTATTTATATTTATACTTTTTAGTGATTGGTTTTAAAAATGTGTTAGCATTATTGGGGATTATGTTGTATGGTATTGATTAGTTTCATTCTATATTCTATAGTAAAATTTTATTTCCCTAAAAAAGGAGAGAATATCCTCCATGTTGACATTTTCAAACAGATCTTTCATATTGTTTGCTTTAAAATAACGGTTTCTGATGTGAGCAAAAAACCTGAATTCCATGAATAAGTGTTTAACTGTCTAAGGTGTTTGACATGTTTTACATTGTGGTTGTTGTTCTTGTTTGAGTATATAGGAGTGCGTTAGTCTTGTATGACCAATGCGTAATCGGGACAAAATGACTTGTTCCTTTCTAGACTTCCTTGAAGCTGGTCTCCAGCCTCCCAAAATGGATTTGATTTGGAAGAGTTTATTATGGATGTTGTTATTCCAATGCTGTTGCCATTTTGTATGAAGGAATCTATTAATTTTAGGTTTCAAATCAGTATATGGTATCTTGAACTTGTCGGGGATCAAATCTAGAGCCGATTTAGCAGCAGAGTCTGCTCTTTCATTCCCTCTCACTCCTTTATGGCTTGGGATCCAGCATATCATAATCTCCTTAGAGTTAGACATCGTGTCTAATCTATTCAGGAGCTTAATGATGAGAGGTTCTTCCAGTTTTTTTTATTTCTTAATGATAGAAGGACAGAGAGCGAGTCTGAGAAGATGATATATTTCTTGTGATTATTGGTGAAATAGTACCACTACCATCTAACCCTTCCGCACGAACATTTAAATAAATGACCCTTAAATATAAAAGAAAACAACACCTGCACATTAAAGGGATTTAAGAATGAATAACATGCTTAATGTTATGGTTCACCACAATTTTGATTTAATATGTTGGATACGCATTTAAATAAAAGAAAAACGACAATAATTCACGATGAAGGTATATAGAAATGGGAGGAGTTAAAGATTCAATGTCTGAGGTTTTGTTTAATAAGTAAGTAAAATCATCAATTTTTTTTAAAAGGAGTAACATATAAAAAATAAAACAATTTGAAATGGAAACTTAGTCCTGCCCCCCTCAGATAAAATGTTGCGTGAATCTATTAATTAACAATTAAATAAATATTTTGAATGTTTTGCACAAAGTTTACACAAAATTGTCGGTATTTATTTGTTTTTTTTTAAACTTTTTAGTTTATTTCTTCTTACTGAAAAAAAAGGTGAGTTATTTCTTTAAAAGTTAATTGATATGTAATACTGGACATGTATTCATCAAAACTTGTTTTAAAAAACAATGTGGACTGTTTAATGTTGCATACTCAAATTCTACGTATTAAAGATTTTGAATATATAAATTAAATACTCATTGATAAATTTAAGCAATTTCTGAGGGTTTGTGAAGTAAGTAGTGACGGAGTTTTGATTACAGACAGAGAGACAACGAATCTCCATTATTAATAGAGATTGTTTTGTTTCATGTTGTGCTATGTCTTTAGCATTAATTTGTTGATGCATTGAGGACAATGTATAACCTGGCCATGAATTGATGGCAGCAATTTGTGCAAGCCTTCTTTTGCTAATGTTTGCCACACGTGTATTTTGTACAAGCCCTCAGACACCGTAACACGTGTGTTGATCTTAATAGAAATAAGGTCGTCATTATGACAAATAATAACACAAAAAGCCGAAATAGCTTCTAATTATCTAACGAAATTCACTCTACCTCAGACACCGTAACACGTGTGTTGATCTTAATAGAAATAAGCTCGTCATTATGACAAATAATAACACAAAAAAGCCGAAATAGCTTCTAATTATCTAACGAAATTCACCTCTACCTCAGACACCGTAACACGTGTGTTGATCTTAATAGAAATAAGCTCGTCATTATGACAAATAATAACAAAAAAGCCGAAATAGCTTCTAATTATCTAACGAAATTCACCTCTACCTCAGACACCGTAACACGTGTGTTGATCTTAATAGAAATAAGTCGTCATTATGACAAATAATAACACAAAAAAGCCGAAATAGCTTCTAATTATCTAACGAAATTCACTCTACCTCAGACACCGTAACACGTGTGTTGATCTTAATAGAAATAAGCTCGTCATTATGACAAATAATAACACAAAAAGCCGAAATAGCTTCTAATTATCTAACGAAATTCACCTCTACCTCAGACACCGTAACACGTGTGTTGATCTTAATAGAAATAAGGTCGTCATTATGACAAATAATAACACAAAAAAGCCGAAATAGCTTCTAATTATCTAACGAAATTCACCTCTACCTCAGACACCGTAACACGTGTGTTGATCTTAATAGAAATAAGCTCGTCATTATGACAAATAATAACACAAAAAAGCCGAAATAGCTTCTAATTATCTAACGAAATTCACTCTACCTCAGACACCGTAACACGTGTGTTGATCTTAATAGAAATAAGGTCGTCATTATGACAAATAATAACAAAAAAAGCCGAAATAGCTTCTAATTATCTAACGAAATTCACCTCTACCTCAGACACCGTAACACGTGTGTTGATCTTAATAGAAATAAGTCGTCATTATGACAAATAATAACACAAAAAAGCCGAAATAGCTTCTAATTATCTAACGAAATTCACCTCTACCTCAGACACCGTAACACGTGTGTTGATCTTAATAGAAATAAGCTCGTCATTATGACAAATAATAACACAAAAAAGCCGAAATAGCTTCTAATTATCTAACGAAATTCACCTCTACCTCAGACACCGTAACACGTGTGTTGATCTTAATAGAAATAAGTCGTCATTATGACAAATAATAACAAAAAAAGCCGAAATAGCTTCTAATTATCTAACGAAATTCACCTCTACCTCAGACACCGTAACACGTGTGTTGATCTTAATAGAAATAAGCTCGTCATTATGACAAATAATAACACAAAAAAGCCGAAATAGCTTCTAATTATCTAACGAAATTCACCTCTACCTCAGACACCGTAACACGTGTGTTGATCTTAATAGAAATAAGGTCGTCATTATGACAAATAATAACAAAAAAAGCCGAAATAGCTTCTAATTATCTAACGAAATTCACTCTACCTCAGACACCGTAACACGTGTGTTGATCTTAATAGAAATAAGCTCGTCATTATGACAAATAATAACAAAAAAGCCGAAATAGCTTCTAATTATCTAACGAAATTCAGTTCTACCTCAGACACCGTAACACGTGTGTTGATCTTAATAGAAATAAGCTCGTCATTATGACAAATAATACACAAAAAAAGCCGAAATAGCTTCTAATTATCTAACGAAATTCACCTCTACCTCAGACACCGTAACACGTGTGTTGATCTTAATAGAAATAAGCTCGTCATTATGACAAATAATAACACAAAAAAGCCGAAATAGCTTCTAATTATCTAACGAAATTCACCTCTACCTCAGACACCGTAACACGTGTGTTGATCTTAATAGAAATAAGCTCGTCATTATGACAAATAATAACACAAAAAAGCCGAAATAGCTTCTAATTATCTAACGAAATTCACTCTACCTCAGACACCGTAACACGTGTGTTGATCTTAATAGAAATAAGCTCGTCATTATGACAAATAATAACACAAAAAAGCCGAAATAGCTTCTAATTATCTAACGAAATTCACCTCTACCTCAGACACCGTAACACGTGTGTTGATCTTAATAGAAATAAGCTCGTCATTATGACAAATAATAACACAAAAAAGCCGAAATAGCTTCTAATTATCTAACGAAATTCACCTCTACCTCAGACACCGTAACACGTGTGTTGATCTTAATAGAAATAAGGTCGTCATTATGACAAATAATAACACAAAAAAGCCGAAATAGCTTCTAATTATCTAACGAAATTCACTCTACCTCAGACACCGTAACACGTGTGTTGATCTTAATAGAAATAAGGTCGTCATTATGACAAATAATAACACAAAAAAGCCGAAATAGCTTCTAATTATCTAACGAAATTCACCTCTACCTCAGATACCGTAACACGTGTGTTGATCTTAATAAAAATATGGTCGTCATTCTTTGCTCCCTCGCCACCGTTCTTTTATACTCGGTCTGGCCGAGATGTCACAACTCTCGTCTCGCCAGCTACGAGACTTGCCACTATAAATCGTCGCCTCAAGGACACTCACGAGTTTTACCGCCACAACTAGTCGGACTCGTCACATGTTTTGTTCTTCCGCCCACACGTGCAACAGGCCACCCGCTGTCTCTTCGATCGACGGACCGTTGTTGGCTCATCACAGGTTCGTGAATTTTGCCCTTCTATCTCACTACACAATAAGAAACAAACTTTGAAGCTACCTACATCACATGGTTATTATAGAAATACATGGTTGAAATATCCC
>CM042138.1:52890937-52931518 GCA_023376005.1 Doryteuthis pealeii
CATATGGGTAATAGGGTTGGGACAATCATATTGGTGCTAGGGATTGACGTGACAAGCTGATTGATCGGAAGAGGCTTCTCCGACCGCCTAAATAAGGGCTAAAGTGGAGTGTTGCATGTCATGGATTGCTCAGCCACCAGGATTCCGTCCTTAAGCATCACGGATGACCAAATATTGCTAACAGGTGATCCCATTGGGTGGGATATACCTCTCTGCAGAGGTGAAATCGGTATATCCCCAGTCGACAAGGCTCGAAAATACTTGGTTAGATGGTTTTTACGGTATGTAAACTCATGTTGGATTATTTGATTTTTTGTAGTCATTTATTTTCAATCAACTATATAGTTTCAAGTTTCTGTATTTTTTTTTAGTAATAATCGATTGTATACACTTATTACTTCCAGTGATTATTCTCAATACATAATTTGTACTCAATTATATGGTTTCAAGTATCCCCGTTGCTCAGTCGGTGGGGCTTAGAAATCGCTGACTGTATCCAATGCAGAAAGGTAAGACCCTCCCCCCCCCAGAAAAAGTGGTGTCCTGGATATGGCACTAAACTGAATCTGATGGTGAGGCTCGTGTTCTGTATCTCTGGAAAGTGTGGTGTACCTCATCATTGCTATTACACCTAGGGCAACTCTGACCTAAAGTCTTCAATCAAAAGAGATGAGATAGCACACAGACACAGGCACACACACACACATACACACACACACACACACATACAGACAGAAAGAAAGACGGACACACAGACACACACACACACACAACACAAACACACATATACGTGCGTGTGCGTGTGAAGGCTTGAAAATGAGTGAGAAACAGAGACAAACCGAATAAGATAGAATGAAAGAAACAGAAGAGACAGAGAGCTAGACAGACAGAACAAGCAAGAAAGGGATTATTGTGATTTCAGTTGGAATTAATTGATTTATGTAGGATGATCAGTGAATTCATGGTTTGTAAGTGAAAGCCATGGGTAGCAGGGGTGGGGTAGGTGGTCAGGATTTTCTTTTTCTGACCGGTGGGAACGGAAAATGTTTCCGACTTTAGTGCAGTTGGTCGTAAGCGGTGACAATGAACCACACAAATATTCGTTATCAAGAGTTCTCTAGGGAAGTGATCGGTTGAAAATGGAGGTTGCCATTATCATCGTTTTTACACTATAATGGCTTCTGGCCGAGAATGTATTCCTGGGAATATGGTCCGTTGGCTCTTTGGCCCTCAGAGCGAGGGCAATGGCAGGGACGAGTGGGTTTGCGGAACCGTGTTACTGGAGAGATTATTATATATATATATATATATATATATATATATATATATATATATATATAATAATATTATAATAAAAGTTGCAAAAACACACACAACCTATCAAATATCGGACATATTCTGCCAAATAATAACTCAATGCAGAAGACAACAGATCAGAAACACGTGTCGCGTATGTAAGATAAAAAGAATTAAAACATTTTTTTCCGAGAACATAATACATTTTGCGGACCTTCTTCTTTTTATAAAATATTAAGTTTTCTCCGTTGGAACCAGAACAAAATTATATATATATATATATATATATATATATATATATATATATATATATATATATATGCGTATGTTTGTGTGTTTTGTGTGTGCCTTATTGAGAAATGTCTGTAAATCTATATGCGATCAGATTGAGTTTCCGTAGAGACAGAACATCCACATTCACACACGCATGCATTTAGTGATGTCGATACACAGACCCGTAGAAATATGTATAGATTAGCTTGGTGCCTGAGATAGTCGCGCTTAAATCAACATAAAAGCCAGGATATTGCTAATTTTCATGTCAAGCAACACGCTTTTTACTCAGTAGATCGACGGAACACAATCTTCCTATCACTTATTCCTCAAAATCTTGATCTTGTGTTAGACCAATCTATCTGTTTATTTTATTTGTTTCCTTGAGCTTATGTTTATAATAGTAATCATGGATCAAATACTTTAAATAATAAGTATTTATAAGGTAAACTACTATATTTTAGAACCAATAAAAAGAAAACGTAAAAGACGCGCAAACGATGACTCCTATCCAAATTCAAAAGCTTCTACAATTTTGGACAAACAAGATTTAAAAAATAACTAAGCATCTGATTGGAGAAGGCAAGTCATGAGGGATGCTTACAAATACGTCCGCGCGATGATTTTCCGGGGGTCGTGAATCATTACTACCAAAAAGAAAAAAACCCAAATCGGAGCCGGTAGTCACATATATAAACGGAATACGAATTAACAAGTCAGTTGACTTTACCCAACGGGTAGTAGAAACACTATTCAGCAGTAGAGGTTAGTTGAACCCGCCGTACGTGATGAACCTTTACATTGACACGTAGCGGTCGTTCCCTTCACTTACTTCGAGAGTGGGATCTTACCAGCAGCATGTAACAGTTGATTTTTGATGAACAGTAGCTTCACCAACCGGCCCGACGCGAAAGTAGCTAATAACTTCTAAAGGCACAACAACTATCCGGTCATTCGACCCAACTGCTAACACGATCCAACATTCGATTCAACCCACCGACCTTACAACTATTGTTGTTACTAATCTCCCTCACTCAGAAATAAATGTATTTTACTGACCCAACACAACCTTTTTCTGACAACTATCCGGCCATTTGACCCGACGATACTCCAACCACGAGGCAGTAATCTTAGAAATATAAGTAATAAACACATTTCCTGATTTATCAAGTCTTCTGCCAATCAACGATCACGGAATAAATTTTTACTATATACTATATGTTTGTTATTCCTCCATTTTCTGTCTGACTTGCGTCTTTTCAGATATCGTCATTCTAAAAATTGTTATCGGGGTCGGAATCCGTTCTCATCGGCCCCCTACATATTTGATTAACCCTGAATATATTATTATTATTATTATTAATATTATTATTATTATTATAGTTCTTCACACCAGCGTTAGCTGATGGTATTTCACTGGAGCCTGAGGGACAACATGTCGCCTCAGGTCTCCAGGACTCTTCTGAGTATTCTAGCAGATTACAACAATGCAGTAGTCTTGATGGTCTCAATTCTTCCTCTGATTTTCAGATTCTCCAGTCTTTTTCCAAGCTTTTTGAGACCGTTCCAAGTGCACCAACTACAATTGGTATCATTTTGACCTTTATATTCCATAACTTTTTCAGCTCTCTGGCAAGGTCCAGGTATCTTTCATCCTTTCATTTTCCTTCATCTTCACCCTGTGGTCTGCTGGGACTGCAAAATCCACCAGTTGACAAGTTCTTTCTTTTTTGTTAATCAACACTAGGTCTGATCTCCTTGCTGGGATAAGGTGATCAATCTTTATTTCGAAGTCCCAGTATTATTATTATTTTACACCAGCGTAAGCTGATGGCCTTTCGTTGGAGTCTGGGTGACAAAAAGTTTTCTCAGATCTCCAGGATTCTTCTGTGTATTATAGCCGATTTCAACAATGCTTGGTCTGTATGGTTTCAATTCTTCCTCTGATTTCCAATTCCTCTAGTCTGTTTTCTAAGCTTTTGGGAAACGTTCCAAGTGCCACAACTATAATTAGTATCACTTTCACCATCATATTACACAGTTATTTCAATTATATAGCAAGGTCCAGGTATTTGTCTATCTTTTTGTTTTCCCCTCATCTTCACCCAGTGATCTGCTGGAGCTGCAAAATCTACCAGTTGACAAGTTCTCTTTTTCTTGTTAATCAATACTAGGTCTGGTTTTCTGGTTGGGATAAAGTGATCCGTCTTTATCTCAAAGTCCCAGAGAATTTTATGTGTTTCATTCTCAAGAACAGATTCTGGTTTATGCATATACCATTTTTTGTATATTCACAATTAAATTTTTTGCACAATTCCAAGTGGATCACCTTCCCAACTCAGTCGTACCTAGCCTTGTATTCTTTTTGTGCTAGTTTTCTGCATTCGCTTAATACATGGTTGATCGTCTCATCCCCGCCTTCACACACCCTTAATTTGCTGTTTTGTTGTGTCTTATCAATTTTTGCTTTGAGATAATTTGTTCTTATGGCATTTATGATGAGTGACTTGGTTTTTCTCTTGAGGTTTCCTTTTGTTTAACAATGCCAGGTCTTTTCATCTGAAATCTTCCCAATTTGTCGCTTGAAGTATCCATATAATTGATTTTCTTCCCATTTCTGTTTTCTTGTTTTTTTTCTTCTGCTTATCCATATTTTGCAGATGCTGTTATTGGCTGCCATGATTAATCTTTCCTAATTCATTTTGTGTATTCTTCGATTCCTTGGATTGTGGCTTCTACGCAATCCTCTATGTTGGAGAGATCTCTTATACCTGCCGTTTTTTATACATATAGCATGTTCCTATCATCCGAGTGCCTGTAATTATTATTTACTCCTTTTGAGTTTTCACATCAGCATTAGCTGATGGTCTTTCACTGGAGTCTGAGTGACAGCAAGTCTCCTCAGGTCTCCAGGACACTTCTGAGTATTCTGGCAGATTACAGCAGTGCAGTGTTCTGAATGGTTTCAATCCTTCCTTTGATATCCAAACTTTCCAAACCCTTTTCCAATCCTTTTGGGACTGTTCCAAGTGCACCAACCACAATTGGTATCACTTTCACTTTCATGTTCCATAACTTTTTCAGTTCTCTGGCAAGGTCCAGGTATTTGTCCATTTTTTCATTTTCCTTTAGCTTCACCCTGTGATCTGCTGGCACTGCAAAATCCACCAGTTGACAAGTTCTTTCTTTTTTGTTTATCAACACTAGGTCTGGTCTTCTTGCTGGGATAAGGTGATCCGTTTTTATTTCAAAGTCCCAGAGAATTTTATACGTTTCGTTCTCAAGAACAGATTCTGGTTTATGCATATACCATTTTGTTGTGTGGTCAAAATTTACTTTTTTGCATAATTCCCAGTGGATCACCTTCCCAACCCAGTCGTGTCTAGTTTTGTATTCTCGTTGTGCTAGTTTGCTACATTCGCAGAGTATATGGTTTACAGTCTCATCTCTATTCTCTATTACCACAAAGTCTACAGTTACTATTTTGTTGGGTCTTATCAATTTTCGCTTTGATGTAGGTTGTCCTTATGGAATTATTTTGTGCAGCAATTATTAATGATTCTGTTTCTCTTTTGAGGTTTCCGATTCTTAACCATGTCCAAGTCTTTCAATTATTATTATTATTATTATTATTATTATTATTATTATTATTATTATTGTGTTTTTCACACCAGCTTTAGCTTATGGTCATACACTGGAGTCTGAGTGACAACAAGTCTCCTCAGGTCTCCAGGACTCTTCTGAGTATTCTTGCTAATTCTAGCCATGCTGTTGTTTGGATGTTCTCAATTTATCATTATAATTATTGTTTCACTTCTTTTGAGTTTTTCACATCAGCGTTAGCTGATGGTATTATTATTATTATTATTATTATTATTATTATTATTATTATTATTATTGTCGTCATCCTAATAACATGATAATTGAAATATACTTTCATCAGATATAGTATAAAATGAATATATCGACTAAATACACGAACAGTAACAAGAATCTAAATGGAATTTTTATTCAAATTAATTAATCGCTTTGGGCAACTCTGTCTTCTACAGACAATCAGGTAGTCTTTTCATTACGACGCTTTGTCAATACGAACGAAAACGCCCGTAAGCCGGATTAATTTTTAATTCCCAGGTACATAAATTGCTTTCACACTACGGTATGTACGAAGCGCGAGTGTCTATTTTGTGACTCTCTCCCACGAATCCATCTTCTGTAGGAAAGGCATTCGCTAAAGCTTTTCAATTTATTGAAGTAGGAAAGACAGCATTAAAAGAGCAAGACCCGAACACGAAGCTCTTTAGAAAAGTCGACAACATCATCAACGAGAGTAAACGTTACTTTGTTAAAATGTGCCAAGAGAAGAAATAGACAAAGAAGTGACACTTCAAATATAATTTGTGAATGCTGAAAGGAAAACATCACCACCACAACAATGCAGTACAACTGCATTTTAGAAAATTATGTTTGACTCTCTTAGAATCACAATTTCTCTTTAATCATTTAGGGCAGTAGTTTCGACATCGTAAACGAAAACTAGGCGGAGTGGCCTATTTTCGGTATCAGCCTGACAGCGAGGGAGTCTACCCACTTTTTACTAGCACTAGACGAAGGAGATTTTTTGCGACTGAGATGGAGCGCCACACCTACCACACATATCTAAGCCATGCTACTACATTCGCTGCGTTGGCCAGGGGTGGTATCGAACCCGGAACCTAGTGGTTCCTAGACAGATGCTCTATCGACTGAGCTAAATCGGCTCTAGGGAGTAGTTGCGACATATAAAATGCTTATTAGTTAAAAAAGGATTTCTATTGTATCTTGGATTCAAGAAGAAGAAGAAGAAGAAGAAGAAGAAGAAGAAGAAGAAGAAGAAGAAGAAGAAAAGGAATAATAATAATAATAATAATAATAATAATAATAATAAAAGAAAACGAAAAGATAAACAAATACATTGACCTTGCTAGAGAATTGAAGAAAATATGGAATATGAGGGTGAAAGTGATACCAATAATAGTTGGGGCACTTGGAAAGGTCCCCAAAAGCTTAAAAACCTAGAGGAACTGGAAATCAGAGGTAAAATTCAGACCACCCAGACAACAGCGTGGTTGAAATCAGCTGGAATACCCAGAAGAGTCCTGGAGACCAGAGGAGTCTAGTTGTCACTCAAACTCCAGGGTGAAAAACTAATAATAATAATAATAATAATGAATAGCAAATGCAGATTATATGGGAACAGATATAGCATCTATTATTTAGTTAGTTAGATTTTACGGCATGTCAACCCTTGGGTTATTTTATGCCGAAGACATTTTTGTTTTATTCATTCTTGTTGGGTATTCAAAATTTTAAAAAACAAACTATTTTTATATATTTAACCCATAGATGTGACCCTAACTCCGGTTCAGGGTAGACATTGGTGTAATAGCAATAAAGGGATACTCTACACTCCCGAAAGGTCCAGAAATGGAACCTCACCACCAGATGCAGATTAACGTAATGCCCAGGACCCTCAGCCATCGTCTTCTGGCACATATAGGATAACATGATTCATCATATAGTTGCTAAGGCCTGACTGGTCACCAGACGATTGATCGAAGTGGGCCTCTCCAACCGTCCATTTAGCTTAAGTAAGGACCAAAGTGGGGTATTGCATGTCATGGACTGCTCAGCCACCGTCCTCAAGTATCACGGGTCGCCGTCCAGGGCCAATAGGTGGCCCCATTGGGGGGTCTTACCGCTCTGAATAAGTGTAGTCAGCGTATTCTACAATTCTAGCCGAACATATGTTGCATTCTAAGCAAATGGTACAGGGTCATCACATGTGGAGCACGAACAGAGAACGAGACTGTCCTTCGAGTAACGAAGAAAACTACCACGTGCTGTCCATTGGCCATGTCTTCCTGCTTTTTCGGCCTCAGAGATTGAATGTTTTTTTTTGTTTGTTTTGTTTTGTTTTACGGCATATCAACCTCAGTGGGTCATTTAATGCCGAGAAAGTTTTGAAATAAATCAATTCTTAATGATAATACAATTTTTTATAAATACATTTTTCTATTTAACCCATAGATGGGAATCTAACAGGTACTACCACTCCGGGTCAGAGTGGACCAGGGAGCAATGGTGATCAAGGATGCTCCACATTCCCCAAACCTCCAGAACTGGAACCTCACCATCAGATAGAGTTTAACGTCATTCCCAGGACATGTAGACCCGCAGCCACCGCCTTCTAGCATCCATATGATAAAAAGGGGTTGGGGCTTGCCATAAGGGCAATAGGTTTGGGCAATCATATAGGTGCTAGGGCTTGACGTGACCAGCCGATTGATTGGAGGGGGCCTCTCCGTCCGCCCGTCTAGCCCAAGATAGGGCCAAAGTGGAGTATTGCATGTCATGAACTGCTCATCCACCTGGGCTCTATCGTTAAGCATCACGGGTCGCCACCCACGGCCAACAGGTGGCCCCATTGGGGGAGTCTTACCCCTCTGCAGAGGTGCAGTCGGTACATTCTAACGCCCCAGCCGACAGGGCGGAGATTGAATGGGGTGAAAAATATATAACGAAATGTCCAAACACCAGAAGTCAGTCGTGTTTCGTTTTCTTTACCCCCCCACCCCAGAGTCAATAAATGGCCGTCACCAACAAAACAGTCTGCCGCTGACAACGCTACAGACATTCGCACTGATAAGGTTACTTATATTTACTTGCGGGATTACGCTACACGGAGATGAAACGGTTAATCACATAATAAGCAAATGCAGTAAACTGACACAAAGGGAATACGTTATCCATTTATCTTCATGTGTTTTCTATTGTCGCCGTGATATGGCACAATACGTGATTTTTTTCGATTCTTTTTTATGATGGCCAGCTTTGCATCTCTGTTAAAATCGTCACTGTTTGAGCGGAAATGTTCTACAAAATACTGTAATCCATATATATATATTCGTTTTTTTATATTTAGTTATATATTTATGTCTCTAGTTATTTAGTCTAAAGTAAAAATGACCATTCTGCCTTTCTGATATATATATATATATATATATATATATATATATATATATATATATATATATATATATATATATATATATATATCACATTCTGACTTTCTGATATATATATTATATATATATATATATATATATATATATATATAAAATGTTGTTCTGGTTCCAACGGGAGAAAATTTGATATTTTATAAAAAAGAAGAAGGTCCGCAAAATGTATTATGTTCAGAAAAAATGTTTTATTCTTTTTATCTTACATACGCGACACGTGTTTCTGATCTGTTGTCTTCTTCAGGCATTGAGTTATTAATTTGGCAGAATATGTCCGATATTTGATAGGTTGTGTGTGTTTCTGCAATTTTTCTGTTATATATATATATATATATATTATTATATATATATATATGTAGATAGAAGGAAAGTGGTCAAGAAATGATCAACTCAAAACAAGTCACAGGGTGGTACGTTTCGTCTGTATGCACATATATGCAGATATATATATATATATATATATATATATATATATATATATATATATATATATATATATCCCATCCACAGAGAGCGATATCAATACACGAATAGGAAAGGCATGGTTGGCGACAAACAAAATTATCAGTCATATGGAAATCCGATATCGCTGACAAGCTAAAGCGACAATTCTTCCAGGTTGTAGTTATATCATTGTTGCTGTATGGATGCACCACCTGGACCCTAACGAAGCGCCTTAAGGATAAGCTAGATGAGACCTGCACAAGAATGCTGCGAGCAGTCTTAAATAAGTCGTGGAAACAGTACCCCACAAGGAGGCATCTGCATGGCCACTTGTCCACCATCTCGCAAACCATACGAGTAAGACGGACTAGGCATGCGGGACACTGCTGGAGAAGCAAGGACGAGTTCATAAGCGATATACTTCTGTGGAAGCCAACACATGGGCATGCTAGTGTGGGCTGCCCATCCAGAACCTTGATTGACCAACTATGTGAGGACGCTGAATGCTGGGCAGAAGAGCTCCCAGGGACAATGAATGATAGGGAAGGTTGGCGAGAGATTGTCATGGATATCCGTGCTATTTGCGCGACATGATGGTGATGAGGATGATATATATATATATATATATATATATATATATATATATTGTATATTTTGGCTGCAACTTATTATTTAAGGTTTTGTTAAAGACCAAAGAATATATCTTCTTTATAATTTTCAAGTATAGACGTTCAAGTCTTCTTGTTTTCCGTACATCAGGATCCAGATGGTAGAGAAAATGTCCAATATTTTTTACCCAAGCGCTTTCAACCATTTCCTTGGTCGCCCTGAGGGATTATTGGTTATAATGATTGAACGTCTCCACTGGAAAAGAAATATTCTGTCGTCTTTTACGAAACCTGATTAAATCATATATATATATATATATTATATATATATATATATATATATATAATTGGTAATATAGTGCTTTATTTATAAGTAATCAGTGCTCAATGTCGTTGATAGCCGATGTATTTCAATATTTCTGATTGAGCATGTATATCTTACAGTAGAGTAGACATGAAGCCAACGGCGCTTGTCAACAGACAGTTTCTCGCCTATGTGATTCTCAAACAGACTTGGTTTGAAAATCGCATAGACGAGAAGCTGTCAGTAACTATGCGCAGTTGATTTAGCTCAGTCGGCTGAGCGCCCACCTAGGAACCACAATGTTCCTGGTTCGATACCGGCCCACGTCAACTCAGCGCATGAATAGCACAGGTATCTGTGCGGTAAAGTGAGAAGTTGATGATAGGTGGGTGGTCCACCTCAGACGCAAAACAATCTATTTAGTATAGCGGTAATGAAAAGGGGATAGACTTCCTCGCTGTTTGGCCGATACCGACATTAGGCCACCTACTTATATATATATATATATATATATATATATATATATAGTCAGTCAACGGGGCGGCCTAAAGTCGGTATTAGCCAGTCAGCCTATCCCCTTTTCAATAGCGTTAGACCAAGGAGATTGTTTTTAGCATCTGAGGTGGGGCGCCACACCTACCATCAGCTCCTTACTTTACCGCACAGATCCCTGCGCTACTCATACGCTGAGTTGGCGGGGATCGGTATCGAACTAGGAACCTTGTGATTTCTAGCCGAACGCTCTACTGACTGAGCTAACCCGGCCCCTATATGGGCTATTCCATTTCAAATCATCAGAAGAAAAAAAATTGTCACCCACCCACTTCAATTTTTCTGAAATTTTGTACAGGTGTAAGTAAAGTCGTCGGGGCGGCCTAATGTCGGTATCAGCCAGTCAGCGAGGGGGTCTATGCCCTTTTCAATAGCGCTAGACCAAGGAGATTGTTTTAGCATCTGAGGTGGAGCGCCACACCTACCATCAGCTCCTTACTTTACCGCACAGATCCCTGCGCTACTCATACGCTGAGTTGGCGGGGACCGGTATCGAACTAGGAACCTTGTGGTTTCTAGCCATACGCTCTACCGACTGAGTTAACTCGGCCCTTGTTAAAGTTAGACAAACCCACAAATTTGAGCTTCTAATTCGAAATATTCGCCGAGTTATGTCGATTTTAAACTCGAAAGATTTGAGGGGGGCCAGAAAATAAAACAATTAACGATAAAGTAAATATATATGCACATTAAATATCACCAGGGCTTGGTTTTTGACCAAAGATAATAGAGATTTGATTTATATTCGTGAAGATAATTAAAAACTAAAATTTAAATGATAACAGCATGGATTTTTTTTTTCATTTAATATTTTAGATAGTAGACATTCACATATCTTTTTAGAGTAGCTAGATCAATGCAAGGTCTATTTTTTTTTACACAGGGATTTAAATGGGGCATAACACAAAGATTCAACTCACGATTCAGTAATAATAGATCTGCAGGACTAACTTAAAGAAATCCCCCTCCACCCAGGCGACGCCGGGTAGACGATGCTCGTTTTAACTTGACATTTTTATAGGAACGCTCTATTTTCGGAAAGTGAGGTTGTTGGCGTTTTCTGATATAAGGTGTGTGTCAGATGTTCGCTTCTACTTATAGACTTGCCGATAACCATGTGACCAACCTATTGACCAACCACTGGCAGTATTCTGCTGCTGATATTATTATTTATACTGGCTGTTCTGGTCATACCTGCTCAACCTTCGTGGACGACGGAGCATAGGATTATATCACCTTTGACACTACGTAAGATTATATAACCCAGGACTTATTCACTTACCAAAGGATTCTATAACTCAGAACTTACTTATTTACTTTGAGTTCTTTACAACTGGCCAAGGATGGCGGCCAGATACTTAACAGAGGTAAGTGTATACGTGCAGATGTGTGGAGGCGAGTGGTTTAATAGTTACCATCGTAGGGAATTGACACGACGAGACGAGTTCAAATCCAGGACGAGGCTGTTTGCATTTCATGTAGCACTAATGCCCTGTAAAAAGATATGAGCCCAACTATTATCCCTCCAGCTATGGGTAAATAGAATAGAAGACTTGGTTCTTTAACCATAGCTAGGAAACCTGTCCAGCAGAAGGGAAACTCTGAATTGAAACCGGCTAAACTTCGGTTAAGAAATTGACCTTGTGTCACATGCTACTCGTGGCGGAGAGGGTTGGATTATATATATATATATATATATATAATATATACCAAATGCATGCACAATGGTATCACACACACACACACACACACACACACACACACACACATTCACACACACATAGGTATACGCGTGACACGTATGTATGAATCTGTCTGCAAATATTTGTTATATAAGATTATGTAAATATGTGAGGAGTGATCAAAGTAGATATTATATATTAGTGTGTATATTTGTGTGTTTAGACATGTTAACTTGAAAGGCTTTTCGAGCACTTATCTACATCTTATGTTATCGTCTCATATCGGCCTAATAATTTCCCCTCCATATAAACGAATTCTTCTCCATTAGTCAACGTTGCTCAGAATCCAGTTGTCTCCCTTTTTTTTCTTCTCTCGCCATCATTTCCAACATAAACATCTATAAACCACTTCACACCCAGTTAAAAAAAAAGGAATTTTTCTTAGTAAAAAAAAGAATTTATCTCTGCAATCTTTGTAAATTTGCCACGATCAAAGCATTTGCAAATATAGTTATATTGCAATACAAAATCGTAAATTACAGCCAAGGAAAAAGAAAAGAGAACGGGCTGCGAAATAATATAACGTTGAGATGAAATTTCTTTGATGTGCGATCGAGCGTCTTGCAATATATATATATATATATATATATATATATATTATATATATATATATATATATATATGCAAAAGCGATTAAGTAAAAAAACAAATGATAAAAGAATGATATCAAATAAGGAACTTTCAAGTTCCTTATCGAATGACATTCTTTATCTTTATTTTTTTTTCTTTATTGGTTTTGCAGTGACAGTTCTGAACTGAATTGAAAATGTATTTGTCTGTTGATATGGAATTGCGTAGTTGGTACTAATTACTATGTGCAATGTCAGACAGACAATTGAAATGCACAGATCGCTTACGTTCGTGACAATAGTGATGAGCTCAAAATAAGGCCGCCTATGCGCGTAATAAACGCAATTATTATTAGAATAAGAAATCTCAATGTCTTTGTAGTTATTTCTATTATTAGAAGTATTGCATTTGTAATTATTTTTTTTTTCAGTTCTTACTGTCCTTTTAGCTTCTTCTTCTTCTTCTTCTTCTTCTTCTTCTTCTTCTTCTTCTTCTTCTTCTTCTGCGATGGTCTTTCACTGGAGTCTGTGTGACGACAGGACTCATCATGTCTCCAGGACTCTTAAGTGTATTCTTACCGATCTTAACAATGTTGTTGATTGGGTGGTCTCAATTCGTCCCCTAATTTCCAATTCCATTCTGTTTTGTAACGGACAGTTCCAAAGGCACCAACCACAACTGGTATTCCTTTCACCCTCATATTCCCCAATTCTCTGGCAAGGTTCGAGTATTATTATTATTATTATTATTATCATTATTATTATTATTATGTGAGTTTTTCTCACCAGCACTAGTTGGTGGTATTTCCTGGAGTCTGAGTGACAACAAATATCCTCAGATCTCCAGGAATCTTCTGAGTATTCTGGCAGATTGCAGCAGTGCAGTATTCTTGATGGTCTCTGATTTCCAGATGTTCAAGTCTTTTTCCAAGCTTTTTGGGACCGTTCCAAGTGCCACAACTACAATTGGTATCACTTTGACCTTCATATTCCATAGCTTTTTCAATTCTCAGGCGAGGTCCAGGTATTTGTCCATCTTTTTGTTTTCCTTCATCTTCATCCTGTGATCTGCTGGAACTGCAAAATCCACCAGTTGACAAGTTCTTTCTTTTTTGTTAAATAACACTAGGTCTGGTCTCTCAAAGACCCAGATAATTTTATGCGTTTCATTCTTAAGAACAGATTCTGTTTTATGCATATACCATTTTGTTGCATGGTCAAAATTTTATTATTATTATTATTATTATTATTATTATTATTATTATTATTATTATTATTCCATGAGTTTTTCACACCCGCTTTTGCTAGTGGACTTCAGTGACAATAAGTCTCATCAGGTCACTGGGACTCTTCTGAGTATTCTAACTGATCTTAACAATGCTGTTGTTTGGATGGTTTCGATTATTACCCTGATTTCCAATTCTCCCATACTCTTTTCCAAATCCTTGGGAACCGTGCTCAGAGCACCAATGACAATTGATACGACCGTTACCTTCATGTTCCATAGTTTTCTCAGTACTCTGACAAGATCCAAGTATTTCTCTAGCTTTTCGTTTTCTTTCATTTTTACTCTGTAATACACCGGAATAGCAACATCCACTAGACGACAAGTTCTCTTCTTTTTAATCAACACTAGATCAGGTCTCCTAGCCGGGATTGGGTGATTCGTCTGTATCTCAAAGTCCCATTCTTTAGGACAGATTCCGGTTTGTGCATATACCATTTAGTAGCATGGTGAAAATTGAATTTCTTGCACAATTCCCAGTGGATAACCTTCTCCCCCTCCAGTTGTGTCTAGTCTTGTACTTCCTTTGTGCAAGTTTGCTGCATTCGCTTAACATATGATTAACGCTTTTCGTCTTTGTCTTCACACATCCTACACTTGCTATTCCGTGGCGTTTTATCTATATTTGCTTTGATATGATTTGTTTTTAATGGCATTGTCTTTTATTGTAATTATGAGAGATTTACTTTCTCTCTTGAGGTTTCCCTTTCTTAGCCATGTCCAGGTCTTCTCATGTGTGATTTATCGAGTTTATCGTTTGTTGTATCCATATACATGTAATTGTTTTTCTTCCTATTTCAGTTTTCTATTTTTTTGTTGTATTTCTGTTGCATTTGCTTTCTTTGGCTGCTGCAATTAAGATGCAAATTCAATTGAACATTGATTTATTATCTAAGATTATTTTAACGTTGTGCTGTTTACAGGAATCCCATTACTATGTGCCTATTCTACAGAGTTACATTAATCGAACCATTACCAAATAGATTATGATTATTATTGATATTGTTATTGTTGTTGGAGACACATATGTCATTGTTGCATACTCATTCTTATTTCTTCTAATGTCTTTCTACGTTTTCTAATGTCTCATATCTTCTTCTGCTAGTCATGTTGAATTGTCTAGGGTTTATTATTCGAGGTGTTGTATATCTCCGATTCCATCTTTGTTTGTTGTAATAAATCAGAGCACAGAGACTTAAATTGTGTAGACACCGTTTTTATTACCCCGATTACATAACTCTCGCGCGTGAAAGAACAAAGTCGCACAGAACACAAATACGCATCTGCTCACGACGGATCTCGTTGATTCTCAGTTAACTTCAAACTCTCTCGTGGTTTTGTCTGGTGACGTTATTCTATTAACCAATCAGCTCACCGCTCGACTGACCGTAGGGTTAGAGCCATCCTGTGAAATTTCATGACTTACACTGTATTTTAAAATGAATTATCTAAATCAAGTTAAATTAAATTTAAAGTCCTACACTTCGTTACAAAAGTGATAGGCTATGCTTATTCCTTATGTATCAGCGCAATGGCGGGATGTTGGTGTTGGTATCAAGTTGTTACGTTTCTGATTCATCATTATTATTCTAATTTAGTACTCATAATAATTGCAGCACATGAAATTGTTCTTCCCAAATTGAGATTGAATGTATTGGATACTTGAGGAAGAATGAAAGCTGCGTTATGTAATGAAATTCCACCACTCGCCACCAGCAAAAAGCATAAAGTTATATGGGATTTTGAGAAAGAAACACATCTTCTAATCCCGGCAAAAAGACTTGGTGTTAATGGACAAGAAAAAAGAGAACTTTTCTAATTGTTATTTTTACCGTTCCGACAGACCAGAGCTAGCGCTTGGGTAAAAAATATGGCACGTTTTCTCTACCATCAACAACACAACAGGAAGACTTTAACATCTACGCTAGAAAATTATTAAGAATAAAAATTCCGTTATCTGCTTAGTATTATATATTATATATATATATATATATATATATATATATATATATATATTATATAAGTTAAAAGAAAGGAAATGAATCCGATAGTATGAGTATGAAAATGTGGAATGAAAACATCACACAATGCTGTTAAAGAGAAAACAATTTATAATATAATCATAGCTGATATTTTTTTGCAAAATTAAGGTTTTTTGTTTTTGAACTGATTTGAAATTTATCTCCGATCACAAACACCACGGAGTAAATGAGCTCTGATGATGATTTTTGTAAAATCGAAATATTGATCAATATCAGCTATGATTATATTATTAATTGTTTTCTCTTTAACAACATTGTGTGATGTTTTCATTCCACCTTTTCATACTCATATATATATATATATATATATATATATATGAAAATGTTACCCTTGGGAAAGGTATGAATCCAACTATTCTCCCTGCAAACTGAACTCTTTAACCATGATTAAACCTGTTAAACTCTGCTTAAGAAATTGATCTTGTGTCGTATCCTGCTTGTGCGGAGGATTTGGTATATATATATATATATATATATATATATATATATATAATATATATATATATATATACGTGTGTGCGAAAACTTTAATTTATCAGAAATACATTTATTTCAGCTACCTTCGCCACTTTAAGTCTGATTTCATCATGGACAAGAATTACATATTAGGTCTATTTAAATAAGATTTTTTTCTTCTCAACAATCTTTTTTAAATTCCTTTCAGCGTTTATTTCTTAAAAGCAACAGCACACAGACACGCCCACAATCAAATATACGTAAAATCTTTATATGTACGTTTCAGTTTTCAGTTTTGGTTGAATCCTATTTCTAAAAACACTTCACACATTCACACACACACACACACAAACACACACACACACACACACACACACACACCACACATATATATATTATATATATATATATATATATATATATATATATTATATATAATCTAAGTGAACGGCTTCGTTAAATAATGCACTTTCTTCTATAATGGACGTCGTGCCGATTTTTCTACTCTTAGCAGATCGAATTCGTTCGGGATTTAATCATTTGAACCAGAAGTAATCTCCTTAGCAACTCATTTAGTAATTTAATTCCGGCGCCATCTTAGAAAAGAAATTTCCTTTTGTAACGGAAATCACTTCCATTTTGTCTTTGTGATTTCTTTTTTTTTTGTTTTCTCACCCGTATCGTCTAAAAAAACCTTTAAGCAAAAAAGAAAAAAAAGAACGGACAAAAAATGTAATAAAAACTGTCAATATAACCCAAGCAACACACGATGACAGAAAAAAAGAAAAAAGAAATCTACTGATTAAGCGTAGCGCTTAGCATTAAACAAATTTTGACACTTAACGATGAGAAAGAAACAGATTTTCCTAATTCGGACATCTCCGTCTCTGTCGGACAGTTCGCTTCCTCATTTTCACTCATTAAAAGAAAATAACGGTTTTTTCGAAAGGACACTTCTTATCAATAGATATAATCAGTAGTATCAAAACGAGGCTTCGCTTCCTTTCGCGTTAATATTATTATCTAAACCAAAAAGTAAGAATTATTAGGAGAGTAGTTTTTATTTTTTTTGTATATTAAGGCTGCACAGAGGTCAGTGAATTCACTCTTAATAGACACGATTTTAACAATAGAAAAGAATGGGACACAGACTGCATTGTTGAAGGCGCGATGGATTGTAATAGGGTTGACAGTATGGATGCCGTATGAGATGAGTGGCAAGTTTGCAATTCTTCATAGCGCTATACGCTTGGGAAAGCGTAAGCGAATCCAAGATATTCTTTGCCGGTCGATTGTAGCTATGGGTAATAAGTTAGGTCAAGCTTGTGGACTGCTTTTAAACCTTGAATATAGCAACGCGGGCCTAGGGAGAAGAAAACTCGCATGTAGATAGAGTTCAAACAAATAGTGGCTCAGTCTTTGCTCGTTGTCAATGATATTCCTTTGAGAAGGATGATTGAATCATTAACAAAAGGATTACCTGCACATCCCTTTTTCTATATCCCGCCCCACAACAACAAAAGACTACCAGAAGACCAAGATATGATTTAATTGAATTAGTTTGAGTTTAGAAAACATTTGATTGTATTTTAAATAAATAATGTTCAACATATTTTCGTGATGTATTTATTGTAACGCAGTTTATAAAACAAATAGAATGTTTTAGGCTCTTATTTTCATTATATTCCAATAATTTAATGTCCTAGAACTTCTTGAGATACATTTCCAACTTGTTTGGGTATTCCCGATAGGATAGAAAGACAAATAAGTTAGTTCGCTAACTTGAGGTTCGGAGGATGAGTGGTTTGGCTTGTAATTAAGTCGTGAGGGCTCAGTAGAGTTTCCGAAGAAGAGTCAGAACCTATTCTTGGCTATATCTGATCTCTTTAAGCAGAAGAGAGTCTTTCTTTGATCCTGCCAGGGAGGTAAAGACCTCGCACAGTAGCTCACAAACACACAGCACACACACACCAGCACACACACACACTACGACATACATACTACATCCACAAAATCGACACAACAGAACACAACCACACACACACATATATATATATGAGTAGGTATAGTAAGTATATATCATATAATATAATAGAGATACTAGATTATATAAGTATATGAGATACTACAAAGAGACTAGAAATTAATTTTGCGATTGTGTTGGGGAGCTGAGACAAGCGTTAATTCTCCAGCTCATCGAGAGAAATCGTACGTTGTGCGAACGATGAGCTGGGAGAATTTTAGACTTTGTCTAAGCTCCGAATAGGCTATATGCAAATCTCTAAGTCTTTTGTTATTTCTTTACTTATAAATTTGCTTGTGACTCTAACATAAGAGCGACACATTGAGCTCGTCAAACTGCGCGGTGTGATTTGAAAAAATCGCTATGTGTAAGGAAGATTTCATGGTCGATGGACCTGTTGTAAACTAATATATGACGACTTAGTATATGTAAGATATATATGATAATTATAAGTGATATAGTGTTAGGTAGTATGTTAGATAGATGTGGTGTGTGTTTGTGTATTTCGTCAATGCGAGTATGGACTTTATCCCATGTTGTGCTTTATGTCCATATTATCTGCGCATTGTTCAGATGCAGAAAATAGTGAGTGGAATTCGCATAGATCGTGTGATATGGGGAGCGCGTTGTGTATTAATACTGTTCGTTTAATGCGGTTGCAACTGGTCATGTATTTTGAGTAGTATATTATGGTAAGTTTCTCTTGTATGAGCAGATGATGTTTCTTATTGATAATCATGATGTCTTATTTTCGGCATCCGTATTATTTCGAGTATGGTGATGTAGTATGGTCGTGGATGTATTCAGGCTGATGTGTATTCGATAGTGCCTGTGCTGTGGGTAGGCAATCGCGATCTTCGCAGATTATCTGGTTCATAATTGAAGATAGTTATACACATTCGTAAGAATGTGCTTGTCTTGGTGTATATCGACAATGTTCTTTAGTTTTAATAATTGTTCGTTCTGTGGTGTGTCATCTTTTTGGCATTTCAACTGATTGATGTAAAACGTTTTTGTGACTTGTTCAGAGCAGAAGAAGAATAAGTAGGTTCGGAGACAGAGCTAGTAGTCATGGAATCGAACGAGCAAGTAAAATAGCGATTCTGAGAATTTCAGAGACGCAAAAAAGATTGGGGACCTATAGTAATAAAATAAAAGAAATAAGGATACTGATACAAACACATCGGCGTAATCTACTATCTCTTTTGTTAAAGGTCTTTTTATTTGAAGAAGAATAAAAATAGCGAATTTATATTTGGCGGTTAGTAATTGTTAGAACTAGTCTTAAAACTAAATGTTGGAAGTTGAAATAGATCAGATAAATGATTAGCGATGAGCACAATTCTCTCCCAACCGCATGCTCCGCTCCTCTCTCACTAAACAGCTCTCTCTCCATTGTTCTCGAATTTCAGTCGAGTTGAGATTTTTGAAAAGTGGTTAGGTCGTCCATACTTATGTGGTATGACTACGGAATTCCATATTGTCGTACTGTGCTGTTGCGAGATGATGTGAGGGATGGTACTTATTTAAGAGATGTGTGAAGATGAGATATAGATGAGATTCATAGAAGGTGTGTAGCAGTAGAGATGTGTTGAGTTGATTTACGAATTGACATCATTGTCTGATCTTAGTCGTTACGTGTTGTGAGCTCTTTTTTCTTCTGTTAATTCCTCAAAATCTTTCTGTTGCTTTTTTCTCTTCTTTCTTGTTTTAAGTATTGTCCAATCAATTTATTGGTTGTGTTTCTTTCTTTCTTATTCGAAATATTCTGCCTACGAAGTGTGATAGGATTCTTGTCTTTCTTTCTTTGACTTAGTTCTTAGTCTGTTCATTTTGGTCTTATCATTTCTTCTTTCAAATTCCCTTGTCAGGATGCCGTTCTTTGTTTTCATTTGTTTTTGTCTGTTTAATATCCCTGCAATTGATTATCTGGTCTTTTGCGCTGTCTGAATCTTTCTTTGTGTCTTTATTTTTGTCTTATTTGTCTTGTAATGTTTCGTTTATTTCTTTCATTTCATTGAGGACCTAGAAGGAGTAATGGATTTATAATGGAGCACGTTCTCGTTCAGAAGATTGCCCCTTCAGGGTCCTTTTTTCTTCTCTTTTGTTTTTTCTGATGTTAAATTGTCGCGCCAATTGGGAGAAGATGTTTCTTTTCTTGTGTTCTTTCTTTTCTCCTTGGATTGATCTTTTTTCTTTCGTGTCTTTCTTCAATTCGACATTCAGCTTTCTATTCTTTCTTTGTTTTTTTGGTTTGTATTTAGTTGTGCTTTTTTCTAGATGATTAATTGTTATGCGAGGCTCGATTGTGCTTTCTTATCTTTCTTATCATGTTCTGTTCTTATATTTCCATTCGTTGTAGTATTCGTGTGTCTGCTATGTACAGCACGTTGTCGGTCAGCGTTGGGCCCGTGAGTGTCAAGTTTCATTTGTTCTTATCTCTTTAATGTATACTTTTCTTTCTTTTCTTTCTATAAATTTCTTCAATTTTCTTTCTTTTCTTTCTTTTTCTTTTTCCTTTTTTCTTTTCTTTTTTCTCTCTTTCTTTTTCAAATTTCGCCCTCATCTTCTTCTTTTTTCTTTTTGTTTTTTTTTCTTTCTAATAAATTTCCCTCAATTTTCTTCTTTTCTTGTTTCTTTTCTTTCCTTTTTTACTTATCTTTCTGCTTTCCCCTTTCTTTCTTTCTTATTAAATAATTTCCTGCGGCCCTCCGAATGACGGTTTTGTTGTGGTGCACGGCTATCTTTTTTTTTATCATAGTTTTTCGTTCTTTTTATGCTTTTTTCTTTCTATTTACTGATTTGTCCCCTTTGATCTATGTTTCTTTTATTTTTTTATTTCTATTGTCTTCTCCCTATCTTATAAATTTTTGCATTTCTAAGTAGATTTTTTTTTTTCTTTTTTCTTTCTTTTCTTTCTTTCCTTCTTTCTTTCTTTCTTTTTATGTCGCTTTTTTGGCTTTCTTTCTCTTGCTTTCTTTCTTTCTTTAAAATATTCCCCCTCATTCTTCTTATCTTTTTTTTCCTTCTTTGCATTGTCTTTCTATATAATTTCCCCCTCTCAATTTTTTCTTTTTTTCTTTGTTATTTTTCTTTCTTTCTTTCTTTTGGTCTTTCTTTATTCTACGACGAATCAATATCAATTATCAATCAATATTTCTAATAATTGGATAGAACGCAGTCCACAAAGATCCAAGCCAGAACCATTCTGTAGTCATTTAAAGCGAACGCTGTCCAGCTGTTGATTGGTTGAAGAAAGAATTCTCTGGCTAGTTGCTTATGTTATTACATAGTGTGTGCACTCAGCGTATAGCGAAGTGTATGTCCTCCCGCGTATTTGTATAAAAACCGATTTTAAAATCAATCATCGAACTATTGATAGCTGACATGTCGAGGCATTATTTCGCGGCTGCGAACTGTTTGGTGTCCTTTGTGTCGCTCGTGAAGTGGTTTATTTGAAACGGGTGGGAAGGAGGCCGGTCTTTGATTTCGTCAGTTATTTTTTTCTTTTTCGTATCGTTGTGGAAATGTGGGCGGCCCTGATTTTTCTTCCTCGAGAGAAAGTTTGTATGGCCTTAAGTAACATTCATACTGGGAATTTTGATTAAGGTGCGATGAGTTTAATTTTCAAGTGGGAAAAATACTGGTAGGAGTCAGAAATAAATGTGCAGAACCTTGAGATTAATTCTAGGTATATATTTGATAGTAGTCTATTGATCTAGTCTACAGTCTGTTTCTAAATCATCGATCTATCTATCTCAGTTGCGTGGTGGTCATATATATATGTCTTATCTCAGGTTGTCATATCTATAATATCTAATCTCAGTTGTCACGTAGATCTTATCTATCTATCTATCTATCTATCTATTAGTGCTTGCTGTATCATTAATGCAATTGTGATTACAGCATTTTTCTGCAATGTGATCGACACAGCATGTATTGGAAACTGATAGATGAAATGAGAGATAAAATGACAACATATGTGTTTCTTGGTAAGAAAGATGGGCGGACATTGGAAACTAACTATTGCAATGAATTTCTTGAACAACCAAAAAAATACAATGTTAACAAGAAAAATATAAAGAACAAAAAAAAAACTGCATTGATTTGATGATCTTATCCGTTGCATCAAAAGTAGGTTCCACGATTTAAAGTAAAAAAGTATAAATGTGTCGGGGTGGCTTAATGTCGTATGAGCCAGAAGCCAGGGAGTATAATAGACACTTATACTAGCGTAGAGACATAAGATATTGGTTTTTAGGTCCTGAGAGTGGAAAGTGCCACCTATTCTACTGTGCTCTTCAGTTGCGGCACAATATCCTGTGGTACTGGCATACATACGCTGAGTTGAACGATTATGTGCGGTTCGCTGGGAAAAAACGCCAGCAGGATATTGGAGGTTACGAGCGACACATTAAGCCGCGAATGAGCTAAACTGGCCTTGATGAAACAAATCATAGGTTTCTATTAGTTAATTAAATTGGAAACGAATTCATATATTTATTTATCAAGCGTTCGAAAAACTCTTTCAGTGAATTTGGCTAGTTCATGTAGGTTTGAAAAATAAAGAAGAATAAATGGTTTACTTGACATTTTATTTGAAGGGTCATTTGATATTATGATATGCAAAGTGCGATAGCATAGGTTACCGCAGACCGTCCAACGAGACAAATTCACTTTTTTCTCAGAGTAGGCATGGGAAAAGGTACGTAATACATAATTTACGCAACCCTCCCCCGACGAGGCAGAGATGGACAACAAGGAGTCGTTTTTCTTCTTAAGGCGGAGTTTAACAGGTTTGAATTACTGGAGTTTTCTTTCTCTGTAGACTGTGTTAACGGTGAGCATGGTTAAAGAGCCAGTTGCTATCTATTGTACCATGAATGGAAGGGGAGAGTAGGGTATTTATAGCTTTCCCAGGGTATCAGCGTAAGTTGAATGAATTACACCCGTCGGTTGAATCGAGCGAGAGCATTTCCATGATGTTAGAGCGCATGTACGGTGAGTCATTAAGGATTGCCAAGAGGCGTCGTAAATGTATGGAGCATCGAGTTGAGAATCGGAATCGCTTATTGAGTTGTAATGAATATGTGATCCTAAGGCTTTGTAGTTGGAGTCGACGCGAGTTAACTCGCTGGTCAGTTGGGGCGTTTTGAGAAAATGTTCCCGAGCACTGCACTGGCACTGCAGAGATGTAAAGGAGAATTCCAACAAATGGGAGAGGACTGTTGGCGTGTTGGTGAAACGGTGAATAACGTAAGCGAGGTGAGCTTGTGGAGTAAGTCCAGTCATTTGGTGGCAGTGCAAGCCTATCGCGGGTCGGCGGGTAGCGCAACGTTGAGCTGATAGGCTAGCGAACGGCGAGTGGGGTGAGAGAGAGCTTGACACTCCGATCGATGCGAGTGGATAACCTTGTCACACTAGGTCAAAGGAAGACCATTATGGAGACACTGTTGAATAGTATTGCGCAACACTAAATTGCTTCATTATTTAGGCATAGACCTCGGTCACGGGTGCCTTGATTTGATTCATATGGGTGGCTAGAGATCGGTGACCACCCTTCGCGGGAGGTGATCTATACGTCCGTGGATTGTTAGACGTTAAATCATTAGTCTGAATGGGTGAGAGTTGCAGTTTTGGGGATCGGTTTGGGAGATCGTTGCATTACCGGACTGTCACCGTTGCTTACCCGCATGGTCCGGGAATGGATGGGAGTGGTAAGTATCTGTTAGAGTCAGAAGGCTGGTTAGTGAGTGAAAATGTATTTAGAGAGGATTGAATATAGTTTGTATTCACATATAAAAGAATTGTGACTTTAATTTTCAAACACGATAATTTACGGCTTAAAATGACAGGCAACTGAGGTTGCTATGATAAAACAAACCAAAGCAAGCAACTATTACCTGTAGGCGATGTGGACATTAGGAGAACTAACATGAATTATATCACGTTTTGCATCTTTAATCTTTCCTATCACTAAGATTGTTAAGAATAAGGCGTTTGAATTATTTGTCAGTGTATTTTGATAGATTTAAAGATGTTTTTTTTTGTTTGTTTCAATTTGTTGAAATTGTCAAGTTTGGTATGGGAATGTTGGGTTTTATGTTCTGCCGATCTTTCATGTTTTATATGCTGTCTATGTTATAAATACAGAAACGGGTGGATAGAAGAATGAGTGAAAGATGTGAGTTTTCTTGCGTTCAGTAAAAGTTTGTATGAGTGGAGATAGTGTTGTTATTAAGCAGTGGTTGTGGATGTTCAACTGATTTGATTTTTGAATGCTAATAGTCTTATTTACTGTTTGTGCTTCAATAGGAAAGTAAATCTAGTACAGTTTGTATGGTCTTTATTTTCTGATGTTTCTCATTTTCTAATCTCTTCAGCTTTTTCTAATATGTAGATTATCCGTCGAGAGATAGTGAAGAAGCATTTTATCCCGTCCCATTAAAGAAAGGAATAGTTCATTTGCTGGATGACTAGAATAAGAAAACCTTATAACAGAAATAAAACGGGGTTAAAGCAAGCTACACCAGAGGACTATCGCTGATCAGGGATTTTGAGCATATTTTCTTTCGTCAAGTATTGGAGATTCGGCTAACAGTTTGACGTAGACTCTGTCTTAAAAATACCAGACATAACAAAAAACCGAAAATACTACGAACAGCAAGAGAGTGTTACAGTTGCAAGAGTGACAAGGCGTTATAGATTATAGATGGAAAGAAACCCACGAGTTATGAACTCGGGAGTCTGATTGTGGATAACGAGGAGAGCAGGCCAAGGCAGTGACGGAGAGGTTAGTATTGGACATACGAGACGATGTGAGCATAAGTGGGAGTCTATGTGGTGAGGAACGCGATCGCGTGGTGCAGTGAGAGTGCTATCCATCAGAGCGGCGGGAAATTGAGAGACAGTCGAGAGAAAGTTGTAGCGCGTTGTTCCTGATGATCGGGTGTGTGTAGTATCAATCCTGTTTTTCTATAGTACTTTAAGAGTGAAGTTTAACTAAATGTAGAGTTTGTTCACGCGATTCAAGTGACGAATCGTGGCAGAGCAGAGATGTAAGGTCTGAAGATCTGAGTTCGCACGAGAACAGAGAGAAGGTAGGAGAGCTGAGACTTAATGGTGACGTAGAGTAGAAGACTGAGTACGATACTGATAGCACTCATAGGATCAGACAGCAGTATACAAGATGTTTGACTGTAAATTTTGTAGGAGGTCGTTGACGAACTGTGTAACAATAGAGTTAGCATTCAAGTATACTTAATAGGTGGAATAATTCACATGCTATAAACTCGGGTTCGTACTCTATATACATTGTTCACTCTTTCCTTGGATAGTGCTGATTTTATACATCTGTCATTACTTCTGGTTCTGTATTCTTATATGAATTATTGTCGTCATGAAGGTCATAACACATTGAAGAGCGCGAATAAACCAGTATCCTACCTCACAAGTTTGTTGACGATCAAAGGTTTAATTGCTATATATTATATAGCTTGTTTATCCTCTTGTTTACACTGATACTAGCGTTAAAAGTGAGAATGTACTAGTTCAATCAGTTCAAGATGATACAGCAAATGAATTTTAAGCGTATACTTTCATCTGTAAGGTATTCCTTTGAGTGAGTGTAGAGTGCGTTGTGATATATCTTATACTGATTCATGTCGAGTAGTTTCTCAGAATTCGGGGCTTATTCTTCATTGTTGTGTTTGGTGATGTTGCGGTCTTGTTTGGTTGTTTATGAGATATGCTAAAAAAATATGTGAGCGTTCATTCTCTATTGCTGATTAAATCGATTTGAATAAAAATGGGTGGGATAATGAGCTTATATAACTTCGATTTTTTCTAATCATGTTGGGACTTCTCACAGGACTAGAAACTAAAATTAGATGGTAGAGAGTATAGAGAGAGAGAGTGAGTGGATGAGCAGGAGGTCGAAGGCGTATACAGTTGAGTACTAGTTATAAGTAGAGAGGAATAGAATACTAGTAGAAATAAGTATGAGTGTTGCACGGTTCATTACGCCAGACGGTAGGAATCAGTACAGCGCTGTTTTCAATGCTGACCATCGCATATAAAGAGGCTGGATGGGACTTGACTATAAAGAAGATGGAGGATAAATGAAATTCTATAGGTGGTATGGCTTGTGACAGGTGATGGGGGAATATCGACAGGGCGGAGTAAGTGAAGGTTGGGGAGGGAGTTGTAATGTGAGCGCTATGGATTATAATATGGTACTGCTCTTTTTCAACAACATAGGTCATCTGAATTATACAACTGGTTAGAAACTACGGTTCTCTAAGAGTCTACCCAAGAAGTATCAAACGTTGATTAATTCGCGTTTGGTGGCATAGATCAATGTCAGGAGTTGGTAGATCAGATAGAACTAAGTAGTGTCCATATCTGTTCGCTGATCGCAGAGTTTGATTCTCACGGTCTACATATGTTGAGTCCGCTGGTGTGAGTTAGTAGTCAATTGAGAGTAAATGAGGATTCTCGGGTCGATTCACGAGTTGCAGATACTCGGACAGTTGGTAATGTGCATTTTTCTTAGCGCTATACCTGTGGAGGTATATTATCTCTCCGTGGGTAATAGTATGAGATGGGCTTTACTGGTAGGTAATCAGGAGGATGATCACGGTATCTCGCGTAGTTGGCTGTGTGGCTCTGTGTGGCGAGATATGTATAGATTGTTCATCTACTTGTGCAGGTTGTGTAATTTTCGCCTTTGTATAACAATAAATTGTAAGGTAATTTTTTTTATTTTAACTACTGATAGTCTGGATAGAGTTTACGAAGTTGTTTAATCTTTACTTAATTTGTGTCATGTATAACGTACTAAGTGACTTTTACTTGAGTTGACTATTTAAGAGACATAAAAATAAGAAATAGAGATGTGTTGCGAGATCTGGAAAGAGTTATTAACGGTATACAGTTAGTTTGACTTAGCAGGATGTGCGTAATGGAGAGATGTATGGTAACATCTTCTTATGCTCTTGGTAATTAAGAAGTGGTGACTTCAGGCTGGTAGCGTGGATGAATTTGTGGATCCTTGATGCAGACGATACATTCTTTTTATTTTTGTTAATAACTTGTAACGAGTGGAGTTCTTTTTGATCTCATGGAATGAAGTGGATTTATCGTAATGCAAATTATCGACTATATTTTGATATGGGTCGTTTTTAGAATTATATTTTGTTTATACATTAGGTGGGTGGTCATTAATTAAAGGTGTGTCGGAGTTTAGTCTGTATATCAACCAACATGACTTACACAAATGAGAATGAAATGGACGTTATATTTTTTTTTTATTTTATACATAGGTGTAGTCAGTAAACAGTGCCGAGAGTTTGAAGACTGTTATTTACTATAAGTAGAATCGAAACAATGAATGGACGTTACAAGTGAATCAGGTGTGTCAAAAAAGGTTGGAAAAAACTCTTAGATACTTTTTGAACCAGGCCTTGGTATATGTAGGAAAAGATAGATAGCTAAAGATATTAAAGCGGAGTATGAATAAGAAATCAAAACTTAAACAGTAATGAACAGCATCGAAATGGGTGCATTTTATCAGGTTAAGCTCAGTTCGGTAGAGTGTTTCGGAGCTAGAAACCACAAAGGTTCCTAGTTCTCATCCGTCCACCAACTCAGCGTATGAGTCTGGTTCCAGGGATCTGTGCGTAAAGTAAGGTGATGGTAGGTGTGGCCCCACCCTCATATGCCTAATAACATTCCTTGGTCTAGTGCTATTGAAAAGGGGATAAGCGCTGACTGGCTGTACGCGATTAGGACCGCCCCGTCGACTTTACTTTTTTTTTACTTTATGCGAACAGATTAGTTTATTGTTTTCTAAAGTTTGATGTTTTTCCTTTGATTCTTCTTGTACACTTGGCTGTGATGAAGAGAAGAGGTGAAACTAATAAATGGTTAATCGGAATTGACAGGACAATAAGAACAGCTCGTTTTGGCTGCTCATTTATGGCTGCTAGTTTTGGCTGCTCGTTTTGATGTATTTTAACTGCCTCGTTTTGATGCTCGTTTTGACTGCTCGTTTAACTGCTCGTTTTAACTGCTCTTTTAGGCTGCCTGTTTTAACTGCCTCTTTTGGCTGGCCCTCGTTTTGAATGCTGCTTTTTGGGCGCCTCGTTTTAACTGCCTCGTTTTAAATGCCTCATTTTGGCTGCCTCGTTTTGGCTGCCTCGTTTTGACTGGCCTCATTTAAACTGCTCGTTTGACTGCCTGTCGGTTTGACTGCTCGTTTTAAACTGCCTCGTTTTGGCTCCTCGTTTTAAACTGCCTCTTTTTGGCTGCTCGTTTTACTGCTAGTTTGGCTGCATGCGTTTTGACTGCCTCTTTTTTGACTGCCTGTTTTGACTGCCTCATTTTTCTGCATAAATAAACAATTCATTTATAAAATTGTTCTGTGATGAAAAATGTTCTAAACACATATTCATAAAATATTTTTTTGCTTCCTTGAAATATTTGTTATTACGCTTTGTTGTCAAATCGTGGTGTAATGGTTTCTACGTCGAAGGAATGGGAAAGCGAAAGGAGTTCAAATCCTGGACGTGGCTTGTTTGTATTTCTTAGATACACTAATATCCATGGGAAAAGGTATGAATCCAACTTTATCCATCCGTAGGTAATAGCATGTAGACTGGGCTATTTAACATGGTTAAGCAATCAGTCCAGGAGAAAGGAAACACTAAATTCGAACCTGCTAAACTCCGGTTAAGTAATATCCTTTGTGGTGGGGGGTTGGTAATATATATATATGTCCAAATGCGTAGCACTATGGTATGCATACACACAGCATGAGCGCAAAAAGTTGTATGATTGTGTGTCTTGGAATATTTTCAGCTAAAATTTATAACTGCAATTATGCACCCTCCGGGTTGCAAGCTATTTTAGTTAATTTATTATAATAAAGTATCATGTTAATATTAGATAGAAGCTTGAATGAAAATGATAGTGATAAAAATCGATTTGGAACAGAGGGGTTATATGAAAAATAGAACAACTTTTGAAACTAACTCTTCCATATTTTCCTTACTCCCGGAGGAAGAGAAATCTTAATTTATTTAAGTTCAAATAGGAAGTAAAAAATATATTAAGTAGTTCTTCTTGTTAAGGGGATTTCCCTTTTTTTTTTTTAGATTTATTGAAGAATTTTTGCTCATATTTAATATAAAACCAAACATTAGAATTCAATTAATACTAAGCATATATTTTAAATCATTTTTTTAAGATCATATGCAATTAGCCTCCATTCATACCGTAAACCTGCTATTTTTTGTATATATATGAATAAATTGCGCATGTTTATTAGTATGTATAGGTACATTGTAACCGTACTATTGTAACTTTTATATAATTGAGGTTTAATAAAATCATGGAGATAGTGTGTAAATACAAAGGAATTGTGACTTGTTAACGTAATAGTTTGGTTACAGACAGAACAACCACAATCCATTATAATAAGATGTGTGAGGAGTCCTCAAAGTATGCATCCATATTCTCCCTCAGTTGGGTAATAGACGGCAGACTAGTTCTCTTTAATTTGTTATGGTCTAGGAGAAGGAAGACTCAGAATTCAATCAAGGGTCTATCTTCAGATTGTGAAATCAAAAGCGCGTTTATGAATTTGAAATCGTGTTTGTCATGTCCACTGGCATATGACAAGTAACTTACATCACGCGCTCCATAATATGAACATACATGCATATTATCGTTAGAAGGCAACTTTTACCACACACACACCACAACCCACATATATATATATATTATATATTGAATAGATTAAAAAAGTAATAATCGTTTAAAAAGGTTTTGATAAATAAAAGGGGTCAAAATGCAGACAACAGAGCGAGCCCAATAAAAACTTAAAAATTGGGTTTTTTTGTTAGTGTTACATTATATATTATATATATATATATATATATATATATATATATAAGAGAGAAGAGAAGGAGTAAGAGAAGAGGAACAGAGAGAGAGAGGAGAGAGAGAGAAGAAAAAAAAAAAAAAAAAAGGATAGAAAAAGAAAAGATAAGAATAAAAAAGACAGAGAGAGAGAGAGAGAGGGAGAGAAGAAGAGAGAGAGAGAGAGAGAAGAAAGATAGACAGAAGAGAGGAGAGAGGAGAGAGGAGAGAAAAGGACAGAGAGAGAGAGAGAGGAGAGTGAGAGAGAGAAGAGAGGAGAGATGAGAAGAGAGAGAGACGAGAGAGAGAGAGAGAGAGAACACAGAGAGAGAGAGAGAGAGAGAGAGAGAGAGAGAGAGAAAGAAAGACAGAGAGAGGAGGAAAGAGAGAGGAAGGAAAGCAGAGAGAAGAGAGAGAAAGAAGAAGAGAGAAGAGAGAGAGAGAGAGAGAGAAGAGAGAGAGAGAGAGGGAGAGAGAGTGAGTGTGTTGTGTTGAATGACTATGAACAGACTAATAAGATAGATATTTATGTTGTGCATGGTGCGTGTGCATGTATGTGTGTACAGTGACATGTTATAATAAAAAACATATATGTTTCTTGAAATCTAGACACTTCGAGTGACCATTCAATCACTTACTCTGTAAGGATTGTAATCAATAAATAATTTAAGATTTTCGCATTCGCTCTATCTTACTGTCAACAAAATGGATTGGCGGAAATATTTTCAGATACTCATGAGTGTAAATTCTTGAAAAGAAAAAAAATCGGTTTGAGTTCTTGACTCTGCTGGGAAACTTCCAATGGATTGAGTTTCAGATTGGAAATAGTGGTGATTCATATGGCAAGATGATAATAAAATAATAATAATAAATAAATAATATATCACATATTCTAGAGATGTGGCTTATGGATAGTTCGTATCTGTGAGAGATATGAAAACGCTCCAGGATTTTAGCGATCTTCCTTATAGACCGAAACTGAATCAGATGGTGTGGTTCCAGTTCTGTAGTTACTGGCGAGTGTGAAGTACGCCCTTTGTTATTATTACTCCTGGTGAATCAACCCGAGTGGTATTACCTGTTAGGGTCCCATTATAGACAAATAGGATTGTTTGAGACAAATGTTTATAAAGATTGTGAATAAATAATACGTCCCTCTTACATATTGTTATTGCATTAAGCATAGAGAGTTAACTATTTACATTATTATTGAGATATTTTATCTGGTTGTATTTTAAATGCAAAGATTTTTGGTTTTATTTCATATTTGATGGGTATTTATAATTTTCTGTTTTTCTTCTTTCTCATAGTTTTTTATACTGTTTTAGTTGGTTAGATTGATTTATGGATGTCACTCTTGTTGGGTTATTTATGCCAAAGACGTTTTGTTTATTCATACTTAGTGGGTATCGTTTTTTTAACTCAACTTTTTTAACACATTTTAAAACTATTATTTTCTATTTAAGCATAGAGGGAACATAAAATATACTACACGCATGGTCTGAGAGGACCTGGGACTACATTCAGAGCCCCAGAACTGAACTTCACATGATAGTGTTTAATGTCATACCAGAATAATAAGACCCTCAGACTAACCGCTTCTAGACATATATGATAAAAGGGTTGGGGGTTACATAAGGATAATAGAATGTGGACATATATAGGTTTAGGGAATTGATGTGATAGCTGATGATCGGAGAGTTTTTTATTGTAATGAATAGGGACTATAATTATTTAATGAATTCGGAATAAAATAACAGGGTTTGATATGCCGCAAACAAGACAGTATCCGTATTTTGAAATTATTTACCGAGACAAAATAGTTACAAATAAATGTGTCTTTTTTTATTTTTTAGGAAGGTTCATGAATTTCGAAATTTCAATTTTATTCGAATAATTTATTTTTTTTGTATGATGATGTAATTAGCATCGAAATATGAACAACCATAGTGCCTGACAAACAAGCTATTTATTATTTGTAAGCATTTGTTAGTGGTTGCATTGTCTTTCATGAATTGAAAAATCTTCCGAGGGACAAGCCCTGTAACCCCCCCCCAAAAAAAAAACCCCCCAAAAAAAATCAGGCCACTATTCGACGCTTATACAATTCTGTCACTGCAAAATCAATTTTGTTTTCAAATTGTTTTATTTATTTTACTTGTTTTTTAATATATACTTACAAAGAACAAATTTAATAGTTTTATAATGTGCGGATTTTTTTTAGAATCATTGAAATAATTATGAAGGCCAGTCTAGGCTGATAACGAGTATACAGGAGGCTCACTGGAAATAATTCCCCTTGCTATAAAAAAAATTGCGAATAAATTTAATTTGATGACACACATATTGGTCTGCATTAGCGTATAAAGTCTGGTAGCTCAGTAAGGGTTGATTTAGCTCAGTCGGTTAGTATCCATCTTGGAATCGAAGGTTCATGTTCCATAATGGCCCCCGCCGAATTCTGCAGCGAATACGGCAGAAGCTTGAAATCTGATGTGGAAGTTGTGAGCTAATGGTAGTGTGGCGGTCATCTTAGACGCAAAAATAATGTCACTGGTGCAGTGTAGTGAAAAGGGGATAGATCCTACTTCATATTTTACAACAGTATGTCATTCGTCGACGTTTTCTTTTTTATTTTACTTTTATTTATTGTATAGAAAAGTCCTCTTGTCTGGCTTTTTAATCGACAATTAATCAAATTCTTATTCTTATTGTGTATTTTATCAATACAAGTATTTGAAACGTTTTAATTGGTTATAAATGTTTCAAATGAGTTTTTTAGGGTTGTTTTTTTTTTTCTGGTGATAGTGGCTGTTTAACTCAGTCGGTAAGACATCCACGGGAATTCAAGGTTCCGGGTTCGATATCAGCCAACGCAAATTCCGATATTAGTAGCAACGCAGCATGGATTTGTGCGGTAAAATGGGAGCTGATGGTAGTGAATGCGCTCCATTCAGTGCAAAACAATTGTCTGGTCTAGCAATAGTGAAAAGTGTATGACTCCCCGCCGACTAATACGGACAAAAGATTTCCGGCGGCTTTACTTTTTATGGGGATTGTGGCAGAAATTAAGAAGGTTGACCACAAATTAATACAAGAATTGTATACTATTTCTTTCAGATTTTTTAAATTTAACGAGGCAGAGCGGGTATCCTTTTGCTGTTGTGATTATAAAAGTTAGCATTGGTTTCCAGCTGCAGATAAAAGTATGAGGAAGAAAGAAGAGATTATTTGACAGGAGAGGAGAGAGAGAGAGGAGAGAGGAAAAGAGAGAGAGAGAGAATGAGAGAGAGAGAGAGAGGGGGGACAGGAGTTGGCATTGATTCTATGCTTTTCGTCAGTGACTTGAAGAAATAAAATTAGGATTTTCACAAATGCCTGACTCATGAAAAATAAAAAAATAAAATAAATAAGACGTTTAAGAAAGAGGGAAGTGAAAATGAAATAATTTATGAAAGCCGGGGAGAAGCTAAGGCTCACTTCCATTTATTCAATCATTGACGCTAAAGATTGAGTATAAATACACTAATATATATAATATATATATATATTATAATTATATATAGTAAATGAAGAAAAACTTAAATGCTTATTACATAATTTATTTAACGCGTATTAATACGGCATCTCAGGTAATCACAGAAATACTCTTACTGAGAATTTCCGAAGTAACATCTTTTATATTATGAATTTAGGGGAGGAGGGTTTGGTGTCTTATTTTTTGGAATGGGTGGCGGTTAGTTCTTTGGATGAGGGGTCTATGTTTTGGATGAAGGTGTGGTTAGCTTGAGGCAGATCTCCTTGGGGAATAGTGTAAGAGATGTATATAATGAGCAAGAATTTAAGGCTAATATAAAAGGAAAAAGAAGAGGAAGACGAAGAGAAATAAAGATAAAATAATCTAGAAATAAAAAATAAAAAAATGATAAAAAATAAAATAAAAAATAAAAAATTAAAATTAAATTAAAAATAAAATAAAATAAAAGTAAAAGTAACAAATAATAATGATAATACAATAAGGTAAGAATCAAACGTAATTAAGATTAATAAAATTTCTAAAAATAAATAAATTAAATTAAAATAAGAAAAGATTCAAATTGAATAGAGAATAGAATCTAACTAAACAGACATGGAAAGACCTATACGGAAAAACATATATATATATATATATTATATTATTATTATATATATAACTATTGCTTAATATATTATAGATAGGTGGAGTATAGAGGATTAAAGAGGAGGTTGATTTAGAAGGCTTATCACAATGCAGTTTGGATTATAGAAAAATAATTAATACGGTTAAAGAAATCAATGGTGTTTCAGTGTGTTGACACTGTATTTTTTATTAAATAAAAAAAATACAGGTCAACACACAACCCATTGTTAGTATTATTATTTTTTTATTTATTCTAAACTGCTTGTGGATAGCCTTCTAATCAACCTCCTAACAATACTACAAGCTTCAAGGCAATTATGAATCTCTTATTATATATTAGTTTAATTCCTTGTTAGTATTGGAGAAATATAATTAAGTGCTTCAATTACTTTGTAAGAGTGTATTCATTTAGTTTAATATGTATTGTAACTATAATATATATATAATATATATTATAATTTTATATATTTATATATATTATATATATATTGATAATGAGTTGTTATATTTTAGTTAAAGAGTGCTCAATATCATTGATAGGTATGTATGTCTAAGTTAGGATTATTACTCTATATATAAAGGAAACGGCAAAGTTTCCAGCTCGCTTACAAGGACCCGCTCAGGTACACCTCACCATCATCTAAAGGGACAGAGCGGGTTTATGCTTAGGGGATGCTGGTGGATTTTTAAGCAATTTTTAGACTCAACTTGGTCTCCTGTGTAAATTTGCTTTGTGGGTAGTAATAGCCGTCGAAGTTCTCAAGAATTGAATACTGAGTTTGATTATTGCTTTGATTCCCATTAACACGTTATCAGGCGAACAGTATATTTCGATAAAGCTTAACGTAAGTCAATTCCGTTAAGTCTATATATTACCACGTTGTGTTAAATATCCCTATTCATAGGAGCAATTTGATATAATGATTTTCGCAATTTGGCGTATTTTATTACGAGTTGTAAAAATATCTTTTTTTTTGAAGAACGAAAAAGCACAAGTACATAGTATTTTTAGGCATTGGCTCAGATCTTTCTCATTCTACTCTATCATTAATCTCTATGAGACATCCGAGAGTAATGAGAATTCGTTTAATGAGGGATATCTCAAAAGAAATAGTAGCTTTTAGTTATGCATTAAGAATGTGTGTCAAAGTAGATGAATGTTTAATTTGGCTACTGGTTATTAATATAACCGGTTTAATAAATAATTACTTGGTGTAATTGATTTATATTTGTTTTATTCTTCACGTATTAAAACAATCTTATGTAATAATTTTTATATCGATCAATGAAATACGAATATAAAGGAATGTAATTGTAGATAAAAAAACCTAAGAACAGTTAAGAAAGCATAATAAGATTCCAGATATTTTTGTTTAATTTCAATTGATTTCGATATATATGCATAGGATTGCTTTTATAGGTTTGCGATAAAACATGAATATTAGAATCAATTACGCGCCTCGTCATTATTTATTAACGGCTATGAAGAGAGAGAAGGAGAGGAGAGAGAAGAGGAGAGAGAAGAGGAGAGAGAGAGAGAGAGAGGAGTGGTGTGTGTGTGTGATGAATGAATGAATCGAATGATACAGGTGTCAGAAAAGACGAAGAAATTTGTTTTAGCTTTTTAGTAGATTTGCTATATATAGTTACAGTTTTGTAACTATCATTGGGGAAAGATACATATTTATCCTCATTGATAGAGATTACTTTCACAGCGCAACTACTGGTAGGTGAAGTAACGTCAGTTTTATTTTCCGGTAGGTGCTAATCCAGGTCTAGAACCTGCTTGAAAAGCGGTCTAAATTAAATGTTTAAAATTTAACGCGTCACTATCGTATTGTGCAATTTCCCAAATGCAACGTTCTCATAAATTAGTCCACATTTTTTTAGCTTATGTCTTAATAATTGCAACCCATCTTAGTTTTAGAGTTCTCCTGCAAAGTCATCTGATTTATCACTAGAATTATTTTCTAGTAGAGGTAAGCAAGTCGCAAAAATCTCATTCGGGGTTTTATAAACTGGCGTCCAGTTAGATGATGCTAAAAAAGAAATATATTTTGTTATAGAACTAAATCTTTTTTTCTTGATTTTTTAAAGTTCTCAAAAAAAAAAAAAACAAAAAAACAAACAAAAACAAAAACAACAAAAACCTTTTTACAATTGTATTAAATCGAAAGTTCGAAAGCATTTCCGGGCACAGATACAACACTTTGATCTTCGTCGGGTAAAAATAATTTGTTTAAACTAAAGTAATTTAATTAAAGCATGTTGTCTATTTCGCTCGTAGCACGTGTGATAGACGATTTTTGACCTAATAAGCTCAATATCTTGTATATGAGTGAAGATCGACCTGAACTGGCTGATTGGAATTTATGTTAAACGGATTCTTTCAATTCCTCAGCGGTCTCTTGATTAAGGGCGCAAGATTTCTGTGTCATTGATCTGATCCAGCCAACTTCAATCGTTTTTATCTCAGATTTTTTGTTTACTCACTGATACTTTCTTGACGAGTAATATTTCTCTATTTTTTAGACATTCAAAACTATTTAAGCGATATAGTAACTATGGGACTGATTTTGTTTGGTGAAAAGTTCTGAGATTGACCCCGGTGAAAATGACCAGCAGGGAGTGGGAGTAGGCAAAGACAACTCCTGATTTTTATGAAACTGCACTCTGATTGGACAGCCACAATAGATGAAATGTATATTGTTTCCTTTTACTCTCCAGTCGAATTCTATCATCTATTATCTATCTTATCTATCTATCTATCTATCTCAGTGGTTTTGCTACTAATCTACCTATTATCAGTGTTAATATTATTATTATTTCTATCTATCTATCTATCTCAGTGTTAATATCTTTTTATCTATTTCTATCTATGCAGTCTGTTCCATCTCTCTTCTATCTTCTATCTATCTTTCAGTCTTTTTATAATATGATCAATCTATCAACGATAAGTATAAAGCAAGAAAGGAATAGATTCTTCACTATCATATTTTCCTTCCTCTGTTTGGTAAATTGAGTGAAATTTCACACGTATCATGTGACTTAATTGTGTATCGTGTTTCTTTCCTGGGCTAGTTCTTACTCAGATAAAAATAACAAAGTACTTCCTTCGGAAAGTTTCACACTCGTTTTGGACGGTAAGTCTTCTTTAATTCATAAATGCTCACAGAGAATTTAGAAATTACTCTCCCTGTTTCTGCATTTACGCTCGCAATTTAATTAAAATCAATTTTTAGCCTTCATTGAAGAGCTATGTGTGTGTTCCGTGCTATCATACACAATTTACATGCTTTTCTAATACTAACCTACACTAAGCTTCATTATTTCAGACTGTCATGAGTTTAAATGGACATTAAAAAGAAAAGAATAACAAACTGAATTCATTGAAGAAGTAAATAGAAAATGTATAAACTCTTTGTGGATACATTAAACTGCATTATATTATCTATCTATTCTATCTATCTATTATCTATCAATCTATTCTATTATGTCCTTATCTATCTATCTATTATCTATATTTATCTTCTTAGTTGTTTGTATTATTATCGTATTTATCTATCTTAAGTCTGTTTCTATTATTATCTATTATTATCTATCTTCTATCTATCTATCTCTGTCCATTTTATTTCTATCTATCTATCTTCTATCTTAGTCGTTTCTATCTATCTATCTATCTATCTAGTTCTGTTCATATTTGTCTGTCTATTCCATATCTATCTCACTCTTTCTATCAAGTTCATTATATATTTTCAACCTGTGTATCTATTTATATCTATATATATCTATTATTTTCTATCTATCTGGCTGTTGGTATGCTATATATCTATATATTATCTATCTATCTATCTCGGCCTGTTGGTACTATCTATCTATATATAATATATATATAATATATATTATATATATTTATAATAAATAATCTAAGTATGTTCATATTGTTATCTACCCTATGCTTCTCTCCCTCTCTCTCTCTCTGTTCTTGTCCTGTCTCTGTTCTGTAGTCTCTCTGTCTCTGTCCTCTCTGTTCTGTCTCTGTTCCTGGTCTCTCTGTCTCTCTCTATAATATAATAGTTTTTATATTTGATATCGATCAGCTATGTTATCCATGTGTGGTTATCGGATGCAGTCATTATTTAAGATTTTATGTACTTTTATCGTCAGAAAGCTATCGGCATCCAATTTAGGAATATATTTCGATATCTCATCTGTGATGGGTTGACGCAGATCTTGTATATTATTGTGATTCCCACATCCTTATTATATTCGTTAATATCAAAGAAATGTCACTTTCATACATATCTCGGCGGCATTTTTTCATCACTTCGGTTAAAACTTCCATTACCATGTTCGTGCGGGTTTAAACCACCAACGCTACTCAAATGAAGCATTTCGGAGATGAAGGCGAAAATGCAACTGGAAGAAAACGTTTCGATTGAGAGGTGATCGTCGTGTCAGAAAGAGGAGATTAGATTTGCTTTGGATTGCAGAGAAGATAACATTTGGAAATGAAGGCAGAAAGATAGTTTGTAGTTGTTTCCTTATATTACAAAGGATCGCTTTCAATCTGTTGATCTATCAATATCATCACAAAGAGATCGTTCAATCAGCTGGTTCTATCACATATTTCACTAAATATCGCTTTCAATCAGCTGGTCTATGACATATCATTACTAAAGATCGTACAATAGTGGTCTATCACATATTATACTAATAAATGCTTCAAGATGCTGGTCTATCACATTTATCACTAAAGAGATCGCCTCATCAACTGGTCTATCACAAATTTGACTAAAGAATCGCTACAATAAGCTGTCTATCACATATTAATGACTAAGAGATCGCTTCAATCAACTGTTCTATCACATATTATCACTAAGAAATCGCTACAATAGCTGGTCTATCACATATAATCACTAAAGAGATGCTTCATCAGCTGGTCTATCACATATTATATAAAGAAATCGTACATCAGTGGTCATCACTATTATCATAAGAGATCGCTTCATCAGCTGATCTATCACATATTATGACAAAGAGATCGTTTAATAAGCTGATCTATCACATATTATGACTAGAGATGCTTCAATCAGGCTGGTCTTCACATATTATGATAAAAGATCGTTCAATCAGCTGATCTATCAATATTAGATAAAGAGATCGTTTCAATCAGTGATCTTCAATATATCATAAAGAGTCGCTTTCAATCGCTGGTCTATGAACATATTATGATAAGAGATCGTTCATCAGCCTGGTCTGATCACTTCACTAAGAGATCGCTTTAAGCTGGTCTATAACTATTATCCTCAGAGATCGTTTAATAGCTGATCTATCACATAGTTATGATAAAGAGATGCTTCATCAGCTGGTTATCACACTATTATGAATAAGAGATCGTTTCATCGGAGGTCTATACATTTAATGATAAAGAGATCGCTTCATCAGCTGATTATCAATATTCATAAAGAGATGTTTCAATCAGCTGATGCTATCACATATAATCACTAAAGAGTGATTCAATAGCTGGTCTATCATACATATTATGACTAAGAGATCGTTCATAAGGCTGGTCTATCATATATATAAGAGATCGCTTCAATGCAGCTGTTATCAATATTATCACTAAAGAGATCGTTTATCAGCGGTCTATACATATTATACAAGAGATCGCTTAATAGCTTGGTCTTATCAATATAATTTCACTAAGAGATCATTCAATAGCTGGTCTATCACATTTTGACTAAGAGATGTTCAATCAGCTGGTCTATCAATTTATGATAAAGAGATCGCTTCATTAGCTGGTCTATACATATAATATAAGAAATAGCTTCAATAGCTGGTC
>CM042138.1:52931528-53039028 GCA_023376005.1 Doryteuthis pealeii
GAGAGAGATACTTGATTGTAAACCGCCCTGGATGAGCCCTGAGGCAGCATTACGTGCACAAGTGGAGGTCCTAAGTTAGGGTCAAGTAAGCAGACGATCACGGGACGATTATGGCCAGTAGAGTTGGGAAAAGCTAGGAAACTATAGAGCTGTAAGGAGTTGCAGTATGTTGGAAAGGCGCAAGTAAGGTGTGCAGCAGGAAGGGCTGCAGGTGATCATCACCACGAGGGGAGTTTTACAAATGATTGCCGTGACCAGGACGACCCTTCGATAGAATTGCCATGGGAACACAAGAAAGAAAGAAAGAACGAAAGAGAGACGGAAAGAGAGACGGAGGAGAAACAGACAGACAGACGGGTAGAGAAGCAAGACTGAAAGGAAATATTCGTTTAAAATGGCAAAAAAGAAGAAGAGACTGAAAAAAAATTCGTTTTTTTTTTTTTAAAAAAAGCAAAACAAAAAAAATGAAAATAAGAAGAATGACGAGAAGAAAAGTTGTTAAAAAAAAAAATCGAAAAGAAAGAGAAGACAAATGAAAGACTGAAAAAGGAAAGAAAGAAAGAAAGAAAGAACCAAAGGACGCGCGCGCACACACACACACGCAAAAATAGTATGTATGTAGAAGCTCAAAAAATTGTTTTTTTGTTTGATTGATTTTTTATAAAAAATTCGCCTTTGGGAAGAACAGATTAATTTGTAAATCATTTCTATTGTTTGTTTTGTTTGTGTTTTATTTTAATAATGTAGGAATTGTCGTAGTTAATAGTTAATTTTTGGTAACGGTCGATTTCATAGGTCAAGTTATCACAAGCATAGGGTTATGCGTATATCTGGTCTAGAGAGAAATAGATTTGGAACTTATGTTGCATGTTCGGATTTTATATTTTGTCAAAAGATCTACCTAAGTATTCCTATTATATTTTTATTTTTATTTTTACCCAAGAAAAGAAGGTTAAGGAGAGAGAAAGAAATTATATCTGATAGGGTCAAAGAAGAAAAGAAGAAAGAAGGAAAGAAGAAGAAAAAAAAAAAAAAGAAAGGAAGTTAGTTACTTTTGTTTATCTATCAAATTGTTTATTTTTTACTTAGAGTATGATTGGGTGCACGTGCTTGATTGTTGAGGTGGATTGTTAGTGATTTAAAAAAAAAAAATGTTCTCAAGAACATTACTAAGTTTTTATTTTATTTATCTTTTTTAAAAATTGAATATAGAGAGCGAGAGAAGGGAGAAGTAAAGAAAGTTGGTTCTGTGGGTTGTTTGTTTTTGTTTGTTTATTTGTTTGTTTTTTTTTATTTCGAGTAAGCATTTGATTGTTTAAGAATTTTTTTTTCTCGGGAACAATTACAGAAATTTTAAATTCATTTTTATTTTAATTGAAGTTTAAAATAAAAAAAAGAAGAGGTCCCAAGGGAGATAGATAGATAGATAGATAGATATATAGAGAGAGACCTTCTCTTCCCACACACCTGTTGATGATTTGTGTTTTTGTCTTGTACAGTCAATTTGATGGAATTCTTTTACCGGTTTTCATATATAGTTGGTTAGAATTTTGGTTTTGTTTTGTTAAGGAGAGAAAAAAGGATTTCTTTTATTCTAAGTGATTGTTTGTTTGTTATTTTTGTATTGTCCCACAGAAGTATATATGGTGAAGTAACTTGGAAATATTTGAATGTACAGTTTAATTAAGGAACGATTATTATTATTTTTAATATATAACAGCAACTAACTGTAGAATTTTTATTTATTTTTCTTCTCCTATTCGATTTGAATTTGAGAATGGAACTTTGTTTTTGTGTGTGTTGCGACGCAGGCGTGTGCGCATATATATAAATATATTTTTTTTTAAGAAAAAAAAAAAGAAAGGAAGAAAAGTAAAACAAAAAAGAAAAAAAATGGAGAATGGAACTTTTATGTGTGTGTTGCGACCAGGCGTGTGTGCATATATATTATAAATATATTAAAAAAAAAAAATTTTTTAAGTAAAAAAAAAAAAAGAAAGAAAAAATTATAAACAAAAAAAACTGGAGAATTGAACTTTTTTGTGTATGTTGCGACCAGGCGTGTGTGCATATATATATAAATATTTTTTAAAAGATGAAAAAAAAAAGAAAAAAGAAAGAAAGTATATTAAAAAAAATGAAAAAAAAATGGATATGAACTTTTTGTACTGTCCCATTAGGGTGAACATTATTGTGTGTCATGGGTGGGATAAAACCCACCCCCAGGGCAACTTTGGCCATTGAACTGTGCTGTATTTGTTTATTTTTTTTGTTTTTTTTTTCTCTTGGTTGCAAAATGGGGCATGAAGGCCCAGAATCAAGAGACAGAAGTTTGTTTGGATTGTTGGTATATTTTTAATTGTGATGTTATTGAACAGTGGGGGGGGGGCATAGAGACCCCGGCCACAGGGTAGACCCGACACTGCTTCCCAGTCAATAATTCTGGTACGACACCTAAACAACTGCGTGAATTATGATGTCACCACGTCGTAAGAAATTGGGTTATGTAATACTTCTGAGTCGTTTAAGTGGGGGTGGGGCGAATTTGTGGAGGTGAATCGGAAAAGTCCTCCTGAGCGATGAAAGAGGGTGTTTAAAATCCCTGTGTTTCAGTGGGGGGTGGGATGACATTGGAGGTGAGCTAAGAAAATGCCCTCCTGGTTTGATTATAAGTAAGAAGTTTCCCCAAAAGATTGTCTTCAGGAAGCAGGGTCGAAGAACCAAGTTGGCAGAAGATATATGTTGTTTTTTTTTGTGTGTGATGATGGAAATGGGTGCAGATAAAAATCACCCAAAGCATTGTAGGCCATTGTTGCTGGATTTTGTTTGTTTGTTGTTGTTGGTATGATGAGAGGGTCTGACCCCTGATTACCACATAGTATGAAAGCATGTTCTTTTTGTTGTGATTTGTTTGCATTGTTCTCTCTTCGGTGTCGCCTCTGCCCCCGCGGATGTCCTGCTGGGTCCCCGGGTCCAAACCCGAAGATCCTAGGGGTAGAAAACAAAGATGGGACGCAGGGCCGTGAGTGCACGTATCCGGCCAAAAAGGAAAGGACCGAGAAGGAACAGGATGGAAAGGAACGACCACAAGTATGGAATAGGAATGAACACAGGCACGGAATGGAAAAGGTATAACCACAGGAAAGAAACGACCAAGTAAAGCAACCGGGCTGGGAGAAGGATCTGGCGGTGAGCACTCTGGCACCCGATGGGCCACTCCGTGCGGGCGGTTGTGCATCAGGGAGAGATACATTGTCATTGTGTAATTTTTTTTTCTTTATTGTGTTTTTCTTGTTATTTTTTTATTGTAATTTATGGAATAAATGACAAAAATGGCAAAGGGAGGTATATGATACTACGCATTGCATCAAGTGCAGAATGCATTTGGAGGTATGCAAGTATATATATATATATAGGTGTAATAATTAGTTATATGAAAATATAGTATGTAAGATTATTGACACATGAGTGTCTGTGTGTTTGGAGGGGATATAGTGAATCATGTGTGTATACATGAGTGAATATGAATAAGGAACGAATAATTAAATAAAAAAAAGAGTGATAGGAAGATATTTGATATCCAACCGAGACAAATGTCTCAAAACCAAGAGACCAATGTTTATTTTGGGCCTAATTATTCATTGTTAATTGATAATTTGAACGTTTGTTTATCTGTTGTGCCAGTATTATTATTATTGTTCTAGTCATAGTATTTCAAACCAACAAAACATCTGGGGATGAAATTGAGTGTCAAGGTTAGTCAGAAAGGAGATGGTGGGGGTGGAATTTTATATATATACAGTCCCAGCAAAAAAGTAAAAAGAGAGAGTTTAGTCTGGACCCCAGGGGAGAGTTGAGTTTTGGACGCCAAAGAAGGAAGATCAGTTTAGCTGTCCACCAGAGATTACACATTAGCAGAAGTCTTTAAAAGAACAAGAGGGGGCATTTTGCCCCCTCTCATCTCGACAGTACGGGAAGAATGTGTGATTAGCAGATAGAAATGAAAGAAGGAAGCAATGTAAGAACCATATACTTCTCTGCCATTTTGATTGATGTTCACCTGAAATTGTCTTGTCTTGTCTTGTCTTTCTTCTCTTTTGATACTTGATTGTAAACCCCCTGGATGAGCCCTGAGGCAGCATTACGTGCACAAGTGGAGGTCCTAAGTTAGGGTCAAGTAAGCAGACGATCACGGGACGATTATGGCCAGTAGAGTTGGGAAAAGCTAGGAACTATAGGAGCTGTAGGAGTTGCAGTAATGTTGGAAGGCGCAAGTAAGGGTGCAGCAGGAAGGGCTGCAGGTGATCACACCACGAGGGGAGTTTTACAAATGATTGCCGTGACCAGGACGACCCTTCGATAGAATTGCCATGGGAACACAAGAAAGAAAGAAAGAACGAAAGAGAGACGGAAAGAGAGACGGAGGGAGAGACAGACAGACAGACGGGTAGAGAAGCAAGACTGAAAGAAATATTCGTTTAAAATGGCAAAAAAAAGAAGAAGAGACTGAAAAGAAAATTCGTTTTTTTTTTTTTTAAAAAAAAACGAAAAAAAAAAAATGAAAAAAGGAAGAATGACCGAGAAGAAAAGTTGTTAAAAAAAAAAAGAAAGAAAGAGAAGACAAATGAAAGACTGAGAAAAAGGAAAGAAAGAAAGAAAGAAAGAACCAAAAGGACGCGCGCGCACACACACACACGCAAAAATAGTATGTATGTAGAAGCTCAAAAATTGTTTTTTTTGTTTGATTGATTTTTTTAAAAATAATTCGCCTTTGGGAGAACAGATTAATTTGTAAATCATTTCTTATTGTTTGTTTTGTTTTGTGTTTTATTTTAATAATGTAGGAAATTGTCGTAGTTGAATAGTTAATTTTTTGGTAACGGTCGATTTCATAGGTCAAGTTATCACAAGCATAGGGTTATGCGTATATCTGGTCTAGAAGAAATAGATTTGGAACTTATGTTGCATGTTCGGATTTTTATATTTTGTCAAAAGATCTACCTAAGTATTCCTATTATATTTTTATTTTTATTTTTACCCAAGAAAAAGAAGGTTAAGGAAGAGAGAAAGAAATTATATCTGATAGGGTCAAAGAAAGAAAGAAAGAAAGAAGGAAAGAAGGAAGAAAAAAAAAAAAAAGAAAGGAAGTTAGTTACTTTTGTTTATCTATCAAATTGTTTATTTTTTACTTAGAGTATGATTGGGTGCACGTGCTTGATTGTTGAGGTGGGATTGTTAGTGATTTAAAAAAAAAAAAATGTTCTCAAGAACATTACTAAGGTTTTATTTTATTTATCTTTTTTAAAAATTGAATATAGAGAGCGAGAGAAGGGAGAAGTAAAGAAAAGTTGGTTCTGTGGGTTGTTTGTTTTTGTTTGTTTATTTGTTTGTTTTTTTTTATTTCGAGTAAGCATTTGATTGTTTAAAGAATTTTTTTTTCTCGGGAACAATTACAGAAATTTTAAATTCATTTTTATTTTTAAATTGAAAGTTTAAAATAAAAAAAAAGAAGAGGTCCCAAGGGAGATAGATAGATAGATAGATAGATATATAGAGAGAGACCTTCTCTCCCACACACCTGTTGATTGATTGTGTTTTTGTCTTGTACAGTCAATTTGATGGAATTCTTTTACCGGTTTTCATATAGTTGGTTAGAATTTTGTTTTTGTTTTGTTAAGGAGAGAAAAAGGATTTCTTTTATTCTAAGTGATTGTTTTGTTTGGTTATTTTTGTAGTTGTCCCACAGAAGTATATATGGTGAAGTAACTTTGGAAATATTTGATGTACAGTTTAATTAAGGAACGATTATTATTTTTTTTAATATATAACAGCAACTAACTGTAGAATTTTTATTTTATTTTTCTTCTCCTATTCGATTTGAATTTGAGAATGGAACTTTGTTTTTGTGTGTGTTGCGACCAGGCGTGTGCGCATATATATAAATATATATTTTTTTTTTAAGAAAAAAAAAAAAGAAAGGAAGAAAAGTATAAACAAAAAAGAAAAAAATGGAGAATGGAACTTTTATGTGTGTGTTGCGACCAGGCGTGTGTGCATATATATAAATATAAAAAAAAAAAATTTTAAGTAAAAAAAAAAAAAAAAAAAGAAAAATTATAAACAAAGAAAAACTGGAGAATTGAACTTTTTTGTGTATGTTGCGACCAGGCGTGTGTGCATATATATATAATATATTTTTTAAAAAGATGAAAAAAAAAAAAAAAAGAAAGAAAGTATATTAAAAAAAATGAAAAAAAAATGGATATGAACTTTTTGTACTGTCCCATTAGGGTGAACATTATTGTGTGTCATGGGTGGGTAAAACCCACCCTCCCAGGGCAACTTTGGCCATTGAACTGTGCTGTATTTGTTTTATTTTGTTTTTGTTTTTTTTCTCTTGGTTGCAAAATGGGCATGAAGGCCCAGAATCAAGAGACAGAAGTTTGTTTGGATTGTTGGTATATTTTTAATTGTGATGTTATTGAACAGGGGGGGCATAGAGACCCCGGCCACAGGGTAGACCCGACACTGCTTCCCAGTCAATAATTCTGGTACGACACCTAAACAACTGCGTGAATTATGATGTCACCACGTCGTAAGAAATTGGGTTATGTAATACTTCTGAGTCGTTTAAGTGGGGGTGGGGCGAATTCGTGGAGGTGAATCGGAAAAGTCCTCCTGAGCGATGAAAGAGGGTGTTTAAAATCCCTGTGTTTCAGTGGGGGGGGGATGACATTGGAGGTGAGCTAAGAAAATGCCCTCCTGGTTTGATTATAAGTAAGAAGTTTCCCCAAAAGATTGTCTTCAGGAAGCAGGGTCGAAGAACCAAGTTGGCAGAAGATATATGTTGTTTTTTTTTTGTGTGTGATGATGGAAAAGGGTGCAGATAAAAATCACCCAAAGCATTGTAGGCCATTGTTGCTGGATTTTTTTGTTTGTTGTTGTTGGTATGATGAGAGGGTCTGACCCCTGATTACCACATAGTATGAAAGCATGTTCTTTTTGTTGTGATTTGTTTGCATTGTTCTCTCTTCGGTGTCGCCTCTGCCCCGCGGTGTCCTGCTGGGTCCCCGGGTCCAAACCCGAAGATCCTAGGGGTAGAAAACAAAGATGGGACGCAGGGCCGTGAGTGCACGTATCCGGCCAAAAAGGAAAGGCCGAGAAGGAACAGGATGGAAAGGAACGACCACAAGTATGGAATAGGAATGAACACAGGCACGGAATGGAAAAGGTATAACCACAGAAACGACCAAGTAAAGCAACCGGGCTGGGAGAAGGATCTGGCGGTGAGCACTCTGGCACCCGATGGGCCACTCCGTGCGGGCGGTTGTGCATCAGGGAGAGATACATTGTCATTGTGTAATTTTTTTCTTTATTGTGTTTTCTTGTTATTTTTTATTGTAATTTATGGAATAAATGACAAAAATGGCAAAGGGAGGTATATGATACTACGCATTGCATCAAGTGCAGAATGCATTTGGAGGTATGCAAGTATATATATATATATAGGTGTAATAATTAGTTATATGAAAATATAGTATGTAAGATTATTGACACATGAGTGTCTGTGTGTTTGGAGGGGATATAGTGAATCATGTGTGTATACATGAGTGAATATGAATAAGGAACGAATAATTAAATAAAAAAAAGAGTGATAGGAAGATATTTGATATCCAACCGAGACAAATGTCTCAAAACCAAGAGACCAATGTTTATTTTGGGCCTAATTATTCATTGTTAATTGATAATTTGAACGTTTGTTTATCTGTTGTGCCAAGTATTATTATTATTGTTCTAGTCATAGTATTTCAAACCAACAAAACATCTGGGGATGAAATTGAGTGTCAAGGTTAGTCAGAAAGGAGATGGTGGGGGTGGAATTTTATATATATACAGTCCCAGCAAAAAAAGTAAAAAAGAGAGAGTTTAGTCTGGACCCCAGGGGAGAGTTGAGTTTTGGACGCCAAAGAAGGAAGATCAGTTTAGCTGTCCACCAGAGATTACAGCATTAGCAGAAGTCTTTAAAAGAACAAGAGGGGGCATTTTGCCCCCTCTCATCTCGACAGTACGGGGAAGAATGTGTGATTAGCAGATAGAAATGAAAGAAGGAAGCAATGTAAGAACCATATACTTCTCTGCCATTTTGATTGATGTTCACCTGAAATTGTCTTGTCTTGTCTTGTCTTTCTTCTCTTTTGATACTTGATTGTAAACCCCCTGGATGAGCCCTGAGGCAGCATTACGTGCACAAGTGGAGGTCCTAAGTTAGGGTCAAGTAAGCAGACGATCACGGGACGATTATGGCCAGTAGAGTTGGGAAAAGCTAGGAACTATAGGAGCTGTAGGAGTTGCAGTAATGTTGGAAGGCGCAAGTAAGGTGTGCAGCAGGAAGGGCTGCAGGTGATCATCACCACGAGGGGAGTTTTACAAATGATTGCCGTGACCAGGACGACCCTTCGATAGAATTGCCATGGGAACACAAGAAAGAAAGAAAGAACGAAAGAGAGACGGAAAGAGAGGAGGGAGAGACAGACAGACAGACGGGTAGAAGCAAGACTGAAAGGAAAATATTCGTTTAAAATGGCAAAAAAAAGAAGAAGAGACTGAAAAGAAAATTCGTTTTTTTTTTTTTTTAAAAAAAAACGAAAAACAAAAAAAATGAAAATAAGGAAGAATGACCGAGAAGAAAAGTTGTTAAAAAAAAAAATCGAAAGAAAAGAGAAGACAAATGAAAGACTGAGAAAAAGGAAAGAAAGAAAGAAAGAAAGAACCAAAAGGACGCGCGCGCACACACACACACGCAAAAATAGTATGTATGTAGAAGCTCAAAAATTGTTTTTTTTGTTTGATTGATTTTTTAAAAATAATTCGCCTTTGAGAACAGATTAATTTGTAAATCATTCTTATGTTTGTTTGTTTTGTTTTGTGTTTTATTTTAATAATGTAGGAAATTGTCGTAGTTGAATAGTTAATTTTTTGGTAACGGTCGATTTCATAGGTCAAGTTATCACAAGCATAGGGTTAGCGTATATCTGGTCTAGAAGAAATAGATTTGGAACTTATGTTGCATGTTCGGATTTTTATATTTTGTCAAAAGATCTACCTAAGTATTCCTATTATATTTATTTTTTTTTACCCAAGAAAAAGAAGGTTAAGGAAGAGAAAAGAAATTATATCTGATAGGGTCAAAGAAAGAAAGAAAGAAAAGAAGGAAAGAAGAAAAAAAAAAAAAAAGAAAGGAAGTTAGTTACTTTTGTTTATCTATCAAATTGTTTATTTTTTACTTAGAGTATGATTGGGTGCACGTGCTTGATTGTTGAGGTGGGATTGTTAGTGATTTAAAAAAAAAAAATGTTCTCAAGAACATTACTAAGGTTTTATTTTATTTATCTTTTTTAAAAATTGAATATAGAGAGCGAGAGAAGGGAGAAGTAAAGAAAAGTTGGTTCTGTGGGTTGTTTGTTTTTGTTTGTTTATTTGTTTGTTTTTTTTTATTTCGAGTAAGCATTTGATTGTTTAAAGAATTTTTTTTTTCGGAACAATTACAGAAATTTTAATTCATTTTTATTTTTAAATTGAAAGTTTAAAAAAAAAAAAAGAAGAGGTCCCAAGGGAGATAGATAGATAGATAGATAGATATATAGAGAGAGACCTTCTCTCCCACACACCTGTTGATTGATTGTGTTTTTGTCTTGTACAGTCAATTTGATGGAATTCTTTTACCGGTTTTCATATAGTTGGTTAGAATTTTGTTTTTTTTTGTTAAGGAGAGAAAAAGGATTTTTTATTCTAAGTGATTGTTTTGTTTGGTTATTTTTGTAGTTGTCCCACAGAAGTATATATGGTGAAGTAACTTTGGAAATATTTGATGTACAGTTTAATTAAGGAACGATTATTATTTTTTTAATATATAACAGCAACTAACTGTAGAATTTTTATTTTATTTTTCTTCTCCTATTCGATTTGAATTTGAGAATGGAACTTTGTTTTTGTGTGTGTTGCGACCAGGCGTGTGCGCATATATATAAATATATATTTTTTTTTAAGAAAAAAAAAAAGAAAGGAAGAAAAGTATAAACAAAAAAGAAAAAAATGGAGAATGGAACTTTTATGTGTGTGTTGCGACCAGGCGTGTGTGCATATATATAAAATATATTAAAAAAAAAAAAATTTTTTAAGTAAAAAAAAAAAAAAAGAAAGAAAATTATAAACAAAGAAAAACTGGAGAATTGAACTTTTTTGTGTATGTTGCGACCAGGCGTGTGTGCATATATATATAAATATATTTTTTAAAAGATGAAAAAAAAAAGAAAAGAAAGAAAGAAAGTATATTAAAAAAAATGAAAAAAAAATGGATATGAACTTTTTGTACTGTCCCATTAGGGTGAACATTATTGTGTGTCATGGGTGGGATAAAACCCACCCTCCCAGGGCAACTTTGGCCATTGAACTGTGCTGTATTTGTTTTATTTTGTTTTGTTTTTTTTTTCTCTTGGTTGCAAAATGGGGCATGAAGGCCCAGAATCAAGAGACAGAAGTTTGTTTGGATTGTTGGTATATTTTTTAATTGTGATGTTATTGAACAGTGGGGGGGGGCATAGAGACCCCGGCCACAGGGTAGACCCGACACTGCTTCCCAGTCAATAATTCTGGTACGACACCTAAACAACTGCGTGAATTATGATGTCACCACGTCGTAAGAAATTGGGTTATGTAATACTTCTGAGTCGTTTAAGTGGGGGTGGGGCGAATTTGTGGAGGTGAATCGGAAAAGTCCTCCTGAGCGATGAAAGAGGGTGTTTAAAATCCCTGTGTTTCAGTGGGGGGTGGGATGACATTGGAGGTGAGCTAAGAAAATGCCCTCCTGGTTTGATTATAAGTAAGAAGTTTCCCCAAAAGATTGTCTTCAGGAAGCAGGGTCGAAGAACCAAGTTGGCAGAAGATATATGTTGTTTTTTTTGTGTGTGATGATGGAAATGGGTGCAGATAAAAATCACCCAAAGCATTGTAGGCCATTGTTGCTGGATTTTGTTTGTTTGTTGTTGTTGGTATGATGAGAGGGGTCTGACCCCTGATTACCCACATAGTATGAAAGCATGTTCTTTTTGTTGTGATTTGTTTGCATTGTTCTCTCTTCGGTGTCGCCTCTGCCCCCGCGGATGTCCTGCTGGGTCCCCGGGTCCAAACCCGAAGATCCTAGGGGTAGAAAACAAAGATGGGACGCAGGGCCGTGAGTGCACGTATCCGGCCAAAAAGGAAAGGATCCGAGAAGGAACAGGATGGAAAGGAACGACCACAAGTATGGAATAGGAATGAACACAGGCACGGAATGGAAAAGGTATAACCACAGGAAAGAAACGACCAAGTAAAGCAACCGGGCTGGGAGAAGGATCTGGCGGTGAGCACTCTGGCACCCGATGGGCCACTCCGTGCGGGCGGTTGTGCATCAGGGAGAGATACATTGTCATTGTGTAATTTTTTTTCTTTATTGTGTTTTTCTTGTTATTTTTTATTGTAATTTATGGAATAAATGACAAAAATGGCAAAGGGAGGTATATGATACTACGCATTGCATCAAGTGCAGAATGCATTTGGAGGTATGCAAGTATATATATATATATAGGTGTAATAATTAGTTATATGAAAATATAGTATGTAAGATTATTGACACATGAGTGTCTGTGTGTTTGAGGGGATATAGTGAATCATGTGTGTATACATGAGTGAATATGAATAAGGAACGAATAATTAAATAAAAAAAGAGTGATAGGAAGATATTTGATATCCAACCGAGACAAATGTCTCAAAACCAAGAGACCAATGTTTATTTTGGGCCTAATTATTCATTGTTAATTGATAATTTGAACGTTTGTTTATCTGTTGTGCCAAGTATTATTATTATTGTTCTAGTCATAGTATTTCAAACCAACAAAACATCTGGGGATGAAATTGAGTGTCAAGGTTAGTCAGAAAGGAGATGGTGGGGGTGGAATTTTATATATATACAGTCCCAGCAAAAAAAGTAAAAAAGAGAGAGTTTAGTCTGGACCCCAGGGGAGAGTTGAGTTTTGGACGCCAAAGAAGGAAGATCAGTTTAGCTGTCCACCAGAGATTACAGCATTAGCAGAAGTCTTTAAAAGAACAAGAGGGGGCATTTTGCCCCCTCTCATCTCGACAGTACGGGGAAGAATGTGTGATTAGCAGATAGAAATGAAAGAAGGAAGCAATGTAAGAACCATATACTTCTCTGCCATTTTGATTGATGTTCACCTGAAATTGTCTTGTCTTGTCTGTCTTTTCTTCTCTTTTGATACTTGATTGTAAACCCCTGGATGAGCCCTGAGGCAGCATTACGTGCACAAGTGGAGGTCCTAAGTTAGGGTCAAGTAAGCAGACGATCACGGGACGATTATGGCCAGTAGAGTTGGGAAAAGCTAGGAACTATAGGAGCTGTAGGAGTTGCAGTAATGTTGGAAGGCGCAAGTAAGGTGTGCAGCAGGAAGGGCTGCAGGTGATCATCACCACGAGGGGAGTTTTACAGTGCACTTGGAACGGTCCCAATAAACTTGGGAAAAAGACTGGAGGATCTGGAAATCAGGGGAAGAATTGAGACCATCCAGACAACTGCACTGCTGCAATCGGCTAGAAGAGTCCTGGAGACCTGAAGAGACTTGTTGTCACTCAGCCTCCAGTGAAATACTATCAGCTAAAGTTGATGTGAAAAACTAAAAAATGATAATAAATCAATTTCATATTTGACATTATTTCTCTTTATAATTGCAGAGCAACAAGAGACACTGTATTTGCTTAAAACTTTCCCTAAGTTAACGAGTAATTGTATTAATCTTTGCCTAAACGTAATTTCCGTTAACAGCGATTTCTTACGTCACCAGTTCTTGAATCACCTCTTTCTTTACCTCGTCGGCTGGAGGTTGTAGAATGCACCGACTGCACCTCTGCAGAAGAGTAAGACCCCCTCCCATGGGACCACCTGTAGATGGCGACCCGTAATGTGACCACCTGTAGATGGCGACCCGTAATGTGACCACCTGTAGATGGCGACCCGTAATGCTTAAGGATGGACTGAGCAGTCTATGGCATGCAACACTCCACTTAGGCTAGACAGACGGTTGGAAAGACCCCCTTCGACCAATCAGCTGTTTACATCAAGCCGTAGTACCTATATGATTTTCCTGATCGTATTACTCTTATAGCAACCTCCAGCTGTGTTTATCATATACGTGCTAGAAGGCGGTGGTTGAGGGTTTTAGTATGCTGGGTATGACGTTAAACAATACATGTTCAATCATGTTTCTGTTGCCAACATTAGGAACGATCGTATTAGGTGGATTTATCAAGGAATTAATGTAATGTCACACACTTATATATATATATATATATATATATATTATATATATATATATATTGATGGAAATATATTAGTTTAATGAAACAACGAACAGGTTGTAGTGGATTCAATTAGAGAGGATTAATAATTGTGACAAGCTTCAGTGTCAATTGACAGGCCGGAAGTAGATAAATCTATGATGAAATTATATATTCAATGACCTAACCAGCAGCCCGGTCATTGCTCTCTCTCTCTCTGAAGGCCAATGAACCTACGGATTATATTCCCAGGGATAAACAGGGATGGCTCCCTCCGATTACAAATGTTGGCTTGATTGTTTTTATTGTTGAGTTTTTTCAAAACTGATCAGTTTTTTATTTATTTATTTATTTATTTATTTATTTGAGAGAGAGAGAGAGAGAGAGAGAGAGAGAGAGAGAGAGAGAGAGAGAGAGAGAGAGAGAGAGAGAGAGAGAGAGAGAGAGAGAGAGAGAGAGAGAGAGAGAGAGAGAGAGAGAGAGAGAGAGAGAGAGAGGGTTGTTAGAATCGTGTAAGTTCACCAATGAAATCGAATGAGAACATTGATCACATTTTACTGTTAGAAATAAATAAATAAATAAAACTCTGTGGACCTGGGAGTAATGGGGATGAAAGGTTATTCCACACTCCCCAGAGCTTCAGAATTGGAACTTCACCATTAGATGCAGTTTAACGTCATGCCAAGGATAAGAACCTCAACCACCACCTTCTAACACGTATATGATAAAAAAGGGTTAGGGGTTTTCCATATGGGTAATAGGGTTGGGACAATCATATTGGTGCTAGGGATTGACGTGACAAGCTGATTGATCGGAAGAGGCTTCTCCGACCGCCTAAATAAGGGCTAAAGTGGAGTGTTGATAGTCATGGATTGCTCAGCCACCAGGATTCCGTCCTTAAGCATCACGGATGACCAAATATTGCTAACAGGTGATCCCATTGGGTGGGATATACCTCTCTGCAGCGGTGAAATCGGTATATCCCCAGTCGACAAGGCTCGAAAATACTTGGTTAGATGGTTTTTACGGTATGTAAACTCATGTTGGATTATTTGATTTTTTGTAGTCATTTATTTTCAATCAACTATATGGTTTCAAGTTTCTGTATTTTTTTAGTAATAATCGATTGTATACACTTATTACTTCCAGTGATTATTCTCAATACATAATTTGTACTCAATTATATGGTTCCAAGTATCCCCGTTGCTCAGTCGGTGGGGCTTAGAAATCGCTGACTGTATCCCATGCAGAAAGGCAAGACCCTCCCCCACAGAAAAAGTGGTGTCCTGGATATGGCACTAAACTGAATCTGATGGTGAGGCTCGTGTTCTGTATCACTGGGAAGTGTGGTGTACCTCATCATTGCCATTACACCAGGGTAACTCTGACCTAAAGTCTTTAATCAAAAGAGACGATATAGCACACAGACACACACACACACACACACACACACACACACACACATACACACACACACAGACAGAAAGAAAGACGGACACACAGACACGCACACACACACACAACACAAACACACATATACGTGCGTGTGCGTGTGAAGGCTTGAAAATGAGTGAGAAACAGAGACAAACTGAATAAGATAGAATGAAAGAAACAGAGGAGACAGAGATAGACAGACAGCTAGACAGACAGAACAAGCAAGAAAGGGATTATTGTGATTTCAGTTGGAATTAATTGATTTATGTAGGATGATCAGTGAATTCATGGTTTGTAAGTGAAAGCCATGGGTAGCAGGGGTGGGGTAGGTGGTCAGGATTTTCTTTTTCTGACCGGTGGGAACGGAAAATGTTTCCGACTTTAGTGCAGTTGGTCGTAAGCGGTGACAATGAACCACACAAATATTCGTTATCAAGAGTTCTCTAGGGAAGTGATCGGTTGAAAATGGAGGTGGCCATTATCATCGTTTTTACACTATAATGGCTTCTGGCCGAGAATGTATTCCTGGGAATATGGTCCGTTGGCTCTTTGGCCCTCAGAGCGAGAGCAATGGCAGGGACGAGTGGGTTTGCGGAACCGTGCTACTGGAGAGATTATATATATATATATATATATATATATATATATATATATATATATATATTATAATAGAAAAGTTGCAGAAACACACACAACCTATCAAATATCGGACATATTCTGCCAAAATAATAACTCAATGCCTGAAGAAGACAACAGATCAGAAATAACTCAATGCCTGAAGAAGACAACAGATCAGAAACACGTGTCGCGATAAAAAGAATTTAAAAAATTTTTTTCCGAGAACATAATACATTTTGCGGACCTTCTTCTTTTTATAAAATATTAAGTTTTCTCCCGTTGGAACCAGAACAAAATGTTATATATATATATATATATATATATATATAATATATATATATATTATATATATGTGTGTGTGTGTGTGTGTATGTTTGTGTGTTTTGTGTGTGCCTTATTGAGAAATGTCTGTAAATCTATATGCGTTCAGATTGAGTTTCCGTAGAGACGGAACATCCACATTCACACACGCATGCATTTAGTGATGTCGATACACAGACCCGTAGAAATATGTCTAGATTAGCTTGGTGCCTGAGATAGTCGCGCTTAAATCAACATAAAAGCCAGGATATTGCTAATTTTCATGCCAAGCAACACGCTCTTTACTCAGTAGATTGACGGAACACATTCTTCCTATCACTTATTCCTCAAAATCTTGATCTTGTGTTAGACCAATCTATCTGTTTATTTTATTTGTTTCCTTGAGCTTATGTTTATAACAGTAATTATGGATCAAATACTTTAATTATAATAAGTATTTATAGGATAAACTCCTATATTTTAGAACCAATAAAAAGAAAACGTAAAAGACGCGCAAACGATGACTCCTATCCAAATTCAAAAGCTTCTGTAATTTTGGACAAACAAGATTTAAAAAATAACTAAGCATCTGATTGGAGAAGGCAAGTCATGGGTTGATTTTCCGGGGGTCGTGAATCATTACTACCAAAAAGAAAAACACCAAATCGGAGCCGGTAGTCACATATATAAACGGAATACGAATTAACAAGTCAGTTGACTTTTACCCAGCGGGTAGTAGAAACACGACTCAGCAGTAGAGGTTAATTGTCCCCGCCGTACGTGATGAACCTTTACCTTGACACGTAGCGGTCGTTCCCTTCACTTACTTCGAGAGTGGGATCTTACCAGCAGCATGTAACAGTTGATTTTTGATGAACAGTAGCTTCACCAACCGACCCGACGCGAAAGTAGCTAATAACTTCTAAAGGCGCAACAACTATCCGGTCATTCGACGCAACTGCTAACACGATCCAACATTCGATTCAACCCACCGACCTTACAACTCTTGTTGTTACTAATCTCCCTCACTCAGAAATAAATGTATTTTACTGACCCAACACAACCTTTTTCTGACAACTATCCGGTCATTTGACCCGACGATACTCCAACCACGAGACAGTAATCTAAGAAATGTAAGTATTTGTTGTGATATTAGTCCCAACATTAAAAAGAAGTCAAGTCGAGATAGGGTAAAATAAGACAAGTGTATTTACAATTAATGGTACATGTACGACTAGCTTGTCGTTAACGGGAACAGTTCTCCCTTTCCACTCGGTGTCTCACTATTTATAGTGAGAACCGGTGCATGTTCTCCACTGTAGGAACGGCCGGTACAACAGTATTTAACATATTTCCTGATTTATCAGGTCTTCTGCCAATCAACGATCACGGAATAATTTTTTACTATATACTATGTGTTTGTTATTCCTCGATTTTCTGTCTGACGTCTTTTCCGATATCATCATTCTAAAAATTGTTATCGGGGTCGGAATCCGTTTTCATCGGCCCCCTACATATTTGATTAACCCTGAATATATTATTATTATTATTATTATTATTATTATTATTATAGTTCTTCACACCAGCGTTAGCTGATGGTATTTCACTGGAGCCTGAGGGACAACAAGTCACCTCAGGTCTCCAGGACTCTTCTGAGTATTCTAGCAGATTACAGCAATGCAGTAGTCTTGATGGTCTCAATTCTTCCTCTGATTTCCAGATTCTCCAGTCTTTTTCCAAGCTTTTGAGACCGTTCCAAGTGCACCAACTACAATTGGTATCATTTTGACCTTCATATTCCATAACTTTTTCAGCTCTCTGGCAAGGTCCAGGTATCTTTCATCCTTTCATTTTCCTTCATCTTCACCCTGTGGTCTGCTGGCACTGCAAAATCCACCAGTTGACAAGTTCTTTCTTTTTTGTTAATCAACACTAGGTCTGGTCTCCTTGCTGGGATAAGGTGATCGATCTTTATTTCGAAGTCCCAATATTATTATTATTTTACACCAGCGTAAGCTGATGGCCTTTCGTTGGAGTCTGGATGACAAAAAGTTTTCTCAGATCTCCAGGACTCTTCTGTGTATTATAGCCGATTTCAACAATGCTTGGTCTGTATGGTTTCAATTCTTCCTCTGATTTCCAATTCCTCTAGTCTGTTTTCTAAGCTTTTGGGAAACGTTCCAAGTGCCACAACTATAATTAGTATCACTTTCACCATCATATTACGCAGTTATTTCAATTATATAGCAAGGTCCAGGGATTTGTCTATCTTTTTGTTTTCCTTCATCTTTACCCAGTGATCTGCTGGAGCTGCAAAATCTACCAGTTGACAAGTTCTCTTTTTCTTGTTAATCAATACTAGGTCTGGTTTTCTGGTTGGGATAAGGTGATCCGTCTTTATCTCAAAGTCCCAGAGAATTTTGTGTGTTTCATTCTCAAGAACAGATTCCGGTTTATGCATATACCATTTATTGTATGTTCAAAATTAAATTTTTTGCACAATTCCAAGTGGATCACCTTTCCAATTCAGTCGTACCTAGCCTTGTATTCTTTTTGTGCTAGTTTTCTGCCTTCGCTTAATACATGGTTGATCGTCTCATCCCTGCCTTCACACACCCTTAATTTGCTGTTTTGTTGTGTCTTATCAATTTTTGCTTTGATATAATTTGTTCTTATGGCATTGTTTTGTACAGCAATTAAGAGGAGTGACTTGGTTTTTCTCTTGAGGTTTCCTTTTTTTAACCATGCCAGGTCTTTTCATCTGAAATCTTCCCAATTTGTCGCTTGAAGTATCCATATAATTGATTTTCTTCCCATTTCTGTTTTCTTGTTTTTTTTCTTCTGCTTATCCATATTTTGCAGATGCTGTTATTGGCTGCCATGATTAATCTTTCCTAATTCATTTTGTGTATTCTTCGATTCCTTGGATTGTGGCTTCTACGCAATCCTCTATGTTGGAAAGATCTCTTACAGCTTCCGTTCTTGATACATATAGCATGTTCCTATCATCTGAGTGCCTGTAATTATTATTTATTCCTTTTGAATTTTCACATCAGCATTAGCTGATGGTCTTTCAGTGGAGTCTGAGTGACAGCAAGTCTCCTCAGGTCTCCAGGACTCTTCTGAGTATTCTGGCAGATTGCAGCAGTGCAGTGTTCTGAATGGTTTCAATCCTTCCTTTGATATCCAAACTTTCCAAACCCTTTTCCAATCCTTTTGGGACTGTTCCAAGTGCACCAACCACAATTGGTATCACTTTCACTTTCATGTTCCATAACTTTTTCAGTTCAGAATTTTATGCGTTTCGTTCTCAAGAACAGGTTCTGGTTTATGCATATACCATTTTGTTGTGTAGTCAAAATTTAATTTTTGCATAATTCCCAGTGGATCACCTTCCCAACCCAGTCGTGTCTAGTTTTGTATTCTCGTTGTGCTAGTTTGCTACATTCGCAGAGTATATGGTTTACAGTCTCATCTCTATTACCACAAAGTCTACATTTACTATTTTGTTGGGTCTTATCAATTTTCGCTTTTATATAGTTTGTCCTTATGGCATTATTTTGTGCAGCAATTATTAATGATTCTATTTCTCTTTTGAGGTTTTCTTTTCTTAACCATATTATTATTATTATTATTATTATTATTATTATTATTGTGTTTTTCACACCAGCGTTAGCTTATGGTCATACACTGGAGTCTGAGTGACAACAAGTCTCCTCAGATCTCCAGGACTCTTCTGAGTATTCTTGCTGATTCTAGCATTGCTGTTGTTTGGATGTTCTCAATTTATCATTATAATTATTATTTCCCTTCTTTTGATTTTTTCACATCAGCGTTAGCTGATGGTATTATTATTATTATTATTATTATTATTATTATTATTATTATTATTATTATTATTATCGTCATCCTAATAACATGATAATTGAAATATACTTTCATCAGATAATATATAGAATGAATATATCGACTAAATACACGAACAGTAACAAGAATCTAAATGGAATTTTTATTCAAATTAATTAATCGCTTTGGGCAACTCTGTCTTCTACAGACAATCAGGTAGTCTTTTCATTACGACGCTTTGTCAATACGAACGAAAACGCCCGTAAGCCGGATTAATTTTTAATTCCCAGGTACATAAATTGCTTTCACACTACGGTATGTACGAAGCGCGAGTGTCTATTTTGTGACTCTCTTCCACGAATCCATCTTCTGTAGGAAAGGCATTCGCTAAAGCTTTTCAATTTATTGAAGTAGGAAAGACAGCATTAAAAGAGCAAGACCCGAACACGAAGCTCTTTAGAAAAGTCGACAACATCATCAACGAGAGTAAACGTTACTTTGTTAAAATGTGCCAAGAGAAGAAATAGACAAAGAAGTGACACTTCAAATATAATTTGTGAATGCTGAAAGGAAAACATCACCACAACAACAATGCAGTACAACTGCATTTTAGAAAATTATGTTTGACTCTCTTAGAATCACAATTTCTCTTTAATCATTTAGGGCAGTAGTTTCGACATCGTAAACGAAAACTAGGCGGAGTGGCCTATTTTCGGTATCAGCCTGACAGCGAGGGAGTCTACCCACTTTTTACTAGCACTAGACGAAGGAGATTTTTTGCGACTGAGATGGAGCGCCACACCTACCACACATATCTAAGCCATGCTACTACATTCGCTGAGTTGGCGAGGGGTGGTATCGAACCCGGAACCTAGTGGTTCCTAGACAGATGCTCTATCGACTGAGCTAAATTTGCTCTAGGGAGTAGTTGCGACTTATATAAAATGCTTATTAGTTGAACAAGGATTGCTATTGTATCTTGGATTCAAGAAGAAGAAGAAGAAGAAGAAGAAGAAGAAGAAGAAGAAGAAAAGGAATAATAATAATAATAATAATAAAAGAAAACGAAAAGATAAACAAATACATTGACCTTGCTAGAGAATTGAAGAAAATGTGGAATATGAGGGTGAAAGTGATACCAATAATAGTTGGGGCACTTGGAAAGGTCCCCAAAAGCTTAAAAACCTAGAGGAATTGGAAATCAGAGGTAAAATTCAGACCACCCAGACAACAGCGTGGTTGAAATCAGCTGGAATACCCAGAAGAGTCCTGGAGACCAGAGGAGTCTAGTTGTCACTCAAACTCCAGGGTAAAAAACTAATAATAATAATAATAATAATGAATAGCAAATGCAGATTATATGGGAACAGATATAGCATCTATTATTTAGTTAGTTAGATTTTACGGCATGTCAACCCTTGAGTTATTTTATGCCGAAGACATTTTCGTTTTATTCATTCTTGTTGGGTATTCAAAATTTAAAAAAAAACAACTATTTTTATTTATTTAACCCATAGATGTGACCCTAACTCCGGTTCAGGGTAGACATTGGTGTAATAGCAATAAAGGGATACTCTACACTCCCGAAAGGTCCAGAATTGGAACCTCACCACCAGATGCAGATTAACGTAATGCCCAGGACCCTCAGCCATCGTCTTCTGGCACATATAGGATAAAATGATTCATCATATAGTTGCTAAGGCCTGACTGGTCACCAGACGATTGATCGAAGGGGGCCTCTCCAACCGTCCATTTAGCTTAAGTAAGGACCAAAGTGGGGTATTGCATGTCATGGACTGCTCAACCACCGTCCTCAAGTATCACAGGTCGCCGTCCAGGGCCAATAGGTGGCCCCATTGGGGGGTCTTACCGCTCTGAATAAGTGAAGTCAGCGTATTCTACAATTCTAGCCGAACATATGTTGCATTCTAAGCAAATGGTACAGGGTCATCACACGTGGAGCACGAACAGAGAACGAGACTGTCCTTCGAGTAACGAAGAAAACTACCACGTGCTGTCCATTGGCCATATCTTCCTGCTTTTTTCGGCCTCAGAGATTGAATGGGTTTTGTTTATTTGTTTTGTTTTGTTTTACGGCATATCAACCTCAGTGGGTCATTTAATGCCGAGAAAGTTTTGAAATAAATCAATTCTTAATGGATAATACAATTTTTTTATAAATACATTTTTCTATTTAACCCATAGATGGGAATCTAACAGGTACTACCACTCCGGGTCAGAGTGGACCAGGGAGCAATGGTGATCAAGGGATGCTCCACATTCCCCAAACCTCCAGAACTGGAACCTCACCATCAGATAGAGTTTAACGTCATTCCCAGGACATGTAGACCCGCAGCCACCGCCTTCTAGCACCCATATGATAAAAAGGGGTTGGGGCTTGCCATAAGGGCAATAGGGTTGGGAAAATCATACAGGTGCTAGGGCTTGACGTGACCAGCCGATTGATTGGAGGGGGCCAAAGTGGGGTATTGCATGTCATGAACTGCTCATCCACCTGGGCTCTATCGTTAAGCATCACGGGTCGCCACCCATGGCCAACAGGTGGCCCCATTGGGGGAGTCTTACCCCTCTGCAGAGGTGCAGTCGGTGCATTCTAACGCCCCAGCCGACAGGGCGGAGATTGAATGGGGTGAAAATATATAACGAAATGTCCAAACACCAGAAGTCAGTCGTGTTTCGTTTTCTTTACCCCCCCCCACCCCAGAGTCAATAAATGGCCGTCACCAACAAAACAGTCTGCCGCTGACAACGCTACAGACATTCGCACTGATAAGGTTACTTATATTTACTTGCGGGATTACGCTACACGGAGATGAAACAGTTAATCACATATTAAGCAAATGCAGTAAACTGACACAAAGGGAATACGTTATCCATTTATCTTCATGTGTTTCTATTGTCGCCGTGATATGGCACAATACGTGATTTCTTTCGATTCTTTTTTATGATGGCCAGCTTTGCATCTCTGTTAAAATCGTCACTGTTTGAGCGGAAATGTTCTACAAAATACTGTAATCCATATATATATATTCGTTTTTTATATTTAGTTATATATTTATGTCTCTAGTTATTTAGTCTAAAGTAAAATGACCATTCTGACTTTCTGATATATATATATATATATATATATATATATATATATATATATATATATAAATGTTGTTCTGGTTCCAACGGGAGAAAATTTAATATTTTATAAAAAAGAAGAAGGTCCGCAAAATGTATTATGTTTTCAGAAAAAATGTTTTATTCTTTTTATCTTACATACGCGACACGTGTTTCTGATCTGTTGTCTTCTTCAGGCATTGAGTTATTAATTTGGCAGAATATGTCCGATATTTGATAGGTTGTGTGTGTTTCTGCAATTTTTCTGTTATATATATATATATATATATATATATATATATATATATATATCCCATCCACAGAGAGCGATATCAATACACGAATAGGAAAGGCATGGTTGGCGACAAACAAAATTATCAGTCATATGGAAATCCGATATCGCTGACAAGCTAAAGCGACAATTCTTCCAGGTTGTAGTTATATCATTGTTGCTGTATGGATGCACCACCTGGACCCTAACGAAGCGCCTTAAGGATAAGCTAGATGGGACCTGCACAAGAATGCTGCGAGCAGTCTTAAATAAGTCGTGGAAACAGTACCCCACAAGGAGGCAGCTGTATGGCCACTTGCTCCCCATCTCTCAAACCATACGAGTAAGACGGACTAGGCATGCGGGACACTGCTGGAGAAGCAAGGACGAGTTCATAAGCGATATACTTCTGTGGAAGCCAACACATGGGCATGTTAGTGTGGGCTGCCCATCCAGAACCTATATTGACCAACTATGTGAGGACGCTGAATGCTGGGCAGAAGAGCTCCCAGGGACAATGAATGATAGGGAAGGTTGGCGAGAGATTGTCATGGATATCCGTGCTATTTGCGCGACATGATGGTGATGAGGATATATAATATATATATATATATATATATATATATATATATATATATATATATTGTGTATTTTGGCTGCAACTTATTATTTAAGGTTTTGTTAAAGACCAAGCAATATATCTTCTTTATAATGTTCAAGTATAGACCAATGAAATGGTTGAAAGCGCTTGGGTAAAAATTATTGGAAATTTTCTCTACCATCTGGATCCTGATGTACGGAAAACAAGAAGACTTGAACAGAGAAAATTTCCAATATTTTTTACCCAAGCGCTTTCAACCATTTCATTGGTCGCCCCGGAGTGATTATTGGTTGTAATGATTGAACGTCTCCACTGGAAAATAAATATTCTGTGGACTTTTACGAAACCTGGTTAAATATCACATATATATATATATATATATATATATATATATATATATATATATATATATATATATAAAATTGGTAATATAGTGCTTTATTTATAAGTAATCAGTGCTCAATATCGTTGATAGCGGATGTATTTCAATGTTGCTGATAGAGCATGTATATCTTACGGTAGTGTAGACATGAAGTCAACGGCGCTTGTCTTCTGACAGTTTTTCGCCTATGTGATTTTCAAACAAACTTGGTTTGAAAATCGCATAGACGAGAAACTGTCAGTAACTATGCGCAGTTGACTTAGCTCAGTCGGCTGAGCGCCCACCAAGGAACCACAATGTTCCTGGTTCAATACCGGTCCACGTGAACTCAGCGCATGAATAGCACAGGTATCTGTGCGGTAAAGTGAGAAGTTGATGGTAGGTGGGTGGTCCACCTCAGACGCAAAACAATCTATTCAGTATTGCGGTAATGAAAAGGGGATAGACTTCCTCGCTGTTTGGCTGATACGGACATTAGGCCACCTACTTATATATATATATATATATATATATATATATATGGACTATTCCATTTCAAATCATCAGAAAATAAATAAAATTGTCACCCACCCCTTCAATTTTTCTGAAATTTTGTACAGGTATAGACTAGGTTAAAGTTAGACAATCCAGCAAATTTTAGCTTCCAATTCGAAATATTCGCAGAGTTATGTCGATTTTAAACTCGAAAAGTTTGAGGGGGGGGGGCGAGAAAAATGGCGTCATTTTGTAATCTATTTTTGTCATAATTAATTTTCACCATTAATAACGTAAAAATGGGTTAATTTTATGTCTATTTTGATAACATTTTTAAATTCCTCAGGCCTAAAAGCTTCTATAAACAATATTTTATAGACAAAAATAGATTACAAAATGACGCCATTTTTCTCGACCCCCATAAATTTTTCGAGTTTAAAATCGACATCACTCGGCGAATATTTCGAATAAGAAGTTAAAATTTGGGGGATTGTCTAACTTTACCCTAGTCTACACATGTACAAAATTTCAGAAAAAATGAAGGGGATGGGTGACATGGCCTTGATGATTTGACATGCAATTACCCATATATATATATATATATATATATATATATAAAGATAAATCTAATGAGTCAGATGAACCTACTAAAGTTTCGCTTAATGCTCTTCAGGGCTAAGAGTCAGATCTTAGCCCTGAAGAGCATTAAGCGAAACTTTTAGTAGGTTCGTCTGACTCATTAGATTTATCTTTATTATTTGCTCTACTAAGGTATTGAGCACTTTTTACTTATTAGCTTTAGTCTCCTGGCGGTTTTGTATGAATATATATATCTTATATATACTAGCAAATATATGCACCCTCCGGGTGCAAGTATTTAAGTTTTAATATAATAAAATGTCATGTTAAATTAGAAAGGCTAATGAAACTGAATAAGAATTCAGATAAAAATATTTGGAACAGAGGGGGTATAATCGGAAAATAGAACAACTTTGAAACTAACTGTTCCACCATTTTTCCTTACTCCCGTCTTTCAGTGGTAAATTTCCCTAATTTAACTATTTAGTTAAAATAGGAAGAAAAGAATAAAATTACAGTTATTTCTTTATGTTAATAGATTTCTGTTAAGATTTATCCCCGAGATTTTTGCTCATATTTATTAAGATAAAACCAAACAATTAGAAATCAATAATACTAAGCATATATTTATTAAAATCACATTTTTTAAGATCAATATGCAAATTAGCCTTCCCATTCACACTGTAAACCGCTATTTCGTTGAATATATGAATATAATTGCATGTTATTAGTATGTAGATATTGTTAACAGTCTTAATGATGTAAAACAATTTTACTAATAATTGAGGTTTAAATAAAAAAATAAAATCATGGAGAATGTGTGTAAATAACAAAGGGAATTGTGACTTGTGTAGTTTCGGTTACAGACAAACAAACCCACAATCTCCATTATAATAAGATATATATGCATATAAATTGTTTTTTCTTTTGGCCAAAGTATTGTACTAATAGATTATTTTCTGTTGGTGCGATTAACTTGGCCTTTTCTTTTTTCAAAAATTTTATTAATATTAAATTATATATATATATATATATATATATATATATATATATATATATATATATTGAAAGTTTGCTGTGCAATGAAATACTGGCTCGAGTAGAGGTTTCCTTCGCTAACTGCAATGCCATAAGGCGAAAAATTATTTTAGAAAAAATCTCTGAGCATTCCTAGTCTCACAGATAATTTTCTTCTATGAATGTCTGCCTCGATGTCAAAGGTCACCGTTTGTCATCTGGATGATGTAGAATGCTTGACTGACTTTACGCTTTTTATATAATTTTTTGTTGTCACAAATCAATATGATCTTTAAAAGTGAGATGATATTTCAGTACAATCCTGGCATCGCAATAAACCGTTACAAACACCTCAAGCAAGGTTGTTTTTTGTGTCTTACAACAATAAAAGAAATTGCCCATATAAATTAATGATAATTGTTGTTTTACTTTACATCATCTATACAAATATAAAGGGAAGTTGTGTGTATATATATTTCCGGAGGAAACTTCGAAAATAAAACAATTAATGACAAAGTAAATATATATGCACATTAAATATCACCAGGGCTTGGTTTTTGAGTAAAAATAATAGAGATTTGATTTATATTCGTGAAGATAATTAAAAAATAAAATTTAAATGATAACAGCATGGATTTTTTTTTCATTTAATATTTTAGATAGTAGACATTAACATTTCTTTTCAGAGTAGCTGGATCAAAGCAAGATCTATTTTTTTGCATAGGAATTTAAATGGGGCATAACACAAGGATTAAACTCACGATTTAGTAATAATAGATCTGCGGGACTAACTTAAAGAAATCCCCCTCCACCCAGGCGACGCCGGGTAGACGATGCTCGTTTTAACTAAAGACATTTTTTTATAGGAACGCTCTATTTTCGGAAAGTGAGGTAAGTGTATACATGCACATGTGTGGAGGCGATTGGTTTAATAGTTACCATCGTAGGGAATGGACACGACAAGACGAGTTCAAATCCAGGACGAGGCTGTTTGCATTTCATGTAGCACTAATGCCCTGTGAAAAGATATGAGCCCAACTATTATCCCTCCAGCTATGGGTAAATAGAATAGAAGACTGGGTTCTTTAACCATAGTTAGGAAACCTGTCCAGCAGAAGGAAAACTCTGAATTGAAACCGGCTAAACTGCGGCTAAGAAATTGACCTTGTGTCACATGCTACTCGTGGCAGAGAGGGTTGGTATTTATATATATATACTCAAATGCATGCACAATGGTATCCACACACACACACACACACACACACACACACACACACACTCTCACACACACACACATAGGTATGCGCGTGACCACGTATGTATGAATCTGTCTGCAAATATTTGTTATATAAGATTATGTAAATATGTGAGGAGTGATCAAAGTAGATATTATATATTAGTGTGTATATTTGTGTGTTTTTGACACGTTAACTTGAAAGGCTTTTCGAGCACTTATCTACATCTTATGTTATCGTCTCATATCGGCCTAATAATTTCCCCTCCATATAAACGAATTCTTCTCCATTAGTCAACGTTGCTCAGAATCCAGTTGTCTCCCTTTTTTTCTTCTCTCGCCATCATTTCCAACATAAACATCTATAAACCACTTCACAACCAGTTAAAAAAAAAAGGAATTTTTCTTAGTAAAAAAGAATTTATCTCTGCAATCTTTGTAAATTTGCCACGATCAAAGCATTTGCAAATATAGTTATATTGCAATACAAAATCGTAAATTACAGCCAAGGGAAAAAGAAAGAAGAACGGGCTGCGAAATAATATAACGTTGAGATGAAATTTCTTTGATGTGCGATCGAGCGTCTTGCAATATATATATATATATATATATATATATATATATATATATATATATATATATATATATATATACATATATATATGCAAAAGCGATTAAGTAAAAAAACAAATGATAAAAGAATGATATCAAATAAGGAACTTTCAAGTTCCTTATCGAATGACATTCTTTATCTTTATTTTTTTCTTCTTTATTGGTTTTGCAGTGACAGTTATGAACTGAATTGAAAATGTATTTGTCTGTTGATATGGAATTGCGTAGTTGGTACTAATTACTATGTGCAATGTCAGACAGACAATTGAAATGCACAGATCGCTTACGTTCGTGACAATAGTGATGAGCTCAAAATAAGGCCGCCTATGCGCGTAATAAACGCAATTATTATTAGAATAAGAAATCTCAATGTCTTTGTAGTTATTTCTGTTATTAGAAGTATTGCATTTGTAATTTTTTTCCAGTTCGCACTGTCCTTTTAGTTTCTTCTTCTTCTTCTTCTTCTTCTTCTTCTTCTTCTTCTTCTTCTTCTTCTTCAGCGATGGTCTTTCACTGGAGTGACGACAGGACTCATCATGTCTCCAAGTGTATTCTTACCGATCTTAACAATGTTGTTGATTGGGTGGTCTCAATTCGTCCCCTAATTTCCAATTCCTTTCTGTTTTGTAACGGACAGTTCCAAAGGCACCAACCACAACTGGTATTCCTTTCACCCTCATATTCCCCAATTCTCTGGCAAGGTTCGAGTATTATTATTATTATTATTATTATTATTATTATTATTATTATTATTATTATTATTATGTGAGTTTTTCTCACCAGCATTAGTTGATGGTATTTCCTGGAGTCTGAGTGACAAAAAAAAAATCCTCAGATCTCCAGGAATCTTCTGAGTATTCTGGCAGATTGTAGCAGTGCAGTATTCTTGATGGTCTCTGATTTCCAGATGTTCAAGTCTTTTTTCCAAGCTTTTTGGGACCGTTCCAAGTGCCACAATTACAATTGGTATCACTTTGACCTTCATATTCCATAGCTTTTTCAGTTCTCTGGCGAGGTCGTGGTATTTGTCCATATTTTTGTTTTCCTTCATCTTCATCCTGTGATCTGCTGGAACTGCAAAATCCACCAGTTGACAAGTTCTTTCTTTTTTGTTAATTAACACTATGTCTGGTCTCTCAAAGACCCAGAGAATTTTATGCGTTTCATTCTTAAGAACAGATTCTGTTTTATGCATATACCATTTTGTTACATGGTCAAAATGTAATTATTATTATTATTATTATTATTATTATTATTATTATTATTATTATTATTATTATTATTCCATGAGTTTTTCACACCCACTTTCGTTAGTGGACTTCAGTGACAATAAGTCTCATCAGGTCACCGGGACTCTTCTGAGTATTCTAACTGATCTTAACAATGCTGTTGTTTGGATGGTTTCGATTCTTACCCTGATTTCCAATTCTCCCATATTCTTTTCCAAATCCTAGGGAACCGTGCTTAGAGCAACAATGACAATTAGTACGATCGTTACCTTCATGTTCCATAGTTTTCTCAGTACTCTGACAAGATCCAAGTATTTCTCTAGCTTTTCGTTTTCTTTCATTTTTACTCTGTAATACACCGGAATAGCAACATCCACTAGACGACAAGTTCTCTTCTTTTTAATCAACACTAGATCAGGTCTCCTAGCCGGGATTGGGTGATTCGTCTGTATCTCAAAGTCCCATTCTTTAGGACAGATTCCGGTTTGTGCATATACCATTTAGTAGCATTGGGAAAATTGAATTTCTTGCACAATTCCCAGTGGATTACCTTCTCCCCCTCCAGTTGTGTCTAGTCTTGTACTTCCTTTGTGCAAGTTTGCTGCATTCGCTTAACATATGATTAACGCTTTTCGTCTTTGTCTTCACACATCCTACACTTGCTATTCCGTGGCGTTTTTATCTATATTTGCTTTGATATAATTTGTTTTTAATGGCATTGTCTTTTATTGTAATTATGAGAGATTTACTTTCTCTCTTGAGGTTTCCCTTTCTTAGCCATGTCCAGGTCTTCTCATGGGTGATTTATCCAATTTATCGTTTGTTGTATCCATATACATGTAATTGTTTTTCTTCCTATTTCAGTTTTCTATTTTTTTGTTGTATTTCTGTTGCATTTGCTTTCTTTGGCTGCTGCAATTAAGATGCAAATTCAATTGAACATTGATTTATTATCTAAGATTATTTTAACGTTGTGCTGTTTACAGGAATCCCATTACTATGTGCCTATTCTACAGAGTTACATTAATCGAACCATTACCAAATAGATTATGATTATTATTGATATTGTTATTGTTGTTGGAGACACATATGTCATTGTTGCATACTCATTCTTATTTCTTCTAATGTCTTTCTACGTTTTCTAATGTCTCCTATCTTCTTCTGCTAGTCATGTTGAATTGTCTAGGGTTTATTATTCGAGGTGTTGTATATCTCCGATTCCATCTTTGTTTGTTGTAATAAATCAGAGCACAGAGACTTAAATTGTGTAGACACCGTTTTTATTACCCCGATTACATAACTCTCGCGCGTGGGAGAACAAAGTCGCACAGAACACAAATACGCATCTGCTCACGACGGATCTCGTTGATTCTCAGTTAACTTCAAACTCTCTCGTGGTTTTGTCTGGTGACGTTATTCTATTAACCAATCAGCTCACCGCTCGACTGACCGTAGGGTTAGAGCCATCCTGTGAAATTTCATGACTTACACTGTATTTTAAAATGAATTATCTAAATCAAGTTAAATTAAATTTAAAGTCCTACACTACGTTACAAAAGTGATAGGCTATGCTTATTCCTTATGTATCAGCGCAATGGCGGGATGTTGCTGTTGGTATCAAGTTGTTACGTTTCTGATTCATCATTATTATTCTAATTTAGTACTCATAATAATTGCAGCACATGAAATTGTTCTTCCCAAATTGAGATTGAATGTATTGGATACTTGAGGAAGAATGAAAGCTGCGTTATGTAATGAAATCCCACCACTCACCACTCGCAAAAAAGCATAAAGTTATCTGGGGTTTTGAGAAACAAACACATCTTCTAATCCCGGCCAAAAGACTTGGTGTTAATAGACAAGAAAAAAGAGAACTTTTGTAATTGTGAATTTTACCGTTCCGACAGACCAGCCAGCGCTTGGGTAAAAAATATGGCACGTTTTCTCTACCATCTCTATGGAAAACAACAGGAAGACTTTAATATCTACACTAGAAAATTATAAGAATACATATTATATATATTATATATATATATATATATATATATATATATATATGTTAAGGAAAGGTATGAATCCAACTATTCTCCTGAAAACTGAACTCTCAAACCTGTTAAACTCTGCTTAAGAAATTGATCTTGTGTCGTATCCTGCTTGTGCGGAGGAGTTGGTATATATATATATATATATATATATATATATATATATATATATATATATATATACGTGTGTGCGAAAACTTTAATTTATCAGAAATAAATTTATTTCAGCTACCTTCGCCACTTTAAGTCTGATTTCATCATGGACAAGAATTACATATTAGGTCTATTTAAATAAGATTTTTTTCTTCTCAACAATCTTTTTAAAATTCCTTTCAGCGTTTATTTCTTAAAAGCAACAGCACACAGACACGCCCACAATCAAATATACGTAAAATCTTATATGTACGTTTGAGTTTTCATTTTGGTTGAATCCTATTTCGAAAAACACTTCACACCATTCACACACACACACACACACACACACACACACACACACACACACATAATATATATATATATATATATATATATATATATATATATATATATATATATAATCTAAGTGAACGGCTTCGTTAAATAATGCACTTTCTTCTATAATGGACGTCGTGCCGATTTTTCTACTCTTAGCAGATCGAATTCGTTCGGGATTTAATCATTTGAACCAGAAGTAATCTCCTTAGCAACTCATTTAGTAATTTAATTCCGGCGCCATCTTAGAAAAGAAATTTCCTTTTGTAACGGAAAATCACTTCCATTTTGTCTTTGGTGATTTCTTTTTTTTGTTTCTCTCACCCGGTATCGTCTAAAAAAAACCTTTAAGCAAAAAAGGAAAAAAAAAGAACGGACAAAAAATGTAATAAAAACTGTCAATATAACCCAAGCAACACACGATGACAGAAAAAAAAAAAAAGAAATCTACTGATTAAGCGTAGCGCTTAGCATTAACAAAATTTTGACACTTAACGATGAGAAAGAAACAGATTTTCCTAATTCCGGACATCTCCGTCTCTGTCGGACAGTTCGCTTCCTCATTTTTCACTCATTAAAAGAAAATAAACGGTTTTTCGAAAGGACACTTCTTATCAATAGATATAAATCAGTAGTATCAAAACGAGGCTTCGTTTCCCTTTCGCGTTAATAATTTAGTATCTAAACCAAAAGGTAAGAATTATTGAGTATTTATTTTTTTTTTTATATTAAGCGCCAAGGGTCAAGGTGAATTCAACCTCATAATAGACATCATTTAACAATAGAAAAGAAATGGTCACAGACTCATTGTTGGAGGCGCGTGGTGTAATGGTTACAACCGTAGGAAATGGATACGGCAAGTTGAATTCAAATCCTGGACACGGCTGTTTGCATTCTTCATAGCGCTAATACCCTTGGGAAAGGTACGAATCCAAATATTCTCCCTCATCTATGGGTAAATAGTAGGTCAAGCTGGGATATTTAACCTTGATATAGCAACCGGCCTAGGAGAAGAAAAACTCTGAATTCAAAACAAAAGGGCTCTCTTCTCGTTAGTCAAAATTACTTTGAGATTCCCTGCCCCTCTTTCCTAAAATAATCCCCCCCAAACAAACAAACAAAAAGACTACACAGAAGACCAAATATGTTAAAATAAATAGTTTAGTTAAAACATTTGATTGTATTTAAGATAATAAATGTCCACAATAATTTATCATTATTTACCAGTTTATAAAACAATACATTTAGGCTCTTATTTTCATTATATTCCAATATTTAATGTCTAAACTTCTGAGATAATTCCAACTGTTATCCCGATAGGATAGAAAGACAATAAATTATGTCCCTTATAGAATGTGCATATCCGTTGAGGCCTCGTAGAACGTTACAAGACAGTCAGAAACCTATTCTTGGCCTATATCTATCTTTCTTTAAGCAGAAGAGACGTCTTCTTTGATCCTGCCAGGGAACGGTAAAGCCTCGCACACACACACACACACACACATACATACATACATACATACACAACACACACACACACACACACCACACACATATATATATATATATATATATATATATATAAGTAAAGAAATAACAAAAGACTTAGAGATTTTGCATTATAGCCCATTTCGGGGAGCTTAGACAAAGCGTCTAATTCTCCCAGCTCATCAGATGCGAACGATGAGCTGGGAGAATTAGACACTTTGTCTAAGCTCCCCGAAATAGGCTATAATGCAAAATATCTAAGTCTTTTGTTATTTTTACTTATAAATTTGCTCTGTGACTCTAACAATAAGAGCACACATTGAGCTCTCAAACTGCGACAGGTTGTTTAAAAAAACTCCTATGTCGTAAGGAAGATTTCATCTCTGGACTTTTGGATTATATATATATATATATATATATATATATATATATATATATATATATGTATTAGATCATCGAGTAAGCCTTTATCCATTCTGTGCCTTTTCCATATACTGCCTTTTTCAGGAAAATATGAGTGGAATTCTAGCTATCGGGACGCGTTTGTGTATTACTTTTTAAATGCTACTGGTATGTATATTGTATATATTAAATGATACATTTTCTTGTATGAGCAAATGAGTTTATCTTGTTTTTCCATCCGTTTATTTAGTATTAGTATATCGTGGATATACACATGATAATATTGATCCTTGGTGAGTAGGAACTCGATCTTCCCTACCATTAATCTGTCTCATATTCAGAAGAATATTCACATTCTAAATGTTTTTGTTAATCCGACAAATCGTTCTTTAGTTTTATAATTCATTCTGTTGTTGTTTGTTTCATTTCACTGATGATGTTAAAACTTTTCTGTGACTTGTTCAACATGAATAAGAATATTAGTTCGGACAACTAAGGAAATATCGACTATAAATAATCTTAGAATTTCAGACAACATAAAAAAAGATTGGGGAACCCATAATAATAAAAACAGAAGAAATAAGGATACTCGTCCAAACACCTCGAGTAATTACCTATCTCTTTTTAAAGGTCTCTTTTGAAGAAGATAAAATAGCGATTTTATATTTGCTGGTTAGTAATTGTTAGAACTCGGCTCTTAAAACTAAATGTTGAAGTTGAAATAAGATCAGATTAAATGTTACGCGATGCACAATCTCTCTCCCCAACCGCATCTCCCCCCTCCCTCTCTCACACACACTCTCTCTCCATTTTCTTCGAAATTTCAGTCGGTTGAGATTTTTGAAAAGTTTACCATACTTATATGGTATACGAATCCATTTGTCTCTGTCTGTTCGAATGATTGTGGGGAATTGCGTCTTTTAATTGATAATATATTCTAATTGGCAATATTTCTTTCTTTTCTTCTTCAATTTACCACTCAATCTTTCTTTCTTTCTTTTCTTTCTTTTTTCTTTCGTTAAATTTCCCCTCAATCTTTCTGTTTTTCTTTCTTTCTTGTTTTCAATTTCCAATCAATTTTTGTTTGTTTCTTTCTTCAAATTTCTCCTCGATTATTCTTCTTTCTTTCTTTCTTTCTTTCTTTCTTTCTTTCTTTCTTTCTTCAAATTCCCCTTCAGCCTTTCTTTTTTCTTGTTTTTCTTTAAATTTCCCCTCAATTTTCTTTCTTCTTCTTTCTTTCTTTTTCTTTCTTTCTTTCTTTTTTTTCTTTCTTCTTCTTCAAATTTTCAGCCTTTCTTTTCTTGTTTTTCTTTAAATTTCCCCCAATTTTTCTTTTTCTTTCTTTCTTTCTTTCTTTCTTTCTTTTCTTCTTTCTTTCTTTTTTTTCTTTTTCTTTCTTTAAATTTCCCTCTTTCTTTCTTTCTTCTTTCTTTCTTTCTTTTTCTTTCTTTCTTCTTAAATTTTCAATCTTTCTTTCTTTCTTCTTGCTTTCTTTCTATAAATTTCCTCAATTTTCTTTCTTTCTTTCTTTCTTTCTTTTTCTTTCTTTTTCTTCTTTCTTTCTTCTTTTTCAATTCTTTCTTTTCTTTCTTTCTTTCTTTCTTTCTTTCTTTAAATTTCCCCTCAAATTTCTTTCTTTCTTTCTTCTTTCTTCTTTCTTCTTCTTCTTCTTTCTTTCTTTCTTTAAATTTCCCCCTCAATCTTTCTTTCTTTTTCTTTCTTGCTTTTCTTTCTATAAATTCCCCTCAATTTTCTTTCTTTCTTTCTTTCTTTCTTTCTTTCTTTCTTTCTACGAATCAATCATCAATATCAATCAATATTTCTAATAATTGATGAGACCAGTCCAAATACCAAACGCCAGAACCATCTGTAAGTCACTTAAACGAACCTGTCCAGCTGGTGATTGGTTCGAAATTCTGTTGCGATGTTATCACAAGTAGTGCACTCAAGCGAAAAGTGTATCCCTCCGCGTATTTGTCATAAACCGGTTCTTAACATACACATCATCGACTATTGATAAGTGACATGTCGAAGGCATTATTTCCGCGACTGTTTGTGTCTTTGTCGCTCGTGAAGTGGTTTATTTGGAACGGGTGGGAAAGGAGAGCGCTTTGATTTCGTCAGTTATTTTTCTTCCGTATCGTTGTCGGAAACTGGCGCCGGCCTATTTTCTCGAGAGAAAGTCTGTCATGGCCTTAAATAAACATTCATCTGGGAATTTTGATTAAGTGCTTTTCAAGTGGAAATAACATGAGAGAAAATAATCACTTGAGATCTATCTATCTATCTATCTATCTATCTATCTATCTCAGTCTGTTCATATCTATCTATCTATCTCATCTTCCATATCTATCTATCTCGTCTGTCCATATCTATATATCTATCTCAGTCTGTCCATATCTATCTATCTATCTATCTATCTATCTATCTATCGCTTGCTAGCTATCATTACCTGCAATTTATTACGCATTTTCTAGCAATGTGATCGACACAGGCAAATGTATTGGAACTGATAACTGAAATGAGAGATAAATGACCATTGTGTTTCTTGTAAAAAGATGGCGACATCAACTACTATCGGCATGACATTCTTAAAAAACCCCAAAAAAACAAAAAACAAAACAAAAGAAACAACAAAAAAAAACTGCATTATTGATACCTCCTTATCCGTGCATCAAAAGTAAGTTCCGATTTAAAGTAAAAAAAAGTAAGTAAAGTCGTCGGGGTGGCTTAATGTCGGTATCAGCCAGACAGCCAGGGAGTCTATACCCTTATCACTAGCGCTAGACCAAAGAGATTGTTTTTAGCGTCTGAGGTGGAGTGCCACACCTATCATCTGCTCCTCAGTTTACCGCACATATCCCTGTGCTACTCATACGCTGAGTTGACGATTGCCGGTATCGAACCAGGATCCTTGAGGTTTCGAGCCGCACACTCTACCAACTGAGCTAAACTGGCCCTATAAACAAATTCAATAAAGTTTCTAATTAGTTAAATTAAATTGAAACAAATTCAATAATTTATTTATCAAAAGCGTTCGAAAAACTTCTTCACTGATTTGCTATTCATTAGTTTAAAATAAAGAAAAATGTTACTTGACAAATTTTATTGAGTCATTTGTATTTGTACAAAGTGCAATAGCATTTACCCAACCTTTTTGGCCACAAGTAGGATGGGACAAGGTCGTAAATACATATTTACCAACCCCTCCGCACGAGCAGGATGCGACACAAGGTCAATTTCTTAAGCGGAGTTTAACAGGTTTGAATTCAGAGTTTTCCTTCTCCTAGACTGGTTACCTAGCCATGGTTAAAGAGCCCAGTCTGCACTACTATTTACCCATAACTGGAGGGAGAGTAGGATTTATACCTTTCCCAAGGGTATTAGCGCTAAGTGAAATGCAATTACCACGTCCAGGATTTGAACTCGGAGCGACGAGTCCATTTCCCATGACTTTAACCATTACACCACGCGTCGTAAATATGGAGCATCCAGTGAGGATCGAACTCGCTATTCAGTTGTAATGAATAATGTGACACTAGCTTGATCACGATTACACTCCGCCCTGTCAGCTGGGGCATTAGAATGCCCCGACTGCACCTCTGCAGAGATGTAAGATTCCCCCAAATGGGGACACCTGTTGGCCGTGTGTGACCCGTGATACTAAGGACGGAGTCTTGGTGGATGAGCAGTCCATAATCTGCAACACTCCACTTAGAACCTTACTTAGGCTAGACGGGCGGTCGGAGAGGCCCCCTCCGATCAATCGGCTGGTCACGTCAAGCCATAGCACCTATATGATTGCCCCAACCCAATTGCTCTTATAGCAAGCCTCGGCCCCTTTTTATCATATGGGTGCTAGAAGGCGGTGACTGAGTGTCTACACGTCCTGGGAATGACGTTAAACTCTATCTGATGGTGAGGTTCCAGTTTTGGAGGTTTGAGGAATGTAGATCACCCCTTCATCACCATTGCTCCCTGGTCCACTGTGACCTGGAGTGGTAGTATCTGTTAGAGTCCCAAACAATGGGTTAGATAGAAAAATGTATTTATAAAAAAATTGTATTATCCATTAAGAATTGATTTATTTCAAAACTTTATCGGCATTAAATGACCCACTGAGGTTGATATGCCGTAAAACAAACCAAACCAAACCAAACCATTACACTACGATGGAAAGCCCAATTCGGGAGAACTACACATGAATTATATAGAATATTCATCTTTATCTCGCATTACACATCAACTAAGAATTCTTACAATAAAGAGCGTTAATTCATTTTGTCGTGTATTATTTGATAAATTTAGATTTTTATTTTTGTTGTTTCATTTTTTGAATTGTCACATCTTGTATGAATCTGGGTTTATTCGCCGCATCTTTCAATGTTTTATGCTGATCCATAATGTCATATAAAATACAGAACGGTGATAGAAGAAATGAGTGAAACAGATGTGTTCTTGCCGTCAGTAAAAGTATTAGTAATAAGTAGACGATATATATATATAGCCATGTTGTGATATTTTCCACTGTTTGATTTTCTTGAATGCTAACTCTTATTTTACATGTTGTCTTCAACTAGCTCACAAAAAAATCTATTCAACAGTCTCGTACTTCTTTCTTTCTCTGAGTGCTTCTCTCTCTTTCTCTATCTCTCACTCAAAGTTCGCCCTACTTCTCTGTACTCGTAATTTAGCTCACGTTCATCTTAGTACAAAAACGGTCTCGACTGTCTCTTTCCTTAGTCTTTTATACATATCGTCACTTCGATCAAGTTCCCACAATCCTCCCCGTTTTCGGTCTAATCTATATATTAATACGCTTGTTATCATCTTGTAACACTCTCTGGTTAAAGATGAGACCGTTCAAATCGTCCAAGATGAAATGCAAATATGTAAATCCTGAGTATCTGGTGTTGCTTATCCGTAGAATTCTTATTTTTTATGTGTCGTCACCTCAGCTAAATAATGGACTATTCCTTTTTTATTATAAAGAAAAAAGGGAAGAAAATGACATGCTACACAGAAAAATATAATAAAAAGGAAAGAAAGAAAGTAGGAGAAAGATATAGAGAATAGGCGATAACGCTAACCTATTTCAATTGAACATAATTAAAAGAAGGAAAAAATGAAAAAAGGGTGTGAGGGAGGGAGTTTAATCAAATTATTATACTTTTTACATACTGAACTATTTAGCAATAGCTTTTAAGCAAAAATATCAAACGTTGTGATAATTAGATTATCATACTGTGGAACATCCACAGGTCCTGCTAGTACATATAGAATATTCGCTCACGTTCAACTTCACTTTTTCTTCTCTTCCTGTTACGCTAAGCGACTTAAAAAAAATTTAAACTATATTACATAATAGATTGCAACAGATGATGTGTAAGATTCACGACCATTTGTGATTTGATGCAAAGCATCACTTATGAATGGACAGGTGTGTCATAAAAGTATCGATAAATATCGACTATGAATGGAACGTTAATATTTTTTGAATACAAGGTGTGTCATAAAAGTGTCGAGTTTGAAGCTGTATTCACCAACATAGAAATGAAGAATGAATGGAACGTTAATTTTTTTATACAAGGTTGTCATAAAAGTGCCGAGATTGAAGCTGTATTTACCAAGATAGAAATGAACAATGAATGGAACGTTACAGAATACAAGGTGTGTCAAAAAGTACAAAAATCTTGATACTTTTTTGACACACCTTGTATGTAAGAATACTCAAAAAGGAGAAATAACTTCAAACAGTACTACCAACAACGAAATGGTGACATTTTATCAGGTTAGCTCAGTCGGTAGAGTGTTCGGCTAGAAACCACAAGGTTCCTAGTTCGATTCCGGTCCCCACCAACTCAGCGTATGAGTAGCACAGGGATCTGTGCAGTAAAGTAAGGAGCTGATGGTAGGTGTGGCGCTCCACCTCATATGCTAAAAACAATCTCCTTGGTCTAGTGCTATTGAAAAGGGGATAGACTCCCTCGCTGACTGGCTGATACCGACTTTAGGCCGCCCCGTCGACTTTACTTTTTTTTTTACTTTATGCCGAACAAGAATTCAAGTTTATTTTTTCATCAAGTTTTTGTTTTTCCTTTGTTCCTTCTTGTCACTTGGCTGTGATGAGAGAAAGAGGTGAAAACTAAATAAAATGAGTTAATAGGAATTGACAGACAATAAGAAACAGCCTCGTTTGGCTGCCTCTGACTGCCTCAGACTGCCTCGTTTTACTGCCTCGTTTAACTGCCTCGTTTTAACTCTCATTTTGGCTGCCTCGTTTTGGCTGCCTCGTTTTGACTGCCTCATTTTAACTGCCTCGTTTTGACTGGGCCTCGTTTTAACTGCCTCGTTTTGGCTGCCTCGTTTTAACTGCCTCTTTTGGCTGCCTCGTTTTAACTGCCTAGTTTTGGCTGCCTCGTTTTGACTGCCTCTTTTTGGCTGCCTCGTTTTGACTGCCTCATTTTTCTGCATAAATAACAATTCATTTATAAAATATGTTCCTGTGATGAAAAATTGTTCATAAACACATATTTCAATAAAAATAATTTTTTGCTTCCCTTGAAATATATTGTTTTACGCTTTGTCTGTCAAAATCCGTGGTGTAATGGTTACCGTCGAAGGAAATGGGAACAGCGAGAGGAGTTCAAATCCTGGACGTGGCTGTTTGTATTTTAGATACCACTAATATCCATGGGAAAGGTATGAATCCAACTATTATCCATCCAGCTATGGGTAAATAGCATAGTAGACTGGGCTATTTAACCATGGTTAAGCAACGAGTCCAGGAGAAGGAAAACACTAAATTCGAACCTGCTAAACTCCGGTTAAGTAATATACCTATTCGTGGTGGAGGGGTTTGGTAAATATATATATATGCACAAATGCGTACACAATGGTATGCATACACACACGCATGAGCGCAAAAAAGTCTGTATGATTGTGTGTCTGCGAATATTTCTCAGCTAAAATTATATAAACTAGCAAATATATGCACCCTCCGGGTGCAAGTATTTTAGTTAAATTTTATAATAAAATATGATATTAGATTAGAAAGGCTAATGAAACTGAATAAGAATGTAGATAAAACGATTTGGAACAGAAGGGGTATGATTGAAAAATAGAACAACTTTGAAACTAACTCTTCCATTATTTTCCATTACTCCCCTCTTTCATTGGTAAATTTTCCTAATTAAAATGTTTAGTTAAAATAGGAAGTAAAAAATAATATTACAGTTAGTTCTTCTTGTTAAGGGATTTCTTTTAAGATTTATTGAAGAGATTTTTGCTCATATTTAATAAGATAAAACCAAACAATTAGAAATCAATAATACTAAGCATATATTTATTAAAATCAATTTTTTAAGATCAATATGCAAATTAGCCTTCCCATTCATACTGTAAACCTCTATTTTGTTGTATATATATAAATACAATGCATGTTATTAGTATGTACATATGGTCAACATTGTAAGTAATGTAAAACAATTTTATTAATAATTGAGTTTAAAAAAGAAAAATCATGGAGAATATGATGTAAATAACTAAAGGAATTGTGACTTGTATAGTAATATAGTTTCGGTTACAGACAGACAAACTCACAATCTCCATTATAATAAGATGTGTGAGGAGTCCTCAAAGTATGCATCCAACTATTCTCCCTCCAGCTATGGGTAAATAGAACGGCAGACTAGTCTCTTTAATTTTGTTATGGTCTAGGAGAAGGAAGACTCAGAATTCAAATCAAAGGGTCTATCTTCAGATTGTGAAATCCAAACAGCCGCGTTTAGAATTTGAAATCGTTTTGTCATGTCCACTGCATATGACAGTAACCATTACATCACGCGCCTCCACATACAATATGAACATACATGCATATATACTCGTTAGAAGGCAACAACTTTATACACACACACACACACACACACACACACATATATATATATATATATATTGAATAGATTAAAGTAAATAATCGTTTAAAAAGCGTTTTGATAAATAAAAGGTGGTCAAATGCAGACCAACAGAGCAGCATAAAAACTAAATTGGTTGTTAGTTTACATATATATATATATATATATATATATATATATATATATATATAGAGAGAGAGAGAGAGAGAGAGAGAAAGAAAGAGAGAGAGAGAGAGAGAGAGAGAGAGAGAGAAAGAGAGAAGAGAGAGAGAGAGAGAGAGAGAGAGAGAGAGAAAAGAAAGACAGAGAGAGAGAAGAGAGAGAGAGAGAGAGAAGAAAGACAGAGAAGAGAGAGAGAGAGAGAGAGAAAGAAGAGAAGACAGAGAGAGAGAAGAGAGAGAGAGAGAGAGAGAGAGAGAGAGAGAGAGAGAGAGAGAGAGAGAGAGAGAGAGAGAGAGAGAGAGAGAGAGAGAGAGAGAAAGAGAGAGAGAGAGAGAGAGAGAGAGAGAGAGAGAGAGAGAGAGAGAGAGAGAGAGAGAGGGAGAGAGTGTGTGTGTTGAATAGATATGAACAGACTAATAAAGATAGATATATTATTGTGTGTGCATGTGCGTATGTGCATGTATGTGTGTACAGTGACATGTTCATAAATAATAAAAAACATATATGTTCTTAAATCTACGACAACTATCGAGGTCGACCATTCAATCAACTTACTCTGTAATGGAATTGTTAATCAATAAATACTTCTAAGAATTCTTCGCATTCCTCTATTCTTACTTGTCAGACAAAATGGTTTGGCGGAATATTTTCAGATACTCATGAGTGTAATTCTTGAAAAAGAAAAAAAATCAGGTTTGACGTTCTTGACTCTGCTGGGAACACTTCCAATGGATTGAGTTTCAGATTGGACAGATAGTGGAATGATTCATTATGGCAAGATGATAATAATAATAATAATAACATATTGCTAGAGATGTGGCTTATGGATAGTTCGTCAATCTGTGAGAGATATAGAAACGCTCAGGATTTTTGCGATCTTCCTTATGACCCGAAACTGAATCAGATGGTGTGGTTCCAGTTCTGGAGTTCTGGCGAGTGTGAAGTCACCCCTTTGTTATTATTACTCACTGGTGAAATCAAACACCGAGTGGTATTACCTGTTAGGGTCCCATCTATAGACCAAATAGGATGTGTTTGAGACAATGTTTATAAAGATTGTGAACTAAATTAATACGTCTCTTACAATATTGTTATTGAAATTAAGCATAGAGAGTTAACTTATTTACAATTATTATTGAGATATTTTATTATTGGGTTATTTTATGCAAAAGATGTTTTGTTTTATTCATATTTGATGGGTATTTATAATTTTCTGTTTTTCTTCCTTTCTACATAGTTTTATACTGGTTTAGTTTGGTTAGTTGGATTTTATGGCATGTCAACTCTTGTTGGGTTATTTTATGCCAAAGACGTTTTGTTTTATTCATACTTAGTGGGTACTCGTTTTTTTTAAACTCAAATTTTTTAACACATTTTTTAAAACTCATTATTTTCTATTTAAGCCATAGAAGGGACCATAAAATATACTACCACTCCATGTCTGAGAGGACCTGGGCACTACATTCCCCAGAGCCCCAGAACTGAACTTCACCATAAGATAGTGTTTAATGTCATACACAGAATAATAAGACCCTCAGCTACCGCCTTCTAGCACATATATGATAAAAAGGGTTGGGGGTTTACCATAAGGATAATAGAATTGGAACAATCATATAGGTTCTAGGGATTGATGTGATCAGCTGATTGATCGGAGAGTTTTTATTGTATATGAATTAGGGACTATAATTATTTAACTGAATTCGGAATAAAATAACACAAGGGTTGATATGCCGCAAAACCAAGAACCAGTATCCGTATATTTGAAATTATTTACCGAGACAAAATAGTTACAAATAAATGTGTTTTTTTTTATTTTTAGAGAAAGGTTCATGAATTTCGAAATTTCCAATTTTATTCGAATAATTATTTTTTTATGGATGATGTAAATTAGCATCGAAATATCGACACAACCAATCAGTGCTGACAAACAACTATTTATTATTTGTAAGCATTTGTTAGTGGTTGCATTCGTCTTTCATGAATTGAAAATCTTCCGAGGGACAAGCCTGTAACCCCCCCCCCCCCAAAAAAAAAAACCCCCAAAAAAAACATCAGCCACTATTCAGACGCTTATCACAATATCTGTCACCTGCAAAATCAATTTCTGTCTTTCAAATTGTTTTATTTATTTTACTTGTTCTTTTTTAATATATACTTACAAAAGAAAAAAAATTTCAATAGTCCTTTATAATGTGCAGGATTTTTTTTAGAAATCCATTGAAATAATTATGAAGGCCAGTCTAGCTGATAAAACGACAGTAATACAGGAGCACTCACTGGAAATTAAATTCACCACATCTGCTATAAAAAAAAATTGCGAATAAATTTAATTGAGACACACATTTGGTCTGCATTAAGCGTAATAAAGTCTGGTTAGCTCAGTAATAGGGTTGATTTAGCTCAGTCGGTTAAGTATCCATCTTGGAATCGCAAGGTTCCATGTTCCATAATGGCCCCCGCCAATTCTGGCCAGGAATAGCACAGCTTGAATCTATGTGAGAAAGTTGTGAGCTAATGGTAGGTGTGGCGGTCCATCTTAGACGCAAAAATAATGTCACTGGTCAAGTAGTAGTGAAAAGGGGATAGACTCCCTAGCTTCACTTTTTACCAACAGTATGTCATTCCGTCGACGTTTCTTTTTTACTTTTACTTTTATTTATTGTATAGAACAAAGTCCTCTTGTCTGAGCTTCTTTTAATCCGACCAACAATTAATCAAAATTTCTTATTCTTATTGTGTATTTCTATCAATACAAGTATTTGAAACCGTTCTAATTGCGTTATAAATGTTTCATGAGTTTTTAGGGTGTTTTTTTTTTCTGGTGATATGGCTGGTTTAACTCAGTCGGTAGAACATCCACCGAGGAATTCCAAGGTTCCGGGTTCGATACCAGCCAACGCAAATTCAGCGTATTAGTAGCACCAGCATGGATTTGTGCGGTAAAATGGGAGCTGATGGTAGATGATGCGCTCCATCTCAGATGCAAAAACAATCTGTCTGGTCTAGCAATAGTGAAAAGTGTATAGACTCCCTCGCCGACTAATACCGACAAAAGATCTTCCCGCCGGCTTTACTTTTTATTGGGGACTTGTGGCAGAAAATAAGAAGGATTGACTCAACAAATTAAATACCAAGAATTGTATATCATTTCTTTCAGATTTTTACATTTAACGAGGCAGAGCCGGGTATCCTTTGCTGTTGCTGATTATAAAAGTTAGCATATGGTTTCCAGCATGCAAAGATAAAAGTATGAGGAAAAAAGAAGAGATTAATTTGACAGAGAGAGAGAGAGAAGAGAGAGGAGAGAGAGAGAGAGAGAGAGAGAGAGAGAGAGAGAGAGAGAGGGGACAGGAGTTGGCATTGATTCTATGCTTTTCGTCAGTGACTTGAAGAGAAATAAAATTAGGAATTTTCAACAAATGCCTTGACTCATCGAAAAATAAAAAAATAAAAATAAATAAGGAGACAGAAAGAAAGAGGCGAAGTGAAAATGAAATAATTATGAAAGCCCCGAGGAGAAGCTAAGCTCACTTCCATATTCAATCATTGACGCTAAAAAGATTTGAGTATAAATACACATATATAATATATATATATATATATATATATATATATATATATAGTAAATGAAGAAAAACTCTAAACTTGCTTCATTACAATAATTTATTTCAACCGTATTAATACGGCATCTTCAGTAATCACCAGAACATGACTCTTACTGAGAATTTCCCAAAGTAACATCTCTTTTATATCTATCAATTTAGGGGAGGGAGGGTTGGTGTCTTATTTTGGAATGGGTGGGTTAGTTTCTTTGGATGAGGCGGGGAGGTCTATGTTTTGGATGAGGTGTGGCTTAGCTTGAGGCAGATTCCTTGGGAAATAGTTGTAAGAGTGTATATACAAAATGAGCAGAATTTAAAGGCTAAAAATAAAAAAAAAAAAAAAGAAGAGAAGAAGAAAGAGAAAAATAAAGATAACAAAATAATATAGAAATAAAAAAATAAAAAAAATGAAAAAAAAATAAAAAAAAAATAAAAAAAATAAAATTAAAATTAAAAATAAAAATAAAATAAAAATTAAAATAACAAATAATAATGATAATAACAATAAGGTAAAGGAATAAAACGATAATTAAGATTAAAATCTCATAAAATAAAATAAATTAAATTAAAATAAAGAAAGAATTAAAATTAGAATAAAGAATTAGAATCTACTAAACAGACATGGAAAGACCCTAACTACGGAAAAAAACATATATATATATATATATATATATATATATATATATATATATATATATATATATATATGGTTAGGAGGTTGATTTAGAAGGCTATCACAATGCAGTTTTGGAATAAATAAAAAATAATAATACGGTAACAATGTGTTGTGTTTGACCTGTATTTTTTATTAAATAATAAAAATACAGGTCACACACAACACCATTGTTAGTATTATTATTTTTTATTTATTCCAAACTGCATTGTGATAGCCTTCTAAATCAACCTCCTAACCAATACATACACAATGCTTCAAGCAAATTATGAAACTCTCTTATATATATATATAGTTAATTCCTTGTTAGTATTGGAGAAATAATAATTAAGTGCTCAATTACTTCTGTAAGAGCTGTATTCATTTATAGTTTATAATATGTATTGTAAACTATAAAATATATATATATATATATATATATATATATATATATATATATATATATATATATATATATATTGATAATAGAGTTTGTTATATTTATAAGTTAAGAGTGCTCAATATCATTGATAGAGTATGTATGTCTAAGTTAGGATATATATCTCTATATATAAAGGAAACGGCAAAAGTTTCCCGCTCGCTTACAAGGACCCGCTCAGGTACCACCTACACCCTCATCTAAAAGGGACAGAGCCGGGTTTATTGCCTTAAGGGGAATGCTGGTGGATTTTTAAGCAATTTTTAGACTCAACTTGGGTCTAACCCTGTGTCAAATTTGGCTTTGTGGGTAGTCAAATAGCCAGTCGAAGTTCCTCAAGAATTGAATACTGAGTTTGATTATTGCTTGATTCCCCATTCTTTAAACAACGTATATCCATGGCGAACAGTATATTTCGATAAAGCTTAACCGTAAGTCAATTCTGTTAAGTATGATATTATTACACACGTTGTGTTTAAATATCCCCCATATTCCATAGGCAAAATTTGAATATAATGATTTTCGCAATTTGCGTAATTTATTACGATTTGTAAAAATTATCTTTTTTTGAGAACCAAAAAGCACAAGTAAAATAAGTAATTTTTAGCATTGGCTCAGATCTTTCTCAATCTCTATCTCTATCTTTATCTCTATGAAGACATCCAGAGATCAATGAGAATTCGTTTAATGAGGGATATCTCAAAAGAAATAGAGTTTATATGCATTATGTGTCCAAAGTAGATGAAATGTTTAATTTGCATACTGGTTTTAATAATAACCGGTTTAATAAATAATTACTTGGTGTAATTGATTTCTAATATCATTGTTTTATTCTCAAACGTATTAAAAGCAATCTTATGTATAATTTTATATCGAAATCAATTGAATATCGAATATAAAGGAATGTAAATATGTAGATTAAAAAACCTAACGAAACAGTATAAGAACGCATAATAAAAGATTCCAGATATTTTTGTTTAATTTCAATTGATTTCGATATAAAATTATGCATAGGATTGCTTTTAATAGGTTTGAGAATAAAACAATGATATTAGAAATCAATTACGCCTCGTCATTATTTATTAAACCGGCTATTGAGAGAGAGAGAGAGAGAGAGAGAGAGAGAGAGAGAGAGAGAGAGAGAGAGAGAGTGTGTGTGTGTGTGTGAATGAATGAATGAATGAATGATACAGTGTCAGAAAAGACGAAGAAATTTGTTACTTTAGCTTTTTAGAGAATTTGCTATATATGAGTTACCAAGCTAATTTGTAACTATCATTTGGGGAAAGATAACACTAATTTTATCCTCATTGATAGAATTACTTTCACAGCGCAACTACTGGTAGGTGAAGTAACGTCAGTTTTATTTTCCGTAGGTGCTAAATCCAGGTCTAGAACCTGCTTGAAAGCGGTCTAAATTAAATGTTTTAAAATTTAACCGTCACTATCGTATTGCTGCAATTTTCCCAAATGAAAACGTCTCTCATAAATTAGTCCCCACATTTTTTAGCTTATGCTCTTAATAATTGCAACCCCCATCTTAGTTTTTAGAGTCTCCTGCAAAGTCATCCTGATTTTCACTAGAATTATTTTCTAGTAGCAGGTAAGAAAGTCGCAAAAATCTCATTCGGGGTTTTTATAAAAATGGCGTCCAGTTTAGATGATGCTAAAAATGAATATATTTTGTTATAAGAAATAAATACTTATTTTTCTTGATTTTTTAAAGTTCTCAAAAAAAAAAAAAAAACAAAAAAAAAACAAAAACAAAAACAAAAACAAACAAAAAACAATTTTTACAATTTGTATTAAAATACGAAAGTTTCGAAAAGCATTTCCGGGCACAGATACTACACTTTGATCTTCGGTCGGGTACAAAATAATTTGTTTAAACTAAAGTATTTAATTTAAGCATAGTTGACATATTTTACCTCGTTAGCACGATGTGAACTAGACGATTTTGACCTATAGCCTCAATATCTTGTATCTGAGTGAAGATGCGACCTGACCTGGCTGACTTGGAGATTTATTTAAAAAGGAATTCTTTCAATTCTCAGCGTGTCTCTTGATTAAGGGCCAAGATCTCTGTGTCATTGAATCTGATCCAGCCAACTTTCAATCGTTTTTAATCCTAAGATTTTTTTGTTTACTCACTGTACATTTCTTGACGAAGTAATATTTCTCTATTTTTTAGAAATTCAAAACTATTTAAGATATCAGTAACTATAGGGACTATTTTGTTTGGTGAAAAGGGCCTGAGATTGACCCGGTGAAAAATAGACCCAGACAGGGAGTGGGAGTAGGCAAAACAAACCTCCTGATTTTATGAAACTGCACTCTGATGGCAGCCACATAGAGTGCAAACTGTATATTGTTTTCCCTTTTACTCTCCCAGTCGAATTCTATCTATCTATCTATCTATCTATCTATCTATCTATCTATCTCAGTGTTATATCTATCTATCTATCTATCTATCTATCTATCTATCTATCTATATCTATCTATCTATCTATCTATCCTATCTATCTATGCCAGTCTGTTCCCATCTATCTATCTATCTATCTATCTATCTCAGTCTTTTTATATCTATCATTCAATCTATCAACGTAAGTATAAAGAAGAAAGAATAGATTCTTCCACTATCATCATTTTCCCTTCCTCTGCTTTGGGTAAATCTGAGTGAAACTTTCACACGTATCATGTGACTTAATTGTGTAATCGTGTTTCTTTCCTGGGCTCAGTTCATTTACTCAGATAAAAATAAGAAAGTCACTTCCTTCGGCAAAGTTTCACACTCGTTTTGGACGACGTAAAGTCTTCTTTAATCTCATAAATGCTCACAGAGAATTTAGAAAATTACTCTCCACTTGATTCCTGCATTTACCTCGCAATTTATTAAATCAATTTTAGCCTTCACTTGAAGAGCTATGTGTGTGTTCCGTGCTATCTACACACAAACTTTACATGCTTTTCCCTAATACAAACCTACCCCTAAGCCTTCATTATCTTCAGCACTGTCATGAGTTTAAAATGGACATTAAAAAAAGAAAAGAATCAACAAACCTGAATTCAAATTGAAGAAGTAGAATCAGAAATGTATAAAACTCCTTTGTGGATACATTAAACACTGCATTATCAATTATCTATCTATCTATCTATCTATCTATCTATCTATCTATCTATCTATGTTCCTTATCTATCTATCTATCTATCTATCTATCTATCTATCTTAGTCTGTTTGTATCTATCTATCGATTTATCTATCTTAGTCTGTTTCTATCTATCTATCTATCTATCTATCTATCTATCTATCTATCTATCTCTGTCCATTATCTATCTATCTATCTATCTATCTATCTATCTTAGTCTGTTTCTATCTATCTATCTATCTATCTTAGTCTGTTCATATTTGTCTGTCTACTTCCCATACTCTATCTCTCACTCTATATCTATCACAGTTCATTATATATCTATCTCAACCTGTTGGTATCTATCTATATATCTATATCTATCTATCTATTTATCTATCTATCTCGGCCTGTTGGTATCTATCTATCTATATATCTATCTATCTATCTATCTCGGCCTGTTGGTATCTATCTATCTATATATATATATATATATATATATATATATATATATATATATATATATATATCTAAGTATGTTCATATTTGTCTATCTACTCCCCATACTCTCTCTCTCCCTCCCTCTCTCTCTCTGTGTCTCTGTCTCTGTCTCTGTCTCTGTATGTCTCTCTGTCTCTGTCTCTCTCTGTCTCTGTCTCTGTCTCCCTGTCTCTCTGTCTCTCTCTCTATATATATATATAAGTTTATTCATATTTGATATCGATCAGCCTATCCGTTATCCATGTGTGGCTTATCGGATCAGTCATTATTTAAAGATTTTAATGTACTTATCGTCAGAACAGCTATCGGCATCCAATTTAGGAATATATTTCGATATCCTCATCTGTGATGGTTGACCAGATCTTGTATAATTATTGTGAATTCCCAAACATCCTTAATTAACTTCGTTAATATCAAAGACAATTTCACTTTCATACAATATCCTCGGCGGCATTTTTTCATCACTTCGTTAAAACAATTCCATTCCCATGTTACCGTGCGTGTTTACAACTACACCAACGCTAAATCAAATGAAGCATTTCGGAGATGAAGGCGAAAATGCAACTGGAAAAGAAAAACGTTCGATTGAGAGGTGCATCGTCGTAGTCAGAAAGAGGAGATATAGATTTGCTTTTGGATTGGCAGAGAAGCAAACATTTGGAAATGAAAGGCATGAAAGATAGTATCTGTAGTTGTTTCCCTTATCATTACAAAAGAGATCGAATCTGGTTCTATCACATATTATCACTAAAGAAATCGAATCAGTCTATCACATATAATCACTAAAGAGATCGCTTCAATCAGCTGGTCTATCACATATTATCACTAAAGAAATCGCTACAATCAGCTGGTCTATCACATATTATCACTAAAGAGATCGCTTCAATCAGCTGATCTATCACATATTATGACTAAAGAGATCGTTTCAATCAGCTGATCTATCACATATTATGACTAAAGAGATCGCTTCAATCAGCTGGTCTATCACATATTATGACTAAAGATCGCTTCAATCAGCTGTCTATCACATATTATGACTAAAGAGATCTTCAATCAGCTGATCTATCACATATATCACTAAAGAGATCGCTTCAATCAGCTGTCTATGACATATTATGACTAAAGAGATCGCTTCAATCAGCTGGTCTATCACATATCACTAAAGAGATCGCTTCAATAAGCTGGTCTATCACATATTATCACTAAAGAGATCGTTTCAATCAGCTGATCTATCACATATTATGACTAAAGAGATCGCTTCAATCAGCTGGTCTATCACATATTATGACTAAAGAGATCGTTTCAATCAGCAGGTCTATCACATATTATGACTAAAGAGATCGCTTCAATCAGCTGATCTATCACATATTATCACTAAAGAGATCGTTTCAATCAGCTGATCACTCATATCACATATTATCACTAAAGAGATCGCTTCAATCTGGTCTATCACATATTATCACTAAAGAGATCGCTTCAATCAGCTGGTCTATCACATATATCACTAAAGAGATCTTCAATCAGCTGGTCTATCACATATTATCACTAAAGAGATCGCTTTAATCAGCTGGTCTATCACATATAATCACTAAAGAGATCACTTCAATCAGCTGTCTATCACATATTATGACTAAAGAGATCGCTTCAATCAGCTGGTCTATCACATATTATGACTAAAGAGATCGCTTCAATCAGCTGGTCTATCACATATAATCACTAAAGAAATAGCTTCAATCAGCTGGTCTATCACATAATATCACTAAATAAATCGCTTCAATCTGTTACCCTTTCACATATCATCACCAAAGAAATCTTCTGACACTTTTGACATCACATTTTTCATTGCGATTTAAATCTTATTTAAAATTAAATTTTTAAATTATTAAATCAAAATATTATAACTAACTTTTTATTAGCAATAACGAATCTCAATTTAAAAAAATCTATCTATGCATATATAAAGGATAGTTGTGTGTATTTATTTATGTTTGTGTGCATGTATGTCAGGAAGAAACTACGAAAATGAAACAATTATCGACAATGTAAATATATATACACATTCACTATCACCAGAGCTTGCGTTTTGTGCTAAAATAATGAAGATTTGATTTATATCTGGAAATATATTTAGAAATTAGGATTTGAATTGTAATAGAAGGTAAAGTCATTGGTGGCGTCCATAATTAAACATAATCTACGAGACTAACTTTTTATTATCAGGCAACGCCGAATAGCCGCTTCTAGTTTTAAATGTAGGCCGACTTAAAATTTGAAATATTTTTAAAATGGATTTTATTGAAGAATAAAATCTACTTATTATTATTCTTCAATAAAGCTATTCCTGTATGCTTCTTTTAGGATTAATTATTATATAACCTGCGTTATTCGGACTATTGTCCTCATCTTCATTGTTATTTGTACAACGTTTCGGCCGATATGCCCTCCGGCCTTCTTCAGGTATTTCTTGTCGGACTCAGGAACCTTCTCGGACTCGGGAACCTTCTTTTCGAACTCGGGAACCTTCTTGTCGTAATCGGGAACCATCGTGGAACTTTGAACCTAACCCTTTATTCTGTCCACGGGGGTATCCTGTTCTCATTCCGCTAACAATAGTTGGGGTAGGTGGGTTGAGCTGTGTTAATTATAATTCTATGTTACTGGTGCTCTTGGTCAGGATTGAACCTGCAATCTAGAGATAACTGTCACTTAGAACTGTCTTAACCTAACTACCTTATCCACTAGGCCATATGTCCAATCGGAAGAAGGTCGGAGGTCATATCGGCCGAAACGTTGTACAAATAACAATGAAGATGAGGACAATAGTCCGAATAACGCAGATAATACTAATCATCAAGCCTCATCTCAAACATTCAGAGTAATTATTATATCTTTTAAAATTTCTGATCCTCAGAAAATTTTCACGGCAAGAAATTGAAATTAAAAAACAAACCAAACAAACACTGGAAGCGAATATTAAAAAGGTGTCAGTGTTGAATGTCAAGTACAGAAATCTGTCAGCCATGGATGGGGAAAAATTCGGAAAAACTTCTTTGTTATATTGTTTCACTCTTTAATTGTTTCAGTCGAAAACATAATGACAATTGCTTCTTTAATTTGTCAATAAAGAAAGAAATATAATGAAAAAGTTGAAGCATAATTTTTTTTAAAAGTTTAATTTTTGTTGTTGATATTTTGAGATTTCATTTGTGATTGCGCAATCTTCCGTCAGTATAACGATATGAACGATATATGTAAAAAGTAATTACCCCCACACATACACACACAAGCATATATATATATATAAACCTCATCCCATACTCCACTCCTCCAAACTGACCCAGTGACATAACGCTGTTCATCACCGCCGCCACACATGAAACAAAAAATCCCCCCTACTCCTCCGCATACCTAAACCAACGACCTCACATCACTCAAATCTCCCCTCCTCCTCATCTCCTATAACAAACATACTCACCCCCTCTGACCTACCTATGCACTCCCCTACATCTACTCTACATCCTCCAAACTACCCTCACACCACCCCTCACCAAATCACATGTACGCACGTAACTTTGCATTAATAAAATCATTTCGACTGAAGGTGTCCGTGCAATACGGACGAAATCATTTCAACCCTTGATTTGTTTTGAGTTGTTCATTTCTTGCTCATTTTTCCTTTTATCTACCTTATATTGTCGGATTCTAAACCCATCCATCCTATCTTCATATATATATATATATATATATATATATATATATATATATATATATATATATATATATTTAAAAAAATGAAAATGAGGATTTCGCGTGTGCTTCATGTATTAAAAAAATTTAAAGTTATGGTAGCGTAGACATTGGTTAGAGCACTTGGTTTGAAAATCGCATGGACGAGAAACGTGCAGTAACTAAACATCGTTGATTTCATGTCCACGCCCCCTAACTTAGATATACGTGCTCGATATTGAGCACTATTCATTCATAAATACAGCACAATATATATAAATATATATATATATATATATATATATTTGCTCCAAATCTCTTTAGTCGGATCTTAGCCGTGAAGAGCACTAAGCCAAACTTTAAGTAGGCTTATCTGACTCATTAGGTTTATCTTTATTATTTGCTCTACTTAGGTATTGAGCACTCTTTACTTATTAGCTTCAGTATATCCTGGCGGTTTTTATATGAATATATATATATATATATATATATATATATATATATATATACATATAAATTGTTTTTTCTTTTGGCCAAGTATTGTAGTATCAATCGATTATTTTTAGTTGGTACTATTAAATTGGTCTTTTCTTTTTTCTAAAATTTATTTTCTCCCCAGGTGATGTTTGGTAGTATATTTTTACAATCAAACTATTTGCCGGTTTTTTTTTCTTACCGCGAGGGTTTACCAACAAGTTTGGTATATATATATATATATATATATATATATATATATATATATATATATATATATATATATTAAAAGTTGAATTACAATTGACAGACAAGGATTTTTTAATGATTATTAAAGTAAAACATGCTTGTTTATGGGTAATAAACTATGTGTATATCCAATGTAAATATTATTTCAATTTATGACCATGAACCTTTATCAATAACAGGTAAAAAAACTCGACTTTAGCATGATTTTGCAAACTTATAATGACGTCATACACGAGGTGGTAAATTCTTCAGTAGACTAAATGTATCTATCAATTGTTAGAATTATTTGTCTGAATTTTTTAGATGAGCCTTGATGTGTATCATTTTGCTTTTTCGGACTGTTTTCCTCAACCTTATCGTGATATATAAAACCACAACTTTTCGGCCGCTGTCCTCTCCTACATTCTTCAGGTGTGCTTTGTCTATCGGAGTATAGTAATAATTCAACATCGGAAATCATTTTGAATATAATAGTTTGACTGTTGGCCAAACCAGGAGTTGAAGAACTTATGAAGATCTCATTCAAATGATAACGTCATTGTTTTTGAACACCCATCAATCTCGTGTCGCCTCTCGGATTGATGGGTGTGCAAAAATCAATGACTAGAAGAATTGTAAATCAGAAGAAGAATCGAGACCATCCAGACAACAGCATTGTTAAGATCAGCTAGGATACTCAGAAGAGACATGGAGGCCTGAGGAGACTTGTTATCACTCAGACTCCAATGAAAGACCATCAGCTACGCTGGTGTGAAAAAATCGTAAGGAGCGATATGATAATAATAGATAAATAGATAAATAACTACATAAGTGTTGTGAGGTTTTAAGGGGTCAAATAAGAACAAAACGACGGGTAACAAATGTAGAAAAATGTATTAACGGAAAGTAGACAAATACAATAGAGAGATGTAGAAATTACGTCCGACGAACATAGTTATTGGCATACTCGCATTGGCTTACTGCTAAGCCACAATTATCCCTGTTACTTATAGTAACCTGTCGGCGCATTCCATTAGTCTTATAGGGTGTATCACCTATAACAATAAGTAAATAAAAAATGAAGTAAATAAGAACATAGATACATTTATAATTTTGGAAATAGCACAGATACTGCTACAATATTAGTTCATTCCAAAAATGCATTAGTCTTGTATTAAAAAAAATAAAAGCAGAAAACAATGAAATTAAAGTCCTGGACTCCCCCGAGTATTTCTGATATTATTTCCCATGTATTTACTTTGTTTTTGTTTTTTTTTTTTTTGTAGAAAATGATCGTATAGAAAAAACTATTTGTAAAAGTCTTCGAGAATTAATCTAATTCCCTCCCCTACCATTAAAAAATGGCCGACTGAGGCTGAGAATTCAGTTAATGCAGCTGCAAATATCATTTTTATTTTGAAGAAAATTTCGGGAAGGCATCGTTGTTTTAGTTTGAAACAAAGATCTATAGGAAATATTCACATAAGGAAGAACAAGGCAGGTGGCACAGATGTAAGGTTGTTTTTTTCTCTGTTGCTTTGACTGAGATTTCAATAAAATATATTGATTCTCTGTGAGGCAAGAATAAAAAATATTAGATTTACTTACTTACTCTTACTTACACACACAAACGCACACACGGACACACATACAAACACATGCACACACTTGATGACGAGTCACCACGCACATATGCACGTGTGTGCACACACACATACACTCACACATTCACATACACACATACACACACACACATATATATAATTTTATATTGATAATATTGGTAGTATATCTATAAGTAAACAGTGCTCAATATCGTAAATGGAGCATTTAGATCAAAGTTAGGGTAGTGTGGACATAAAGTCTTGTGTTGAACAATCGCATAGGTGAGAAACTGTCTGTAACTTGATTCCATCTCTACGCTACCCTAACTTTTATTTAAATGCTCTATCCACGATATTGAGCACTGCTAACTTATAGATATACTACTAATATCCTAATATAAAATTATATATGTGTGTGAATATGTGTGCATGCGTGCGTGAGTGTGTGTGTGTGTGTGTGTGTGTGTGTGTGTGCATGTGTGTGTTGTGACTTACATCAATGAGCTACTATAGCAGACCTTTGCAAGTGAATTCGATTTTCACTTTTCGTCTTGTACCAAAAGATAAAGGTCAAACAGAGGCAGAAATATAATATGGTTTAACTCGTTTCTTTTTAATAAGGTTTTAATTACCAAAGTAGGGAAAATTATTATGTTTAATTAAAAAATATTTTCCTAAAACAAGCTAGTTCTAAAAACCTAAAACGTTCTATTAAAAAAAAGAAGATAAATAAATAAATAAAAATATAAATAAAATAAATAAATGAAAAAGGAAAAGTAAAGATCGGTAACATCTGTATAAATAATGATCAGAATATTATCCAAAAACATAACAACAAAATGATAAATAAAATAATAGATAAGAGGGTAAATACTAGAGAATCGCTCAGTAATTTTAGAAGCAAGAATGAATCTCCTTTATAATAAAAGTGCCTTACTGAAAATGTGATATATCAAGTAACAGGAAAAAATGGACAAGCATCAAACAAGATTTATATTGGAGCCACACATAGACATTGGAAAGAAAGGTTTTACAATCACAAATTTTTTTTTCCCGAAAGAGACGTTACACGAATAGCACTGCGCTGTCTCAACGTACATGTGAATCAAATATACGAGTGGAATAGAACCTGAAATGCAAAAGCATAAAAAGGGCGTACGTGTGTAATGAGGTGTCAATATCCTGTTGATTGTAGAGATGATTTTGTGCATAATAGGAGATTCTGAACAAAAGAAAGTAAGTGAATGAACCTCAACACCAGTCGACGACGAGTTAAGGGTCACACTTTCTTTGATTTTAGCCGACCTATCTAGCTAAAATACACAAGCGGGTCGAGAGTCCGGCTAAATAAAATCTGCCTTTTTTTTAACCGATACACCTCACTTAAAAAATCTTATACTGTACAGAAAAATTGTCTAAAATAGACTTTTGAAAACAATAAATTAAAAAAGCAACAACCAATAAAACGTATTCTATGAAAAATTGGTCATACACATCATTTATTAAGATTGTCAATAAAATTAAAAAAAGAAAAACATTATTGTTTAAGTATGTCTCCAGACTGGTAGGGATACGATATCCCAAACCTGACTAGCCATATTAATTTTATTTAATTCTTTTTTATTTCTTTCTTTGTTTTTTTTTCCTTTTTCTTTCTTTCTTTTTTATTATGAACAATTCCAACGCAATATATTACGGTCAATATTTTGAAACACGGAGTTAAAGCAATCAATTTTGGATCCAGGTATGAAACAACGCATTATGAAATATTTTTGAATGTTGCTTACTCGGGCTAATCCTGACAAAAGGATCCCAAATAATATATATATATATATATATATATATATATATATATATATATATATATATATATATGTGTGTGTGTGTGTGTGTGTGTGTGTAAGTTGAAAAAATGGAAGTGAATTCGACATTATGTTGAAAAAATAACTAAATAAAGAATATAAAAAATGTTGAATGGATAAAAATTGTTTAATGGGGTGCCGACATGTGTTTCGACTGAGAGAATGTCCTTGTACACAATATATTATAAAAACTACAATATTTTATAAAAACTACAATAATAAATAGAATACATTGTGTACAGGTACATTCTTTCGGTCGAGACACGTGGCGCCACTCCATTAAACAATTTTTATCCATTCAACATTTTCTTTCCTTTATTTATTTATTTTTTCTACACCCCCACCCCCACATATATATATATATATATATATATATATAATATATATATATATATATATATATATATTATATATTAAAATTAGCCTGTGAAATTTAAGGAATTCTAAGCTTTATAGAATAATCAACATAGGAAATTTATTAAATTTTCTTTTCTCATTTCTATTCTCTTATATATTCTTCAGATCTTCTGTAATGTAAATCCAATTCCAATTTATATGAAGCATTTACAACTCTCTTGTAATAAATGTAGTTCTTTTGATGTATTATTGTCTGATGATCGCGAAAACGTGAAACTATCAGTTGCATTATGTGATTTTAATTCCTATGTGATATATACTTCGTTACTTGAAAATAGTTCGTGATATTTTAACTAATATATTTCTTTTTTTTATAGAAAAGTCTTCCTGTTCGTCTAACATTTTCAGTACATTTGCTCCTAGATTAAAAAAAGATTTTTATTCAAATAAAAAAAAAAAAAAAAAAAAAAAAAAGACTGGATTATTTTAATCTGTTAAAAGCGGAAACTATCGATGGTTGAGTGAACAGTCAGATTTTATAAGTATTGGACAAAAAAGAGAGAGAGAAAAAACAAAAAAACAAAAATAGAAAGTTTTATTAATTCATTAGAAAGTTTTTTCATTACTAAAACCATTTCTTGAATTTGTAGGTGGGGGTGGGGATGAGTTTGTTGTCGCGTTAATTTTTCTTGCGTAATTGTTGCTTTCCGTAAAATGTTCACGAGAGATAGAAAAAAAATAAAAACTAGAAAAGTAAAAAAATCGGAGTGAAAATAGAGAAAGAAATTTGAGAGAGAATGAAAGAGAGGAATGAGGGCGTAGAAAAAAAAAAGAAAAGAAAAGGAGAAATAAACAAAAAATAATCAAAATTAGTATCGAGAAGGAAAAAAAAAAAAAAAAAGGAAAAATCATGAAAAAATGAAAGAAAATTAATGAAAAGAGTGGACGAAATGAAATAAAAACAAAAAGTAAAAAAAAAAAAAAAAAAAGAAAAGTTGAATGACGGTACAATATAATTGGAAAAAGGAAAATGAACATCACACACACACACACCACACACACACACACACACACACACATTATATATATATATTAGGTTAGAGTAGGCACATAGTCATCGGTGCTTAGTAACTGTCAGTTTCCTTCCTATGTGAACATCAGACCAAGTCTGAAACTGACAGTCACCAACTACAGTTGACTCTGTGTCTACGCTATCCTTTCTCAAATATATATACTCTATCACCGACACTGAGCACTATTTACTTATAGAATTACCAAACTATATCATTATATACATGATGGCAGCAAACTCGTGTTCAAGTATTGCCATTGCTTGATATAAAAAAAAATGTTCAACAGTTCAAAGAATATAATGGTGAGCTTCAAAAAGTTCAACAATGAGCTGCACGAAAGTGGCTTTTAGTCCTGCCAAAGTCTAGCACATCTTCCCATATTTACAGTTAATTCCAGGAAGCACAGGGTATTTTATTAGTCCATCCCGCCGATGCCTAGATTGGTGACTGATCAGGCCAGCCTTGCTCATACATAGCCTTCCACACTGGCCACATAGTAGACCGATTTGAAGCCCTTGGTTGTCTACTTTTTTATTCTTGCGAATATCTCGTTTCAACTGCTCATGCTGTAAATAAAATTCATGTCTTTGCCGTTTTAGGCTACAGCCAGCCTTAGTACATATAAAGGACAAGACATGTATTGCATATCAAGCAATGCCTGTGCCTGAAGCTTTTTTAAGTGAGGAAAGGCTTTGCACAGAACCAATCCCAATCTCTAAGTGACTGCCACATTGAACCAAAAAGAAGAACAAGTCAACATCATTGGCTGCAGCAGCCGCCGCAGGTTAAATTTTGGAGTTTTCCTTCTCCTAGACACTTGCCTTGACAAGGCTGAGGAATGTAACTCACCCGGTGGTGTTGGTACGCGCCTGGATACCAATCCAAGTATTTCTACGTCCCCGCGTATGTTATTTGCTAGATGGCCGTTGAGCGAAAGGCTTCATCCGCCCTTTGACAGGTTTTTTTTTTCGTCCTGCTGGATGTCTAGCCATCCTCCTCACCAGATAAGCTTGGTGGGGTAACCGGTTTAGTCGCCGATAATCCGACTATGAGACAGGTAGTACTGAGTTACATAGTACCAGTAGCGCCATATGCGACCTGACTGTGATACATACATACATACATACATATATATATATATGTGTATGTGTGTGTGTGTGTGTGTGTGTGTGTGTGTGTGTGTGTGTGTGCGTGTGTGAAATTTATTTGGTACATGTATAAAGATCATGAATCAATATCAATATCAGTTTCTCTCTCTCTCTCTATCTATCTATCTTTCTCTATCTTTCTCTCTTTATTTCCTTTTTTCTCTTTCTCGCTCTGATTATTTCTCTTGGAGACTGGACGCTTGTAGCCTTGTGTCAGACTAAATCATGTTCAATATCAATGATAACAGGACTAGTAACAGTAAATCAATGGCGAAGTGATTTTGTTTTTCATTCCAGATTTTATTAGCTTTGCCACCGTCGACATCACCACTCACAGAAAAAAAACTATTCGTTATAGGAAATGGGATACAGATCCCCACTTACCCTCCCCCCGTTAGACACTACCCTCAGCTTATATAAATCAACCAATCATCTTAGCAATCACTGGGGAAGGTCCTTCCCATTCGTTCATATTCATTTACATAAAAACTCAAATAAAAGATTTTTAAAAAGACATGTGTCCGATATAATTAAATTAAAAGAAATTCTACTTCAATTCTCCTTTATTTTTCAGGGGGTATTATATCGAGTATTATATCGGAAGCATAATGGCCTGTCAAGTGGAAAATTTTGCACAAATAATGTCAATTCATACAACAATAGAAATATGGCCGGACACGACCAACTTTTAAATGGAAGTCATCACTTTTCTCTTCTTCTCCCCTTAAACCTATTTTCCATTTTATTATTTTCTAGACCTGCACAGACATCGCCTGACTTAACCAATTACTGTTGGTCTCATATAATGCTGGAAGCTGAATTAACAACAGCAACAAGAAAACAAATTCATTATAATCAGCTGAATCTGTGGAAATTCCACGAGGGTTTGAACACTATTCATTATTTTATATCTCTTCAACTCTTCCCTCCCTTTGCCTGCATCTTATCAATATTCTATTATTATTTCGCCCATGAGAGTTTTTTTTTACATCAGAATTAGCCGTTGGTTCACTAGAGGTTGAGTGACAGCAAGTCTTCTCAGGTCTCCTAGACTCTTCTGAGAATCGAGACCATCCAAACAACAGCATTGTTAATATGCTGTTGTTTGGATGGTCTCGATTCTTCCTCTGATTTCCAATTCCCCAGACTCTTTTCAAAAGATCGTTCCAAGTGCTCCAATTACAATTGGTACGACCTTTACTTTCATGTTCCACATTTTTCTTTTCAGTTTTCTTGTAAGGTTCAAATATTTGTCTATCATTTCGTTTACTTTCATTTTCACTTCGTGATCCACCGGAACGACAAAATCCACGAGATGGTAAGTTTTCTTCTTCTTGTTAATTAAAACTAGGTATTGTCTCCTAGCCGGGATTAGGTGATCCGTATGTATCTCAGAGGATTTTATGCGTCTCATTCTCTACGACATTCCGGATTGTGCACATACCATTTAGTAGCATGGTGAAAATTGAATTTCTTACCCAGTGGACCACCTTTCCTACCCAGTCTTGTACACCATTTGTGCTAGTTTGCAGCGTTCGTTAATATAATTAACCGGTTCGTTTTTGTATTATTATTTATTATTATTATTATTATTTTATTATTATTATTTCACTCCTGTGAGTTTTTCTCATTAGCGTTAGCTGATGATCTTTTACAGGTGTCTTCGTGACAACAAGTCTCCTCAGGCCTCCAGAACTCTCCCGAGTATTCTTGCCGATTTCAACAATGCTGTTGTCTGGATGGTCTCAATTCTTCCTCTGATTTCCAGTTACTCTAGTCTATTTTCTAAGTTTTGGAGAAAATTATTATTATTATTATTATTATTATTATTATTATTATTATTATTATTATCATTTGCTTCTTTTGAGTTTTCACATCAGCATTAGCTGATGGTCTTTCACTGGAGTCTGAGTGACAGCAAGTCTCCTCAGGTCTCCAGGACTCTTCTGAGTATTCTGGCAGATTGCAGCAGTGCAGTATTCTGAATGGTTTCAATCCTTCCTTTGATATCCAAACTTTCCAAACCCTTTTCCAATCCTTTAGGGACCGTTCCAAGTGCACCAACCACAATTGGTATCACTTTCACTTTCATGTTCCATAACTTTTTCAGTTCTCTGGCAAGGTCCATATATTTGTCCATTTTTTCATTTTCCTTCAGCTTCACCCTGTGATCTGCTGGCACTGCAAAATCCACCTATTGACAAGTTCTTTCCTTTTTGTTTATCAACACTAGGTCTGGTCTTCTTGCTGGGATAAGGTGATCCGTTTTTATTTCAAAGTCCCAGAGAATTTTATGCGTTTTGTTCTCGAGAACAGATTCTGGTTTCTGGATATACAACTTTGTTGAGTGGTCAAAATTTAATTTTTTGCATAATTTCCAGTGGATCACCTTCCCAACCCAGTCGTGTCTAGTTTTGTATTCTCGTTGTGCTAGTTTGCTACATTCGCAGAGTATATGGTTTACAGTCTCATCTCTATTACCACAAAGTCTACATTTACTATTTTGTTTGGTCTTATCAATTTTCGCTATTATATAGTTTGTCCTTATGGCATTATTTTGTGCAGCAATTATTAATGATTCTGTTTCTCTTTTGAGGTTTCCTTTTCTTAACCATGTCCAAGTCTTTCCATGTGCAACCTCTTCGATTTGTCGTTTGAAGTGTCCATATTATTATTATTATTATTATTATTATTATTATTATTATTATTATTATTATTATTATTATTATTATTATTATTATTTCTTCCAATCTTTGTTGTGTGCGTCAATAATTTTATCTGAAGATTATATAACTATGTGAAAAGGAAATATAGAATTTATGGCTATGTTCTGATTCATCCTCACTTTTTTCTTTCTCTTGCTCTATTTCCTAACAAAGACTTTTACTGTGTGGTAATTTTGACGCATTTCTATTTCTACAGACTTTTCATCTTTGACTTTATCGGTTGATACCCAATCAGCAAGCTTTCGTATTCATTCCTTTCCACTCTCAGCGTATATATATATATATATATATATATATAATATATATATATATATATATATATTATAGTGTAAAAATACATTCAAGGTGCAATTGTTACCATTGGTTTCCAGGCGCATTGTCTTGAAGAAAAGTGGCTAACATGCTGCTTGGAAATCGATGGTAACAATTGCATCTTAAATGTATTGTATACTATAATAAATAACTACAGCTGTTACACACTGTAATCGAGCATTTTATTTTCATTTTCTCCAATACTAAAAAGGAATACATATATATATATATATATATATATATATATATATATATATATATATTATTGCTTCATCAGGTATATAGGTTTCTCGGTCAGACATTGTGATTGATTTTTAGAAGGGTCAGGGTTCAGACAGCCATACATACAAACAAGCAAAATTTATATACTTAACCTGTCATACGTTATTTCCTGGTCTTCCGCGACGATCAGCTTTAAGAGCTCTTTTCTACTTTTGCGCTAAAAGGGGGATGGTTAAGGTTAATCTCTAATGACTGAGATGGAGCTATTTTGGGAAACCTTTATCCGTACGTTGGGGATACATCGCATTAAAATTTACCTTGGGAACCTTGAGATTTTTGGAGGTCCACAAGGTCAAATTTGAAAAACATGGAGTGTCATAAGGGACTAAGATGTGACCCACAGAAAATTTAGAACCCACAATATATATATATATATAATTTAGAAAAAAAATTTTTTAAGAGTTTTACTTTGTTTTATCAAATTGTATTTATTCATTATTTATTTAAGTTTCTGTAATTTTGTATATATTGTGAAATATCTGGAATTCTTTTTTGTTCTTTCTTTTTAAATTAGACAACGATAACAGAATACGTAGTTATAGTACATTTTGATTATTTACTATGTTACTAAGCTTAATAAGAAAGCATGTATGTATTTATCTTGATATTTATTTTACTTTTATTCTCTCATTAATGTTTTAAATTCATTGTTTATTTTACAAACTAGAAAATATATGCACCCTCCGGGTGCAAGTATTTAAGTTTTAATGTAATAAAATATTGTATTAAATTAGAAAGGCTAATGAAACTAAATAAGAATACAGATAAAAGATTTGAAACAGAGGGAGTATAATAAAAAATGGAACAACTGAAACTTACTCTTCCATCACTCTCGTCTTTCATTGTTATTTTTTCTAATTTAAGTATTTAGTTAAAAGAGGAAGTAAAGAATAAAATGACAGTTATTTTATTTTGTTAATGGATTTCATTTAAGATTCATTGAAGAGATTTTTGCTTATATTCATTAAAATAAAACCAAACAGTTAGAAATCAATAATACTAAGCACATAATTATTAAATTCGATTTTTTAATATTAATATGCAAATTAGCTTTCCCGTTCACACTGTAAGCCGCTATTTTGTTGTATATATAAATACAATTGCATGTTGTCATTATGTAGACATAGTTAACAGTATTAATAATGTAAGACAATTTTATTAATAATTGAGGTTTAGATAAAAAAATAAAATCATGGAGAATGTGATGTCAATAACTAAGAGAATTGTGACTTGAGTAGGAATATAGTTTCGGTTACAGACAGAAAAACACACAATCTCCATTATAATAAGATTTATAAGATGCTTTTTTTTCGAAGTTGCGTAATATAAACAGTTACTTAGCTAGATTTCTTTACTCATATTTTACGTTTGAATTCAATTCTATTAGTTGCGTCTTGATATATATATATATATATATATATATATATATATATATATATATATATGGAGTATTTTGTAATTAATATTTATTATTTAAAATAAAATATTAATCTTATCATTTAGTTTAAATGTTAAATAAATATTAATATTTCACTCCTTTTCACACCAGTGATAGTCGAGGTTTTTCGCTGGAGTCTGAGGAACTGGACGTCACCTAAGGTCTCCGGGAATCTCCAGACTATTCTAGACGATCTTGATAATAATGTGGACTTGATGGTCTCAATTCTTTCTCTTATTTCCAATTCTGCCAGTCTTTTTTTCTAAACCTTTGGGGACCGTTCAAAGCGTAGAACTTACTATTGGCATCACCCTCATCCTCATATTCCTCATTTTATTCAGTTCTCTGACAAGGTCCAAATATTTACCTATGTCAAAAGCTGCAATAGTTTTTTGAAAAAAAATTTTTTTCTTGTTAATCAAAACTAGATCTAAATTTATGTTACTATTAGAATATATCTTTAAAGTTATTTTTTAACGAAATCCATTAGTAGGGTTTGTTTAATTTTGTTTAATTCTTTGCAGAATAGTATATGTGAAGAAGAGAAAGTTTTGGCTGGATTAATTAAGTTTTTTATTATTATTATGGCTATCTTATATCTACGTAGGCATTCACTAAGGTAGTTAAGAACGTAGGAGTTGGTACTAGTATTTTTTTTTATAAAAAGGGGTTGATGAATTTATAAGTAATTGAATCAACTAAAATATCAAAAAAGTTGATTTTCTTATTGATTTTGATGTTATTAGTAAATTGTAGAATGGAGGTCGAAATCTGCCTTAAGTCTTTTTATTTCATCAAGGTTTTTAGTATATACGGGTCAGTTAAACCTCATCATCAGATAGAGTTTAACGTCATAACCAGGACAAGAAGACCCTCAGCCACCGTCTTCTAGCACATATATGATAAAAAGGATTGGGGCTTGCCATAAGGGCAATGTAGTTGGGGCAATCATATAGGTGCTAGGGCTTGATATGACCAGCCGATTTGATCGGAGGGGGACTCTCCGACCGTTCTATTTGAGTGTGAGATTTGTAGAAATTCATCATTGGAACTTTCACTATATTTAGCAGGTAAATACGGTAGGATCAGTTGGTTAATAGTTTTAAATAATTGGTATATGAGGGTGGGGATTTGCGAAATTATGGGGCACAAAAAAGAACCAGGTTTGTGTGCTTTTACCAGGTTGTTAAACGACATATCATAGCTAGAGTTTTATGAAAGACATTTAAAATACACGTGCTTAACGGAATAAATCAATTTTCAGTCGAATTTGTAGCTAAATAATAATTTTGTGGGATTATCGTTGGCTCTGAATGTTAATTTCTAAGAATGTAAATTCTCAATATAACATAGACCGCTATAACAATGCAATCCCAACGGGTTCCTATGTCCGTCCTTGAATATATTATATATATATATATATATATGATATATATGTGTGTGTGTGTGTGTGTGTGTGTATGTGTGTAACAATATGTTTGATAATTCCTAGTTTTATCGATTTCGACGTATGTGCGTCAAATTAGGAATTATTGATCTTTTTAAATTAAAAAGATTCTCCATCAGAAATAAAAAAAATGTCCTATTCTTGTTCTGAATGAATGTCTGTTTTTTATGGACCTGTACAATAAACTGGAAATTCTTCGCCGTCACAGAACTTGTTCTGATTCTTTGCATTTTTGATTATCATTTATTTATTTGTTATTTTCGTCAATAACTTTTCCCAAAAGATCTGCCTTTATGTGTTGCTGTGGCCTTTCTATAAATGTCAAGCCCATTTCACACTTCTGGTTTTCCACTGTTAATTTCAGTTTAATCCCAAAGTGTAAAAATTGGAAAAGGTTAGAAAATGATACGAACTCTTGCGGGAATTGATTATAGATTTAAGGAAACCTTTACAAAAAAAAAAAATTACAGCTGAAAAGGAAATTTGTTAAGGGACAGATAAGTTGAGTGTAGATGGGAGGGGCACGGATGGGACTGACAGTTGCATACTCCCCCACCCCACCCTGGCCGATTTTTACCATTCGAAAGTTGGGCGTAACGCACTTTGAAGGTGTGACATATTAAACGGTAATAGAGAGAATAAACTTGTGAAAAAGATTTAGTTACAGTTAACTCACAAACTATTGGTATCAAGTCCCTAGTAAATAAAGATGACACAATTTAGTTCAGCATTAAATCCAGAAAGGACAAAGTTCCAAATTGGCAGATACAAATAGTTAATCCAACATCCGAAAGCTGCACTTTTCCCGCTGGAAATTTTAGATTATCATTTTTTTAATAATAAAAGGAAGATTAATTTTTCCCAGAATTCAACGTCGACGGTTATGTATTTATGAGAGGAAGGTGTTTACGGCTTATATTAAGATTAAAAGGGCACCTTACGTGGTGTTATGGTTAGCAAGCTAGATTCGCAAACCATTGTTAGTGAGTTCGATTCTCATTGGGCGTCCCGTACTTCTGGTCTTCTGCTACAGTAAATAACTATATCAAGATTAAAATGGCACCTCACCTGGTGTAATTGTTAACAAACTAGATTTGCAGGCCATTGTTAGTGAGTTCGATTGAGTGTCCAATACTTCTGGACTTGTGCTACATATAAGCTAAGCTTAGTAAATAACAATATCAAGATTAAAATCCATCAAACGCAATCCTAATTTTTTCCATTTCAGTCCTGTTCCATAATAAGCTAAATGTTGTACACTGGAATTTGAATGTTTCTGTATACTAATACATACAATATATATTGTTCGCACTAACAAATAAGTTCTTCGCAGCAAAGTGCTAAAAATTGGTATTATATAGACGGTTCTCCTAATGATCCCCATAAAGTCCTCGGAATGCACTAAACAGCAGTAAACAAGAAGTCTTGAACCAGTTCATTTACTCCCAGAAAAGGTCCACAACACTAAAAAATATAGCAGTATCCCAGGCGAGTGAGTTGGTTGTGTATTTCCTACTGACGTCATTTTGGCTGAAAGCCTCGATTTCAGTAGCTGATTTTCGAAACAGGTTTTACTTGACGCAACATAATCTTTATACTATTTCTCTGAATATTTGAGATGAGGTTTGATGATTAGCATTATCTGCGTTATTATTGTCCTCATTTTCATTGTTATCTGTAGAACGTTTCGGCCGATATGCCCTCCAGCCTTCTTCAGGTATTTCTTGTTGGACTCGGGAACCTTCTTTTCGGACTCGGGACTTTCTTGTCGTAATCGGAAACGTTCTAGTCGTAATCGGGAGCCATGACGGAACTTTATTCAGTCCACGGGGGTATCCTGTTATCATTCCGCTAACCATAGCTGGGGTAGAGGCGTTAAGCTGTGTTAATTATTATTCTATGTTACTGTCCTTGATCAGGATTGAACCTGCAATCTAGAGATAACTGTCACTTAGAACTGTCTTAACCTCACTCCTTTACCCACTTGGCCATGTGTCCAATTAGCCAATCCAGTGTGGATTTTGGGAACTTATAAATCTAATGTCTTGTTTTAGCATGAATATCTACCTATTCACTTATGTATGATTTTTTACCTAGACTCATATTGTGTATTTTTAAAAAAATCTTTAAAAAAAAAATCTGATCTAGCCTTTTTAAGGTTCCAGAGCCCGTGAAGAAGGTTCCCGAGTCCGACAAGAAATACCTGGAGAAGGCCGGAAGGCATATCGGCCGAAACGTTGTAAAGATAACAATGAAGATGAGGACAATAGTCCGAATAACGCAGAAAATACTAATAATCTTTATAATTTCGTTGTTTCCCATTTTGTCTTAAATTCGACACAGCAAAACTATGTAGATATCCATTGAGTAAATGTTTTAATGCAAAATTTGATAAATACATATGAACAAAATTACCACAAACGTTTGTTGTTTTTTTAAGGTTGTATGTATATAAGTTAAAGTTGCAATAGATAAATTAAGATAAAATAGGTAACTAAATGGAGGCGCGTGGTGTAATGGTTATCATTGTAGAAAATGGACACGGCGTAACCGAGTAAATCTAGACGATGATGTTTCCATTTCGCAACGCACACCCTTGGGAAATTTATTAATCCAATTATTCTCCCTCCAGTTAAGGATAATTAGTAGGGCAGACTGGGGTCTTTAACCTTGGTGTGGCAACCGGTCTAGGAGAAAGAAAACTCTAAATTCAAAACCTGTTCAACTCCATTAAAAATTGACCTCATGTCTCATCCTACTCGTGCGGAGGGTCTGAGTAAATACATATAAAATAGGTAATTAATAAACAAAGTTTGGGAATGTAGGATTATAATAAGTGTCCCACTGAAGATTGAACTCATTGCAATAGTCATAATGGTCTGCAAAAGTAGCTTAAAAACCAACGCCCTACGACAGGCGCCCTATCTAAAATAATTTAGGCCAACATTAATCATACAGAGGAAATAATCGAAAACAAAAAGAAGAAAAATATGGTGGACTGCATGAATCTACAGTAAAGAGGACGAAATATTTTTGGTGTCTCTAGGAAATTAGTATGACGGATCCCAAAACAATTACTTAAAGAAACAGGAAATATTATTTGATTGGATGAAAAATAATATATTGATTATTGATAAAAAAAAATATAGCTGACATAGAGAAACATTTAAAATGAAATTTGGATTCAAGAAAAAAGGGGAGATAATTGAGTCACTATAAAATGGCGTCAGTTTCATTATTTCAAAGTAATTGCATCTATAGTTCTTTCGGACCATATGACCTTTAGGCACCCCTTTTTGATCTCGATTAAGAAAGGAAATGTTTTTCATTTACACCGTCAATATCCGGTTGTTTTAACAGACGATTTTTAGATATTTTTTTTAAATGTTAAAAATGACCCTTAACCCCAACCCCTAACAAACAACCGGATATTGACGTTGTAAATGAAAAACATGTCCTTTCTTAATCGAGATCAAAAAGGGGTGCATAAAGGTCATATGGTCCGTTCTTTCTAAAGTTTCTTGACTATGAATTATTCATTAGTTCTATAGCGTATCCAACACAATAGATCTTTTTGATAAACAAATTTCTTTATTATAGTCGTATTTGGATACCAGAGGGAACTAACAGTGTTTGGTAGGATAAGAAACACCAGCAGCAGCAGCGGCGGTGGAACAACACGCTGCTTAGTTACTTTATTTTGAAATGAGGGTTTCATACCTTTCCCATGGGTATTAGTCCTAAAGTGAACGTAATATCGAGGTAAGATGCAGCAGTCTAGCACGTCAGCCATTACGCGACGAATTCTTTCCCTCAAAGTTGCTTAGCCACTGAGGAATAAAATACGTGATACCAGTGATTTAGTACTTGTTGTGCGAAAGCAAGACTTGTAAGCTATATGCTTACAAGCCCTGCCTCCGTACAATAGAATTTCCATTTTTATTCTTGTAAGAAATATAGTTTAAATAGAAAAGACTGAAAAATTGGTTACCTTAACAGGAAGACAAGAAAAAGAGAAGTCGAACGTGAGTAAATATTTCATATGTATTAGACTGAAAATGGTAGCATGATCAGAGTTACAACATGTACAAAGCACTAAGGAAAGTGACTGTCGAGGCTGTTTTTGAACAAAGACGAACGCAACGAAACTGTTGGTAAGATAATATTTTGTAGGCTAGTTTAAGACTACATGAAATGACGTAAAATGAAGAACGGTGTCACCTGAATATAGGTAGCTTAGAAAAAGCTTACTGTAAACTTTGAAGCCCTGGAAGGAGAAATATTAGAGATTTTCATGTAAAATATATATTGGACCCGAGAAGAAGAAGCAGCAGCAGTAGCTAACATTTTATTATAATCTATTAAAGGGTTTGTCCATACGCATAATATTCTTTAATGTTTGGTCCGATTCCAATCAAACATTCAATCTAAAAGTTTTAGAATAAACATGGCTAATATCTTATCTTTTTACTCTTTAAAAAGGCAACTATTTCTTATGCTAAGTAATTGCAAGTAATTACCAAAGTTTGCAAAGGAGATAACGAAAGATAATGCTTGGTATTAATAATAACAAGAATTCTTTTTAAATCGACAATTCTTGAGCAGATATTACTATGGGTAAATAATAGGGCAGGTGGACTCTTTAATCTTGGTACGGTACCTGGTCTAGGAGAAGGAAAACTTTGAATTTAAACCTGGTGAACTGCGCTTAAGAAATTGACCTTGTGTCGCACCATGCTTGTGCGAATGGATTATTAATACATATAATAAGAAAAGGTCAATTTATTTAATTATTCATTATATTCATGACTTCAAAAAAAAAAATGGTTTACCTCTTTGAGTTTCTGCAAGATCTATCGTAAAAATACGCAAACATCTGGTGACAATGTATTTAGAGAATAACATTGCACTTAACTCTCTATGTCAGTTCGGCGAGACTCTAATTCTCTTGTTATTTATGTTAGAAAATCTTGACATGTCAAGATTTTCATAAAAGCTAGCCTTTTTTCTGTTACCATTTGATGTATTACATCAAGCTAATCACCGTCTAAGTCGGCGATTCTCAATTGGGGGTCATATGGCTCCCGGAGACCATATAACATTTAATTGTCCAGGCAAGTAAAACATATTTAATTATAAAAATACAATAGGACTTTTAAACACAGAATGGCTATGGGAGTCCACCAGAGTAAAATAGCAATCAAAGGGGTCCATAGATAAACAAGAGTTTGAGAATCACTGGTCTAAGTTACGATTTTAAAAAGAAAAATGTTCACCTATAAAGACCAAGTTTAAATATGCCGAATAGAATATATTTATTGAACCTACGTTTTAAACGTATTCACCAAAAATTTATCTCCAAAATGGAGAATTTTTTTCTCTTTCCCTCTCTGTCAGTTTCTCTTTTTTTCTTTAGTTCTTACTCCAAGTTTGTCCTGTTTCTCTGTACTCGCAATTAGCTCAATTTGCCTTTGATATAATAAATAATATAATAAAAAAAAAGCTGTCTCAATTGAATTTTTCTTACTCTTTTATACATGTCGTCACTCCGATCATTCTCCTACAATCCTCTTCATTGCCGGTCTAATATATATAAAGTATTCGCTTACGTTCAACTAAGGTAAGCGATTTTCAGCCTCTGCATTCTATATTTAAACTACACCTACATAAATAGTAGTAGTAAGTAAAATCGTCAGAGTGGCCAATTGTCCGTACCAGCCAAACAGCGAGACAATCTATCCCTTTTTCACTAGCACTAAAACAAGGAGACTGTTTGGCGTCAGAAGTGGAGCGCCACACCGACCATCAGCTCCCAACTTTACCATACAGATTCAATCTGTGCTATTCATGCTCTGAGCTGAAGAGAGTCGGTATCGAACGCGGAACCATGTGGTTCCTTGGCGGATAGTACTTATAGAAATATTCAGGTGTTTTTCTCTAAATTCAAATACCACTTGTTTAGTGTCTCGTGCTACGCAATCATTAGTATGTTACAAAGAATAGATTTCTTGTTATGAATTTAGTAATTGAATTTTTCTATAAAAATCATGATTTTTGGACGATTGTTTTCATTTTTCTCCAATCTAATACAATCTAGTTCCTCTATCCATTGATAAATAACGCAGCCAGAACAGAAAAGTTTGATCCTGAGCAGTGGTTTCCAAACTTTTCATGCTAGCACCCATTTGGCTTTCCAGTGGATTTCTCGCCCCCCCTGCGAACAACTATTTTTTGGTATGCTTCAAATTGAAAACAAGATTAAACATAAAGACGTATTTCACAAATAAAACCTAATTTTGGTAACTAGTGTGCCACTGTACGTGTTGTGTACAGGCGTCAATCAAACTTCCAGACTTTTGACTATGATTTCGGACTACTTAACGAAACTATGCATTTATTTATAATTCTTATGTCAGTTTTATTATGTATAAACTGCATACGAGTTCCTTTACCTTTGTGTTTATGACACATATTTTGTCATTTACATTTTGTAAAAAACAAGTTATTTATAAACTGTTCCTAATTCCACCTGTCAACCCGACAGCCCTTTTTATCTCACCATCCCTCTGCCGCTTTTTCCCTTACTGCCCTCTAAATCTTTCCATCTCCCACAGGTGGGCCGTACCTCCCACTTTGGGAATCACTGATCTAAAGAATCTCTCATTTAAAGTTCGTTAATGAATATCACAGATTTTTACAAATACAAGACTGATTATTTGAAATAGGACAACTGGCTCAGGATTTTCAGCTTGTCGTGATAATCTATTGCGTATTAGTCGACCTAAGGTCTTTCAGACTTTCTCTTTATTGTTTGAGCCAAACCTTTAGGTGTAATAGAAACAGAAAGATAGGTAAGGTAAATAGAAAGGGTGATTTTCTTTTTTTTTACGTTAGTTATTCAGAAAAAATATTTTTAAATAGACTAGTGAGTTTTCTTTAATGTGACATCCGGTCTGAAAGTGTATCGTCTCTTTTTGGTCATCAGAAGCCGGACATCGGAAGATGTAACAATAAGAAATAGAGAATTCATTCGCGGATTTCTTTTTTTCTTTTTCACAACCAGACTCTATTGTCTACAGTGTCAGATTCTCCTAACTTAACCTTCTGTATACACTGCCTTGACCATTAACAATCGCAAAAGCAGCAATAAATAGTACTACTACTACTACTGCTAATAATAATAATAATAATAATAATAATAATAATAATAATGTAGAGACAGAGACGAAACGGTTTATCATATAATAAGCAAATGCAGCAAATTAGCACAAAGAGAGTACAAGACTAGGCACGACTCGGTGTGAAAAGTAATCTACTGGGAATCGTGCAAGAAGTTCAATTTTCACCACACAACTAAATGGTAAATGCACAAGCCTGAACCTGTCCTGGAGAATAAGACGCATAAAATTATCTGGGACTTCGAGGTACAGACGGATCACCTAATTCTGGCCAGGAGACCGAGCCTAGCATTGATTGACAAGAAGATTCACTCATCTGGTGGATTTTGCTGTGCCGACCGACTACCGGGTAAAAATGAAAAGAAACGAAAAGATAGACTAATACTTAGACCTTGCCAGAGAACTGAAAAAAATATGGAACATAAAAGTGAAGGTCGTACTAATTGTAATGGTTGCCCTTGGAACGTTTCATAAAGCTCTGGAAAAAATTTGGGGGAATTGGACATCGAGACCATCCAAACTACAGCACTGTTAAGATCGGCTAGAATACTCAGAAGAGACTGGAGACCTGATGAGACTTTCTATCCAGTGAACCACCGGCTACGGCAAGTGTGAAAAACTCAAAATAATGATAATAGCAAGTGTAGGATTTGTGGAGACAAAGATGAAACTGTAATCATGTTATAAGCGAATGTAGAAAACTAGTACAAAGGGAGTAAAAGAATAGGCACGACTGGGCGGGAGAGGTGATCCACTATGAATTGTGCAAGTAATTCAATTTTCACCATGCTACTAAATGGTATATGCACAAACCGGAATCATCGTAGAGAATGAGACTGTAAAATTCTCTGGAACTTTGATATTCTGACAGATCATCTAAAATCGGCTAAGAGACCAGCGTTAATTAACAAGAAGAAGAGAACTTGTCATCTCGTGGATTTCGCCATCCCGGCAGATCACAGAACGAAAATGAAACAAAACGAAAACAATAGAATAATACTTAGGACTGGCCTGAAAACTTAAAAATTGTGGAACATAAATATAAAGGATTAGGTTCAAAGTTCCGTGATGGCTCCCGAATACGACAAGAAAGTTCCCGATATCGAAAAGAAGGTTCCCGAGTCCGAGAAGGTTCCCAAGTCCGACAAGAAATACCTGAAGAAGGCCGGAGGGTATATCGGACGAAACGTTGTACAAATAACAATGAAGATGGGGACAATAGTCCGAATAACGCAGATAATAAATATAAAGGTTATACCAATTGTAATTGAGGCTCTAGGAACGATCCCCAAGGGTTTGGAAAAGAGTTTGGGGAATTTAAAGCCAGAAGAAGAATCGAAATCCTCCAAACAACAGCATTGTAAAATCGGCTAGAATACTCAGAAAACTCAACTTTCAATGAACCATCAGGTAAGGCGGGTGTAAAAAATCTTCACATATTAAAGTAATAATGATGCTGATAATGATAAACCTCAGCAGTTAAATGATAATAATAATCTTTTGTATTCTATTTTAAATAGCTTTTTGTAGATATTTCTATCCAGTTACTTCCTGCAAAGAAGCGACAAGAAGAACTAAAAGTTGACACAAATATAATTTACCCCCCCCCCCAAAAAAAATGATAATATATGTAGATTCAATTTTAAGAGTTTCCTGGGTATGACATGAAACTACACCTGGTTGTGATGCTTTAGTTCTGTAGAGTGTACAATCACTACTTAATTGTCATTTATCTCAAGTCCACAATGACTCAGATTAGTTGTACCTATTAGAGTCCCATCTATGAAACAAATAGATCCGTTTGAAAATGATTATTATTAGATAGGAATACTTCAAACCATATAACTGTTTGCAAACAAATGATTATGATTAAATAGAAATTGTTATTTCAATGTATATAATTGCAAAAAAGAAAAAGAAAAAAGAGGCAAAAATAGTAACATCGGCATAAAATAACACAACAAGGGTTGACATGCCGTAAAATCGAATAATCTATAATAAGAGAATATATATATTTAGCAACCAATCACACGATTAGATGTGACTAAAAGTCAACTTCTTAAGTGGAGTTTAACTGGTGTGAATTGACAGTTTTCCTTCTCCTAGAATGGTTACCAAATCAAGGTTAAAGAGGTCTGACATTATTTACCCATAGTGGGGGAGAATAGTTGGATGCATACTTTTCTCTAGAGTATAACCGCTATGTGAATGCAAACATCCGCGTTCAGGATTTGAACTCGTCTCGCCGTGCCTATTTCCCACGGCTGTAACCATTACACATCACGCCTCCATTATGATAAAAAGATATAGATAATTTGATTCAAAGATGTATAGAATAAATATTACTATGGATGAATGACGTTGCATTGGAATTGTGCAAGTGATTAAGATTTACCCATGCAGATCAATGTCTCGATCCTCCGAAAATAGTTTGTAAAACCAAGAATAGTAATTATTTATGATTTTAAAATTTTCTCTAGTCTCCTTAACCAGATCAGTGAACCATTGTAGCAAAAATAAAAATGTCTTCCTTCCACCAAAGGTGAAACTGAAAGAAGGAAAAACTAGGAAAATAGCGGCACTTTACAACAAAATTAAGAAAATTGTGAATGTTGACTATCAAATCATTATAAGTACAGAAACACAGGAATTTGATATATTTATTCAAAAGTCATATCTTAATATTGGTTGGAGTTTGAGCTGAGTACTGTACTTTTGAGAACCAAGTATCCGTCCATTTAACAAAATTGAAATGTGTTTCTTTATATAGTTGATCCGTAGACATAATGACACATTTATTATGATCTCATCTGAGGGCATAAAACTTAGAAGAAAGAGACATTAGGTTGACAATCTGTCAATCATAAAATCTTCTCACTTCCCCGTGTCACAATTATTTTCCTTGGTTGGTATCAAACTCTTAAAGGGACTGGTTTATATAACATACAATAACGTCACAATTGATCTCGCAAAATAAATATTTCTATTGAAAAGGCGAAAGTCGTCAGTGATGTTTCTGGGATCATTGAAAATTTTGGTTTTTTCAACATCATATTTTCTCTACCAAGTGACCCAATCAGGGCTGATCAGTCTCTGATTCCATCACGGGAACTAATTAGTATCCGGTTCGTGGACCGCTCAGTCATTACCATACAAAACAAGGCCCCATTGGGGTGGGGAGTCAGCTCTATAAGAGAAGGAGTCATACAGCCCTAGTCGACAGGGTAATAGTATGAGAAGAGTAGCTGGTTGAAATTCTTTTCAAATTCTCAAAGGATCTTTCTCAGTATTCTATCACATCCCGATATTGTCAGGATTTTAACAGTTTTAGTAAATATCCGAAACTTTAGATTCCCCAATTCGCTTATAATGTCTTAAGCATAGTTCTGTTGGGTTGTCTTCCCTTGCATGGAAGAGTTATCTTCCCTCTGGGTTCCCGTTTTTACCACTAGGGTTTTTTTTGTATTTAAGCGCCTGTTTCAAACTCTCCTTCTTTCTTCTCCGGGAACTCACATACATGGGTTAGACGTTTATGTCTACACCTCGTGTGGGGGCTTCGGTCCCATTACAGCCACTAGTAAGTGACTTTAGTTGATGGACTCTCCATAGCTGTCCATTACTTCTATATGTACATTTAGTATCTCTTGTATACCTCCTTATTGTATCTCTATTCATGATGTGTCGTTTTTTATATCTTCTTTGTATTTCTGTTATATGTATCATTTCCATGTGCCTGTATTAAAGTTCATGTTATGTTTAACACTCGTGTCAGAGTTGTTTTGTTCAACCAATTATAACATTATTATAACCTTGAACCTTACAGTTCCAAATGATCCAGATATGAAAACGAGCTCGACATTCATGTTTTGAAATTTCATCAGTGTAATTGTTACTTTTGTAGGAAATGGACACGGCGAGACGAGTTCAAATCCTGAACGTGACTGTTTGCATTTAATATAGCGCTAATATCCTTGGGAAATGTACGAATCAAACTATTCTCCCTCCAGTTATGGTTAGATAATCGGGGAGACTGGGATCTGTAACCCACTTCTTCACTACATATTTTACTTCGTCGTCACTGGAATAATGTTTGCCTCTGAAACCCTCTTTCATGAGACCGAAGAGATGATAGTCTGAAAGCAAACATTATTACAGTGACGAGGAAGTGAAATCTGTAGTGAAGAAGTGGCTCAAAAAACAGTCAACGGGGCAGAGATACATGCTCTCATTCAAAAGGTGGAACATTGCTATTGAGAGAAATGGTGATTATGGAGAAGTAGGGATGTGATCCACAGAGGACCAGCTTTATTTCGATGTATGATACGTGTTCCTGTGTTGGTAATTATATCTATCCTAAACAAAACTCTTTGACTCACCATCGTATTATTATTATTATTATTATTATTATTATTGTTGATGTGTTTGTTGTTGTTGTTGTTGTTGTTGTCTGGTCAGGTAAAAATTGGTCTTCAATTATCTTTGTTTATTCCTGCAGGTTAGCTTCAGTATTTTTCTGTTCAGCATTCACCCGTATTGGCAGTATACAATTCTAATGTCAGTCCAAATTACTTCCTTTTCAATGATTACGACTTCTTAGATGCATTGTCTTGTAGGCCACAGACGAATTCTATGTGTATTTCCTGCAATATAACTTACGTCCAATCCTACTTCCAATGTTATTTACTTATTTGCTTAAAGGTAAATAACAACCAACCCCGAACAGAAATGTTTTTGTTTTGTTGAGACAACTTTATTCAATTTTATCTGCGTTTAAGATTGCTCTTCAAACGCAACACACGAAGAGTCGCCGATACTTATAAGAAAAAAAAAACAAACAAACGTTCTGTTGTGTCTGATTTTAGAAAGTTGAACAATTAAATCTTTGTCTACTTTAAGCCACTCACAACAGGTCTTCCATATATGTGATCTTACCCGAATCCGCCGGCAGCGGCTCCTCTGCGTGTCACATAGTTCATTATAATCGATGTGAAGGACTCAAATTACAATAATAATAGGACTTTATTCGAATAGAATGAGTACTGAAGTAAATAAACAATGACTATAGAAATATCCCATCATAGAGTTAAACAATATAAAGAAAATTTGGTACAGCCGTGGGGTAAATTTGGTACGCAATGGGTTAAAGTGATTTGATCATGAATGTGTGTATTGTACTATTAAAGCTTTCATATCTTCAAGAGATTAAGGAAAAATATTGATAAAGGTCACTCAGCATGTAGACTTATTAATTTCAATGATAATCCTAAAGAAGATTGTTGCAAATGTTGCTATTATGGTCAAGGCATGTTGAAAACATCGGTTCCCGCTTGATCACCGAGGTTAAACAGCGATGAGCCTGTTAAATACTTAATTGGATAACTACTCAAGTTACAGCAGATAATGGCATTTGATTTGGCATTAAATAACCCTACAAGAGTAATAATGCGTAAAACAAAATAACCATACAACCAACAACATTTTCTTGATAAAAAAATTGCATGAATAAAAAAGAATCCACAAATTGATAAAAGCAAGATAAGAATTTGTAAAATTTAATGTTCTCTTGTTTATCTTTCATTTTATGAAAAAAGGAATCTAACGAACGAATTAATTGATATCCACTGGTTGGTTGGTTGGTTGGTTAGTTGGTTGGAATTTTACGCCATGTCAACTCTTGGATTTTTTTATGCCGAAGACGTTTTGTTGGGTATTAAATTTTTTCAAACTAAATTTTTTTAAAACATTTTTAAAACTCATTTTTTGATCTATCTAATTGTTATAGGTGATATAACCTATGTACATAATTGGAATGCGCCGACGACTACAGAGTAGCAGGGACAATTGTGGCTTGGGACACAAGCAACGCGAGTTGCGACTAAGCTTACTCGCGTAGGCTTGCTGGTCAGTGTGCTTCGGCCACTGGACCGGTTGCGTTTGGTTAATAGCGTCGATCCCAGGCGCCCCCTTGAGGGGGAAAGTCAACGGGATCGACGCAATTTTTCTACCTACCACCCATGAGTCTCGGCTTGTGGGTGGTGCCCACATAAAACGGGCATTGTGCCATATCGTGTAAAAGTGGGAAACATGTAAATACCACAAGCAACGCGAGTCAGTTCGCAACTGTATGGTCAGACGCAACTCCACTTACTTTTATGTAATTTCTACTAATTTTTGTTCAATACATTTGTATCCATTTTCATGAGTCGTTTGTCTTATTTTTACCCTTAAAAAACCCACAACACTAATCCATAGACGGAACTCTAAAAGGTACTACCACACCGAGTCAGAGTGAGCCTAGGGGGTGGATGGCGATGAAGGTGCTCTGCACACTCTTCAGAGCGCCAGAATTGGAACCTCACCACTAAATGTAGTTAACACTAACACCCTCAGCCACTGCCTTCTAGCATATATATGATACAAAGGGTTGGGCCTTGCCATAAGAGATATAGAGTTGGGACATTCATATGTGCTTGGAATTGACGTGACCAGCTGATTAATCAGAGGTGGCCTCTCCGACCGCTCGTCAAGCCTAAGTAAGAGTCAAAGTGGGATGTTGCATGCCAGAGCCTGCTCAGCCACTAGGATTCTGTCCGTAAGCATTACGGGTCGCCACCCATGGTCAACTGATGCCTCCACTAGTGGAGGTCTTACCTCTCTGCAAAGGTGTAGTTGACGTAATTTACTTCCCCAGCAGACAGGGTCGATATCCAGTGGATATTTCTGAGGAAGATGATGGAATGAATATGCTGATATCTTTGACATTAAGATTACTGTCAACTGAACGAGCCGATTTATTGGGGGCAAGTGAATATAATTTTTAGTGCACATTTTTCATCGCAGAATTTTTGTTCCTGTTCATGCAAGTGTTTATTTGATTGCTCAAAAGTGTCTGTTCATTTAGTAATTGATTTGATGCCTTAGTGAACTTAATGAACTTAACTTATAAATCAAGAACGACAACTCGTCACTGAAGTGCATAAATAACGAGACATACACATTTATGACAACTGTAATAACTAATCCTTGTTAATTATATCATCCATTATTAGACTTATTAGGTGCAAACTATTTTTCTTTATTTTTTTCTTTATTGAAATCTATTTCTAGATGAATAAAGATAACGTGTCACTTCACTACTTATTTCTACTGATTTGAAAACGTGTTTTATTGTTATATATCCACTTGTTTCTGAGTGTATATATCAAGACGGGGGAGGACCCCGTCTGGATCTATTCTTACTTGTGTGTTTACTGTATGGGAAGAGAGATATTCGTCATGTGAGATATCCGTAGTTATACTTCCCATATTAGATCTTCTACTTCGTTTTTATTTACTTTCTGTTGTCTTGAGTAGCTATCTTCATGTCTTTTCTGGGGGTTTTGTGTAGGAATTAGCTTTATTACGGTCCTGTACTTTACTTTTCGTAGTCTGTAGCTATCTTCATTACTTGGTCATTTGTTCCGGGCTGGTATTTATTCTAACTTCTGGTTCTATTCCTCGGTTTGGTATTTCTTCTTACTTCTAACTTCTTCAAAATGCTGGTGTTTTAAGATATGCCAAGGTTGTCATAGTTTTTAGAGACAATCTCAAGGCATAAATCTTTTGTGATCACATTTTATCAAACTTAAACTCATGATTTCTCAACCGGACGTGGGAGCCGATCCGATCCGTCTTTTCATCACGAGGTCCAGCAGCCGACTAATTTTCTAAAATACTCTATTCCGACCGTTTGCTTCATAACCGGAAATCGAAGGTTAAGCTAAGGTTATTGGGTGTCAATCACTCTAACGGATCAGATTTGAATTCAACAACACCTGGATTCAAATCTGTTTCTACACTCACCGTCAAAGGCGATAGTACTCCCATCTATATATAACATTATTACTTCTTTTATCAGTCATTGTAAATGCCATTCTTAATAAATTTCTCAGCTCATTCTAATTCGTGAACTTTTGTATTTAAAATTGAAGGTACAAAGTGGATTTAAAAATGTAAAAATATAAAAATTGGATGTTAGTATATATTCCTAATTTTGATTCGATGGGCAGCAGATGTAAGAAAGTGAGTCGAAAACAACACATGAATAGCAGTACGGTATCTTCATTATTTAGATTATTACACTCGGGCAACCCGCCCTGTCGGCTGGGGCGTTAGAATGCACCGACTGCACCTCTGCAGAGAGGTAAGACTCCCCCAATGGGGCCACCTGTTGGCCATGGGTGGCGACCCGTGATGCTTAAGGATCGAACCCTGGTGGATGAGCAGTTCATGACATGCAATACTCCACTTTGGCCCTATCTTGGGCTAGACGGGCGGTCGGAGAGCCCCCCTCCGATCAATTGGCTGGTCACGTCAAGCCCTAGTACCTATATGATTTTCCCAACCCTATTGCCCTTATGGCAAGCCCCAATCCGTTTTTATCATATGGGTGCTAGAAGGCGGTGGCTGCGGGTCTACATGTCCTGGGAATGACGTTAAACTCTATCTGATGGTGAGGTTCCAGTTTTGGAGGTTTGGGGAATGTGGAGCACCCCTTCATCACCATTGCTCCCTGGTCCACTGTGATCCGGAGTGGTAGTACCTGTTAGGGTCCCATCTATGGGTTAAATAGAAAAATGTATTTATAAAAAAATTGTATTATCATTAGGAATTGATTTATTTCAAAACTTTATCGGCATTAAATGCCCCACTGAGGTTGATATGCCGTAAAACAAAACAAACCAAACCAAACACTCGGGCAATCAGAAGGAAGCCACCTCTTGATAAAAATACAGCAGAGAAGTCAGTAGGCACTTGTGATAATGCACAGAACCAATCAATTTTATCAATCTGTCTTAAGTATTTTAATGGCGAACAAGTATGAATTATACGTCTGGAACTTAAAAACAACAATGAAGACAACAATCCAAAAATATGAAATAATAAATAGTTTTACTCAGATATTTTTTAGTTAATAGCGACTTTTGTGACATTCTCGATGAGGAATGAGTTAACGGCTTCTAAGAATGGATGAAAAACTACAAGAACAGTTTATTCTTCTGTATTTGTTAATGAACTCGTGTGTAGGATTAAGAAATTAAGATAATCAACGCAATCAGCAATTTTTTTAATTAAACCGAGAAAAATAAAGAAAGAAAAAAACAAGAAAAAAAAAAAAAAAAGAAAGAAAAGAAAAAGAAAAAAAATATTAGATATAATTTCTTTTGCAGAAACTGTCATTTGAAGAATGGAGTGACCGAATGGAAATTACTTGATCTTGTTTAATTCGATTTCTAAAGACAAAAAAAAAAAAAAATAAATGAATAAATAAATAAAAATAAAAACAATTAGAAGAGTAAAGTTAACCTCGAGTGATTAATCCTCAACCACGATTCTTGAAAAGAAAAGAAATAACTCGAGGGGAAAAAACGTAAGCAGGCCACTAAAAAATGTGAAGAAAATTGACTTCATCAAACGTCAACCATTTTATTGGATTCAAGAAAGATGGTGCAAAGTTTTTCGACTTTTCCTCCTTAGGACAGTTTTTCTTTTTTCTTTTTTTCAGAACTATTTAGTAAATAAAAGTAGGGTTTTAAAAGAAGCTCGTAAAAGATCATGTCCAGGAAGTTTTGGTAAGGAGAAAGAAAAAAAATCAGATTAAATTCTGTTAAGACAGCTTTTAAAGAAAAGAAAGAGGAGGAGATGGAAGAAGAGGAGAGGAAGTAAAAGTGAAAGTGGTCGGCATATTTGGAAATGCTTTATTTTCTTTAAAGACACACTAAGCAATTGGTTAGGAAATTCTACTTGAAATTAATGGAACCATCATAGAGGAGCGCACGTTATCCAAAATTCAGCATCATTCTCATGAATAGAAGCCTCATCACTGATACAGTTTTGAATCATACTCCAGGACCTCATTCTCACGAGAATAGGGACATTCTCGTTAACTTAAAAGGGGAACAACGAATGTTCAGAAAAGTTTTTTGTAATGGCAAACGTTACATACCTAATACCCAAAAAATAAACTGTGATCCAATATTTTCACAAGAAAAAAGTAAAACATTTCAATTTTCCTGAACATATCGAATAAAACTTGAGTTTGGTCGACCCTTTAAGTAAAATAAATAAGGACTTTTCGTCTTAAACTATCATACAATATTTTTTTTTATTTCCCATAGATTCCCCCTGATTTCACTCAGAGCTTCTCTGTGTTTCCTTATCTTTTACTCTTCTTGTTTCTAAGTTCTTCTTGTTTCTTTGTGTTCGCAAATTTTCTGTTTGCCTTTGCTCAAAAACGGTCTCGACTGTCTCTTTCCTTAGTATTTTGTACATGTCGTCCCTTCGATCATACTCTCACAATCCTCATAATATATATAAAATATTTACTTACAACCGACTTCATCTTTTCCTCTCTTCCTGTTAAGGTAAACAATTTTTCAGTTTTTCTATTTATATTTAAACTAAAGATTTTATGACGTGAATAGGTCAAATCCATCTTTTAGCAGAATAAACAAACAAACAAACAAACAATAAAACAAACAAACAAACAATAAAACAACAACAACAGCAGCAGCAGCAGCAATAATAATAATAATAATAATAATAATAATAATAATAATAATAATAATTCCACTGGGAATTATGCAAAAAATAAATTTTGACCTTACAACAAAATGGTATATGCATAAACCAGAAACTGTTCTTGAGAACGAAACGCATAAAATTCTCTGGGACTTTGAAATAAAAACGGATCACCTGATCCCAGCAAGAAGACCAGACCTAGAGTTGATAAACAAAAAAGAAAGAACTTGTCAACTGGTGGATTTTGCAGTGCCAGCAGATCACAGGGTGAAGCTAAAGGAAAATGAAAAAATGGACAAATATCTGGACCTTGCCAGAGAACTAAAAAAGTTATGGAATATGAAAGTGAAAGTGATATCAATTATAATTGGTGCACTTGAAACAGTCCCAAAAAGATTGGAAAAGGGTCTGGAATGTTTGGAAATCAGAGGAAGGGTTGAAACCATTCAGAACACTGCGCTGCTGCAATCTGCCAGAATACTCAGAAGAGTCCTGGAGACCTGAGGAGACTTGCTGTCACTCAGACACCAGTGAAAGACCATCAGCTAATGCTGATGTGAAAACTCAAAAGGAGCAAATAATAATAATAATAATAATAATAATAATAATAATAAAAATATCTGATGAAACAATTCTACAAAATGATCCAAATGTCTTTAAGATTCATTAGTTAGGGTTTGGTTAAAATCCTCAAATATCAAAAGCAAATATTTTTAACATTTACTTTTTGTACACAATTTTAAACAAAATGCGGCACAATTCTGCAAAAGACATTTTAGATTTTCAATAAAACCTTTATTCTTGTCAATATAAGTAATGAAATGCTGAAATATTGACCTTTGAATTAGCTCCGTCCAATCTCATGTTCCTGTAAAATCTGAAGTTCCTACCTTGTATAAATCTCAGTAAAATTGTTTATCATATATTGATCGATTCTGAATGTTTGTATAAAAAATTTAGTTTCTAAAGGTCAACTCATATAGAAGTATTGGCGCTAAGTGTTATCACTTTATATCTGATTAGGGTCGTTGCTAATCGAAGTCGATTGATTAGTTTTATGATGACATTCATTCAAAATCTAGAAGACATTTTATCAAGTAGACACAAAAATATATCAAACTTTATGAACCCGATGAATTAAGTCAAATCAATGGACAAATAACTGTTATGAATTACTATTGGTAAATATAGCACATCTATCTATCTATCTATCTATCTATCTATATCTATATCTGTATATGGAGGCGCGTGGGCTAGTGGTTAGAGTCGTGGAAAATGGACTCTTTGATTCGAGTTCAATTCCTAGACGAAGCTGTTGGCATTTCACATAGCGCTAATACCCCTGGGAAAGGTATGAATCCATATATTCTCCCTCCAGCTATGGGTTAAATAGTAAGGTAGACTGGGATCTTCATCCGTGGGTAGGTTACCAGTATAGGAGAGGGATAACTCTGAATTCAAAATTCCTGGGTCGGTCGTTGATTGGGTTTGTGGCAACCATTGATGCACCAATTCTTTCCTATCGACTGTCCCAAAAAGTGTGGATGGTCCAACACAAGCCTTCACCACTATAAACAAATCACTGTGTGGGTGTTCATTGTGTGTGTGAACCCTCATGCGTCGAAAATCGACGAGAGAATCCATATATATATATATATATATATATATATATATATATATCACTTACTCACTCTTTTTCTCTCTGTCTGTCTGTCTGTCTGTCTGTCTGTATCTTTCTCTCTCTCTCTCTCTCTCTCTCTCTCTCTCTATATATATATATATATATATATATATATATATATATGTGTGTGTGTGCATGTGTGTGTGTGTGTGTGTGTGTGTAAATTTATATTTATACGTAATCTTTAAAACCATCATTGGTGGCCATTACGCTCCATACCAATTTATTTAATATCTATAAAATCTAATCTGTAAGTATTTGAAAATAAATGAATAAATAAAATGAAATAAACTACTCTATAAATAGCTTTTAAAATTCGAGTGACCACTAATGCAGACTCCACACACTTCATATTAAGCTGAAAATTTGAACTGAAATTGCTTTATTCACCAAGTTATATCGTTTTCATGGTTTGTCCTTAATGAAAATTGCACTAAAATTTAATATTTTGTTGTGGGGAAGAAAAAGAGAAAAGAATACAAGTGAAAGAAAGAAAAAGAATAATACGAATAGGAAAGAAAGGAAAGGTGAGAAAGAAGAATATGAATAAAATTAAAGGTAATGAAATAAAAAATGATTAATGAAAGAAAAATGAAAAGAGAAAATAATACAAATAAAAGAATAAATAAATGAATAATTCAGGAAAGAGAAGAAAGAAAAATAATTAAAATACGAATAAAGCAAAGCATAATAAAATTACGAAAAAAAAAGGAAAGAAAAAGAATATAAATGAAAAAAAAAAGAAAAACAATCATACGAATAATTAAAGAAAGAATAATGAGGAAAATTATGATATGAATAAAGCTAGAAGGAAACGGAAGAAGAATTAATTGATAAAAGAAAACCGAAAAAGAGAAAAAAACAAATAAATGAAGAAAGAAAATAATGTAAAAAAAAACCCATACAAATCAGTAAATCATTATATGAAAAATTATTTACAAATAAATAAATAAGTGAAATACTTTATTATTATCATCATTTAATCCAACTATTCTCCCTCCAGATGTAGGTAAACAAAAGGGTAGACTGGGCTATTTAATCTTGGTTAGGAAACCAGCCTGGGAGAAGGTAAACTCTGAATTCAAACCTGTTAAACTCCGCTTAAGAATTTGACCTTCTGTCGCATCCTGTTCGTGTGAAGGAGTTGGTAAATATATGTATATAATTATCATTTCATATACATAGGGTTATCTATTTCCCTTTAAAAATAGGATCCTGAAGATATAGATTATTGGAATGAACTCAAATTCTTATCTAACATTATTTGCCCCTTTTGAGTTTCACATCAGTATTAGCTGATGGTCTTTCACTGGTGTCTGAGTGACAGCAAGTCTCAGGTCTCCAGGACTCTTCTGAGTCTTCTGGCAGATTGCAGCAGTGCAGTGTTCTAAATGGTTTCAATCCTTCCTCTGATTTCTAAACATTCCAGAAATCCTTTTGGACTGTTCCATCACCTTCACTTTCATATTCCATAACTTTTTAGTTCTCTGGCAATCCAGATATTTGTCTATTTTTTCATTTTCCTTTAGCTTCACCCTGTGATCTGCTGGCACTGAGTTGATTTTGTTTATCAACACTAGGTCTGGTCTTCTTGCTGGGATAAGGTGATCCGTTATTATTTCAAAGTCCCAGAGAATTTTATCTCAAGAACAGATATGCATATACCTCAAAATTTAATTTTTTGCATAATTCCCAGTGGATCACTTTATAGATTGTATTCTCGTTGTGCTATTACATTCGCAGAGTATATTACAGTCTCATCTATATTCCCACAAAGTCTACATTTACTATTTTGTTTTCACACCAGCGTTAGCTGATGGTTTTACATTGGAGTCTGGGTGACAACAAGACTCCTCAGATCTCCAGGGCCCTTCTGTGTATTCCAGCTGATTTCAACAATTCTTCCTCTGATTTTCAGTTCCCCTAGTCCTTTTTCTAAGCTTTTGGAGACCGTTCCAAGTGCCCCAACTAAAATTCGTATCACTTTCACCGTCATATTCCAGTTTTTCTTTTCAATTCTCTTGCGAGTTCTAGGTATTTGTCTATATTTTCGTTTTCTTTCATCTTCACCCTGTGATCTGCTGGAACTGCAAAATCTACCAGTTGACAAGTTATCTGGTCTTCTGGCTGGGATTAGGCGTATTATTATTATTATTATTATTATTATTATTATTATTATTAAGTTGCAAATTTGACTGGAAATTATATATATGGGTAATTCCATGTTAAATCATCAGGGCCAATCAACCCCTTCAATTTTTCTGAAATTTCATACAGGTATGGACTATGTTAAAGTTAGACAATCCCCAAAATTTGAGCATCCAATTCCAAAAACTGGCGGAGTTATGTCGATTTTTATCTCTTCAAATTTGAGGTGGGGGGTCACGAAAAATGGCGACATTTTGTAATCTATTTTTGTCTGTAAAATGAGTTCTAGCGCTTCCCTACTCCTAAAATTTGGTTTATAAGAACATTTTTGCCCCAGAAATACAAAAATGATATCAAGAAAGTGTCAATGTCAACCAATTTTAAGTTATGATTTCTTATTTTTCATAGCAAGATCAATATCCTGATGTAGCACTGAATCTATGACAAAGATTGTTTCTATTATTATTTCATATCTATTTAACATTATTTGTACCAAAAGATAGTTCGGAGTTTGCTCAGAAGCGAAGATTTTTCTGAAATGGACTATCGTAAAGTTAGACACTCCCAAAATTTGAGCATCCAATTCCAAAAACTGGCGGAGTTATGTCGATTTTTATCTCTTCAAATTTGAGGTGGGGTCACGAAAAATGGCGACATTTTGTAATCTATTTTTGTCTGTAAAATGAGTTCTAGCGCTTCCCTACTCCTAAAATTTGGTTTATAAGAACATTTTTGCCCCAGAAATACAAAAATGATATCAAGAAAGTGTCAATGTCAACCAATTTTAAGTTATTTATGATTTCTTATTTTTTCATAGCAAGATCAATATCCTGATGTAGCACTGAATCTATGACAAAGATTGTTTCTATTATTATTTCATATCTATTTAACATTATTTGTACCAAAAAGATAGTTCGGAGTTTGCTCAGAAGCGAAGCTAAAATAATTTGTTCAAATTTGTTAAAATTTCTCACTTCAATTTTTCTGAAATGTTGTTCCTGTGTGGACTATCGTAAAGTTAGACACTCCCCAAAATTTGAGCTTCTGATTCCAAAAATTGGCGGAATTATGTCGATTTTTAACTTTCCAAATTTGGGCGGTCGCTCGCAAAAAATGGCGACTCCAGGTCACAGTGGACTTGGGAGTAATGGAGATAAAGGGTGCTCCACACTCCCCAAAGCTCAATAATAGGAATTTTACCAATAAATACAGTTTAACGTCATACCCATAAAACTAAGACCCCCAGTCACCACCTTCTACCACATATATTATAAAAATGGTTAGGGGTTTGCCATAAGAGCAATAGGGTCCGGAAAATCGTATAGATTCTAAGGATTGACGTGACCAACCGATTTATTGGAGGTGGGGGGCTCTCCGACTGCCCGTCTAGCCTGAGTAAGGACCAAAGTGGAGTGTTGCATGTCATGGACTGCTCAGCCACCTGTATTCCACCCTTAGATATCAAGGGTCGCTGTCCACAAACTTCGACAACAGTACCAACTATAAGCATGCACCCGAAGAACGCAATGTGACAATGATAAAGATACACTATGGCGAAAGTGCGGATCATTTTTGACTCTCCCTCGTGCATAAGCATATTAAAAAATGTGTAATTTGACTCAAATTATATTTACAATATGAAGACACTACCTATAAACAATTAAATGATAAATTTGTCTATGGCATATGTCATTGTGTTTACACGGTGTAGTTGCCCCAAAGTCTGCCTTTTGTTAACAGCTCTTGTGAAAGTAAATTAAACCCATTCAGATTGAAAACAAAACAAAATAAATCTTTTGAGAAAAATCGACTAATGACACTCTTGTGATTTTACGAAATTCTTTGATTGGAAAAAAGAGAAAAGAAAAGAAAACTACATGCGTAAAACAATCTGCACAGTTGATTAGCTGACAAGTTTGTTAAGATCTTTTTTTTAGCATCTCCAACAAATAAAGGCATTTTAACAAACATCGAATGACTTTCTGAACTTTATCATTTTATCAAAGAATAATGACAAAGAAAATTTAATTTGACTGACAAAACTTTAACATAAAGATAATGAAAATAAATACTCATTTAGAGAAAAAAAAACAAAACCCAAACTTTACTTTCCCAACTATGGGTTAAATAGTACCTGTAATGACAAACAATAACACCGATAGACTTTGGAAAGCTTTATTCTACTTAAAATAATTGGTAAACTTATTGAGAATTATATAGTCTAGTGTCCACTAGAGAGTTCTCCAAAGGGTTGGTAATCATAAAATAGGGGAGGTAACTCTCAATTACTTATTACATACTATTAATATTCTTCTACAAGGCAGTAAATTATCCACGAAGGTTGATATTCCATTAAACAAAGAAACCAAACCAAAAAAAATTTACAAAATGTTACATTCAATTTACTTTATATCTATTCGTATTGTAAGACTAGAGATGAATTTATTTGTCCATCGTCTATTGTCAACCGAACCATTGCATGTATAGCTACCAAATTAGGTACGCACACTCATTGGTTCGAAGAGAAGGTTTTGAAATATTATTCTTCCTTATATAAACAGGGGAAATAACCGACAACGAATTTTGAATAAACAATAATCTGTGAGACGCCATATTGCTGCTTGACATACCTAATCTTACATAATTTAGATTTCCAAATATTAAAAGAAAGAAATTAACAAACTGTCTTGCTACAATAATCATTAACATTCAATTAAATATTATCAAGTAAGTTATTAGGTATCTCATTAAGCTAGAGATGTAAAATTATTATATGGCATTATTGCTTAGTTAAGACTAACAACAACAACAACAACAACAACAATAATAATAATAATAATAATAATAATAATAATAATAAACAAGGAACAAAAACCAAAAATATTTAAATTTATGAATCTCTTAAATGTCATTCATTGAAATTAAAAAAAAATCTTTTCTCTACTCCGTATTTTTACAAAACAATATTAGTTTCATGAGATAATGTAGTTTAAATAAAAAGAATGGAACTTCACTTACTCCGTGGCCGGAGAAAGAGTGGCGCCCGAAAGTGATACTTTAAAAAAAATAAGAATGCAAACCGGAAATGAGAGGCATTATGGGAGTGGGAAAGTCTTTACTTAATGAAGTGGAATATATAGCAGAAGGAAGAGAGTTTAATTTCGTTAAAGCGAGCTTGAGTGAGTATTACGGAGTTGCGAGAAGGTGACGTTGGACAATGTGTGTAGAGCTAAGAGAGGAATAGTCGAGTTTGATAATACAAGTCGATCGATCTATAGATGATAATAAATATATTTGGTAAATATATATTCTGATAAGTGAATTAATCTTTTATAGTGAAAATTTCTATTTGTAACGGCTTGGTGTAAGATTTAACAGTTAACAAAGACTGAAAAATAACCACCTACAATTTAAGACTTACTAAGCGTTGATAAGTACTTTCCCTTGTATCATATACACCTTTAGTGCATTTCTGTAATTCAATGTTTTACATATTAACGAGTCTGTTAAAAACTATCTATATGTAAAAAGAGTAACACGAATCGACCATCTCATACGGCGTACGAAGTCCAGAATGCAAATGGCGGCGCCCACCAGTCCTTAATTAGAGACTTACCGACGGCCTGCCACTAATATTTGCATAACACCACGAACGTCACTCTAAGTTAACTATCAATAAAGGAGGTTACTCTAACCTACCCACACACTATATTAACATTTTTCTTTATGAAACCCATAGGAAATATCTGGGAGACAATCATGATATCAAATGTCGCTTGCCGGTAAACTGACTTTACGGAACATCATTACAAAGAAATAATCACTTCATCGAAGGGTCGTTTACCTGAAAAGAAAAATCCGGATTTTAAAAAAGATAAATTTTATATTAATCGGATTTTAAAAATGTTGTATAATTTTAAAACCACATCGTTTTATAAATAGTATGTGTTTATTTACGATAAAAAGACAGCAAAGAATAAAATTGATTTAAGAAGAATTTTAAAAATGAAGTATCTTTTTCCCCCATACAACAGGTCGCAATCATATTTGGAAAGTCTCTTAATTTCATGAATTTTAAATTTCGAAAATGAATGAAATTTATCTTTGTTTTTTTTTATTATCATAATCTGGATAGCTGAATCGATAGTAAAATTTTGTTTTAATTTATATTATTCTATTTATTTATTTTCCCCTTAGTGTTTATTTATTGTAGGACTTATTTTAAGGAGATTTTAGAAGGGAACAGTCAGAAGAATTATCGCGTTTGCTGTGGTCACATGTTCAGTAATCGACTTATATTCTTCTTTGCTAGAAGATGACAACGCAACCGAAAAATCGACCAGACGATCTAACGACTGAAGCGGTTTAGTTGATGTGAACGATCGCATCTCTGCATTCGACCCCAACTAACGACTGAAAGGGTCAGCCAAGACTCTGACAGTTTTAATTTGTATACATGTCGCCCCTCTAACAGTTAACAGGAGATCAGGGGTCGAATTCAGATATGCGCCACAAGAATAAATAACCCCATGAAAAGAAGACATTCCAAATGTACATGACCTGTTCAATTTTACAAGGAGAAATTAAAATAAAATGAAATAATTTTTGGAAAAAAGTGAATAATTGATTCAAGAAGAATTTAAAAAATGAAATATGTTTTAATTTCATTTAACAGGTCGCATATCATATTTGAAAAGTTTCTAATTTTCATGAATTTTAAATTTAGAAAATGAATGAAAGTTATCCTTTTTTTATTTTTATTTTTTTTAGAATCCCTTCTATTTAGAAAAATTATCGCGTTTGCTGTGAGCATCTCTTCAATAATTGACTTATATTCTTCTTTGATTTGAATAAAGAAATAATACATGTAGTAAATAAAAAATATTCGTTGGTGTTCGAATTTCTAAAATAAATTATAAAATATAATAAAACAGAAACTTGCAATCATTTACTAAATTTTAGGTGGCGTGGGGTCAATAAATCCTCCACCTCATGAAAATAAGGCTTCCAAATGTATGTGACCTGTTAAATTTAACGAGGAGAAATTAAAATAAAATGAAATAATTTTTGGAAAAAAGTGAATAATTTTAGGATGCAATGTTTATTTTCTAAGTTCACCGAATTTTTTTTCATGCTTTTTGTTGTTTTTGTTCAGATTTTTTAAAAATAATTCTTAACTAAAGCATAAAGCTATAAACATTAAATTAAAATAGAGTTGTTTTAATTTCTAAATTCTTTTTGAATCAATTTCATTTTATGATATTTTTACCGTAAATAAAAAATAGAGTATTTAAACCCATAATTTAAAATCTGATTCATATATAAAAGTTATCTTTCTTTTAATTCGGCTTACTGATTTTTTGTTTGGAACGATCCTTCAATGCAGCGGTTATTTCTGTATAATGATCTTCCGTCAAGTCAGTTTTCCAGAGAGTGACATTAAGTATAATGAACCAGACCCAAAATGTCAAATCGTAGTTAAACATTTCAATGGAATAACATAAAGTTTTTCCCCCTCTTTATTACAAGGTTTCCTCTGGACAGATTCTCATTCCCTATTTGTTTTCAGAAATAAATAAGAAAACAATAGATAGTGTGACCCATTTGAAACTATCATTCGTGGAGATAACTAAATTATTCCAGTATAAAACACGATCTGTTTTTTTTTATTGATATCTCCGACATATTTCCCGCCCTGTCGGTTGGGGCTGTAGAAGGTATAAAATCCCCCAATGGGTCCACCTATTGGCCATGGGTGGCGACCCGTGATGCTTAAGGACGGAATCATGATGGCTGAGCGGTCCATGACATACAACACTCTACTTTGGCCCTTACTTAGGGTAGACGGGCGGTCAGAGAGGACTCCTCTAATCAATCGGCTGGTCACATCAAGCCCTAGTCTCTATATACTTGTCCCAACCGCATTGCTCTTATCGCAACCTTTTTATCATATATGTACTAGAAGCAGTAGCTGATGGTTCTAGTGTCCTGGGTATTACGTTAAACTTCCTTTAGTGGTGAAGTTCCAATTTTGGAACTCTGGGGAATGTTGAGCATCCCTTTTATCACCATTACTCCCAGATCCACCCTGACCTGGAGAGGTAGAACATGTTAGGGTCCTATCTATAGGTTAAATATATATAAAAAAATGAGTATTAAATGTGTTTAAAGAAGTGAGTTTGAAAAAAAAATTAAATACCCAACAATAATGAATAAAAATGTTTTAGGCATAAATAACCCAACAAGGGTTGACATGCCGTAAAATCCAACAAACCAACCAACTCATATATTTCAAACTGAAATGAAAGTATAATAAATCATGAAGATGTCGTCTGCTTGCTGTTAAACAGCTGCTGGTCGATAACATTTTCTAAATTAAACAAATCTCTGCATTTGCCGATGGCCGTATTCTGAATTGAGACTGAATTGTTTTGAATAAGACATTTTGTTTCAGTTATTTTTCAAATAACAGTGAACCAATTTCCGGCAGGATATTCCAAAATAAGAAAATGGTGACAGGTTGGTAAATGCTTCAAACCCCTCCACCATTTTTCCTCACGGTAAAATTTAATTTTCAATTTTTTTCTAATTTGGTAAATGCAGAATGAAAATGAGACTGAGGTCAAAGGAGCAGTGTGCCAGAATGTATTTTGCTATCAAGGCAAAAATAGATTTCTAAACTGTATATATATATATATATATATATATATATATATATATATATATATATATATATATATATATATATATATATGTGTGTGTGTGTGTGTGTGTGTCTGTGTCTGTGTCTGTGTCTGTGTATGTGTGGATGTGTGAGCGAGAAATAGATATACAAAAATATGAGGAAAATATTGGATATTAGTAATGGCAATATATATATATATATATATATATATATATATATATATATATATATATATAAAACATAGTATGATATAATATATATGTATGCGTGTGTATGCAAGAAAATTAGTGTACATTAATCCATAAGAAATAATATATATATATATATAATATATATATATATATATATATATATATAGAGAGAGAGAGAGAGAGAGAGAAGTGCAAAATATGAGGAACAATATTGGATATTACCAATGGCATATATATATATATATATATATATATATATATATATATATATATGATATAACATAGTATAATATATATGTATGCGTGTGTATGCAAGGAATAAGTGTACATAAATCCATAAGAAAAATGGAATGAATGAGATTCATTTTAAATTACTTATATCCATTCTTTAGAGAATCTTCTTGAATACAAGAGAAAAATGTTACAAATGTACGACAAATTGTAAATGTACCCCAAATTGTGACTATACATAATTGGTAACGCCTTGGATTATTTCAAAGATAAAATAATTGAATTCATTTAAACATTTTTGATCAAGTATAATCAAGTTAATGTAATAATATCAATTTGAAATACTACAATCGGTACTCCTCAGACACGTCGTCAGCGATGAACCTGAGGTCTTAGCTGTTCTGAGTCGGCTGTCCACACAGGAGAGATCAGTCCCAACCTTTGTTTAAGTTGCCCTCTTGAGCACAAATTCTGCTTCCTGCAAAGCAGTTCTGCAGACCCCCATTTTTGATGGCTCTTTTCTGATGCATTCATCCCACTTCAAAGTGCGGTTATTGCAACGCATAACCAGCCAAATCCTGGCTTACAGACCGGTTAGGTCTGTAAGCCAAGTTTCACATCGAGACTTCTATATCATCAATCGCTTTTCTCTCGTTGACCTCTTCTATTATGCCCTCTTCTCAGAGGATGAAAAGTTCCAATAATAGAATTTGCTTTAAAGATTTCCACTCTGATGTTTGCCCCAATGTTATATATATATATATACCAACCCCGCACGAGCAGGATGCGATACAAGGTCAATTTCTTAAGCAGAGTTTAACAGGTTTCAATTCAGAGTTTTCCTTCTCCTAAAATGGTTACCTAGCCATGGTTAAAGAGTCCAGTCTGCCCTGATATTTACTCATAGCTGAAGGGAGAATTGGATTCATACCTTTCCCAAGGGTATTGATACCATGTGAAATGCAAACAGCTTTGTCTAAGAATTGAACTCGGGGCGACGAGTCCACCTCCTACGACTCTAACCATTAGACCACGCGCCTCCATTGTTATATACCTCTTTACTAAGGTGTATATAATCGACGAGAGAGAGAGAGAGAGAGAGAGAGAGAGAGAGAGAGAGAGAGAGAGAGAGAGAGAGACAGAGACAGAGACAGAGACAGAGAGAGAGATGACAGTTCTTCTCACTAGTTACACTGCTGCTTCTGCTGATTCTTCTAGTGGTTCTATCTTGTCTGGTCGCCATCTTGTTTAGTTGACTTCTATCTGCTGTATATGATATTAATTATTTTTTCAGCTGATGTAAGAGTTCTAGAGGCGTGGATCACAGTCTTTACTTTGGATCCATCTTTTGACTTTTGGCAAATAACTGCCCCGACACCATAATTACTCGCATCTTTCGCAACTATAATTTCTAGATTCGGGTCGACGTGCATTAATGATAGATCAGCTTTTAATATGTGATGTCTTCAAATGACTTTTGACACTCCTACGGTCAATTCCATGTCGCATTCTTTTCATTTAGCGGTGCTGTCAGTTTATACATTTGGCTCATAAAGACTATAATAATTTGAAAGCCCTAGAAATTTCTGTAACATAGTAACAGTCATCGGGTGAGGCATATTTTTAATAGCGCTTGACCTAGTGTTACATAATTATTAGATACCTAATATTTATGTGCAATAGTGTAGAAAACAAGATGGCGTTTTAAGTGCAGTTGACGGCTGCTGTTTAAATACCCAGCCATTAGTGTCCCCTAGTGGCAAAACCCTCGCGAGGGAGTCTATCCCCTTTTCACAAGCGCTAGACCAAGGTCATTGTTTTTGCATCTGGGGTGGAGCGCTGCACCTACCATTAGCTCCTTACTTTACCGCACAGATCCCTGTGCTACTCATACGCTGAGTTGGCGAGGACCGGTAGCGAACCAGGGACCTTGTGGTTTCTAAAAGGACGCTCTACCAACTGAGCTAAACCGGTCCTTAAACAATCGTAGCTTCGAGTAACTATTATTAATACAAATAATTCACAGTTATATGGCATGAACTTCCTATCGAAGACGAACAATTTTTAAACAGATACGTTTAACACATAGATGACACCCTAAAAGGTATTACAACTCCGATTCAGAGTGGATCTGAAAGTAATGATTATGAAGGGGTGACGCCATACTACCCAGATCCCCAGAACTTGAGCCTCATCTAAGATGAGGTTTAGTGTCATGCTCAAAACCACATTTTTGGGGGATTCTTACCCCTCTTCATACAGTTAACATATTCTAAACCAATACAGACTATTATAGAGAAAAGTACTGAAATATGATGAAAGAAGGGATTATGGTGGGGTGTGCGATAGGGTAGGTCAATTTTGAAACTGTAATGTCTCCAATGTGGCGAAAGTTGCAAATTAACATACGAAATTACCCCAGAAAGTATTTTCCTTCAAAACTTTGCCTTCGTTTGAGGAAATAGATTTCAATCTTTTAAAGTGTTATCACTGTTACAGGTTAATTATTAGGTAAAAAGCAGAATATCGGAGGTGTCAGTGGTGATGGGAGACATATTTTCAATTTGAATTCCAGTTATAATATTCTATTCGTTTTGTTTAACGTGACAACTTTTTCTGTTTTAAACATTGTAATTACTATATTTCCTATCCAACTTCTAGGATAAATGTTGCGAAAACGAGGAGGTTTTGTGAATTTTAGTAGACGATGTGATACTATGATTGAACATAGTCAGAATAAATAAATAAATGAATAAAAAAGAGAATAGGTTAAAGCCAGGCATAAGTAAAAGGGGTGGGTGGCTGACCTTACGAATCCAAAGATTAGGCCATAAAGTTTAAGAGACTTGTAAGACCACCATGAAGTTAGGCCACTTGGTGATAATATCTTATGCACCCAGGTATTAAAAGCAAAAGGGATTTTTATGAGAAAATTATTGGTCGACGTATTGAAGACGTAGTGTCTGGAAAAATATTTAATTACTTTATTTTTAAGGGTTAATGACGACTAGAAGTCTGCGATTCGATTTAAGTACTGGCCATCTGTGTGGTCCGGAGAAGATGGGTGGGGAAGGTGAATTTGACATAAATACAGCTAAACTCGAGCACTAAGCAATTAGAACTCGGGCCGTTGAGGTGTTAAGATAGGGATAGCCAGTAGCAGCCAGTTAGATAGACAGCGAAGTCTCACACACCCCTTCCTCCATCCGCGTCTTGTTTACAAACACTTGTAGTTGTTGTTTGTTTGTTTTTAATCCTTGTGAGCCTGTTTCTGACTCATGCCTTCAAATTGGCCAGCGCAGAGTGTTACAACGTTTGGGGTCTAGACATCGTGCATTGAAGGAGAACAGGTAGTCTCACAACGATCTTTGATGCTATTTCCTCAAATAATGGTGCAAGTAAAATATTAGTTTTTGTTATCAATATTCACACCCGTGGACAATTTGATATTTTTTTAAAAGTGAAAAAGTAACATACCCTAGTGTGCAATAGCGCAAAAATGAAAGCTGTTGTTAAGTGAGAGTTTAAAGCATCGTTTATTTATAGTTGTTAATAACGATATTGTTTGGTGTTTCATTGTCCAAGAAATATTCACGAATGGATAAATAGTTTCTATTAAAGCTAATAAAAATCAATTGCATATTTCTTGAAATCGAAAAGAAAAAGATTTGCTCGATAAATCTTTGATCTTTGCCGAAGAAAAAAATAAAAAATAAAAAAGAAGACAACATTAAAAGTGAGTTTCACGCTGCGGTTTTAATATTTTTAAAAGTAAAAGTTTCATTTTTCAAGTTTTGCGTGGTCTGCTCTAAAGATCTGAAGAAAATTTAAAAAATCACAGAGTGGTTTCTTGGATAACCAAAGATATTTCAAAAGAAGTTGAATAAGGATAAAAAAAAAGATAAATATAGAGATAGATATATAGATCAAAAGATAAATAGATATGAACTGACTGAAATAGATAGATATTAATAGACTGGGTTTGATCTATAGATAGATATGAACAGTCTGGAATGATAAATATATATGAATGAACGGATTAGATAGACTTATGTTGATAAATACAGAGGAACAGACTAGATAAATACTTGAGTCAATAATTGTCCACTCTTTTGTTGTTTTAATATTACACGAAATGTGCAAATAATTATTGATTTTGTGCATTGTTAAATAGATACGAACGTAATGAAATAGATATAAATATATATGATCAAAATATAATAGAAAGATATATAGATAGATAGAAATAGAAAAGAAATAGAAAGATAATTAAAATCAAATTATATATGAACATATATAGATTATATGATGAATGTTTTTGGCTACACAAACATAAACAATGGTGGGTTATCTAAACAAGTAAACGATAGATAGATAAATAGATAAGAGAGAGAATCAAAAATTATCCGCACTCTTGTTTTTTTTTCAATGTATTTACACAAATGCAGAGGATAAAAAGGTGCGTCATTTTTCTATATAGTGTTCTTCTTTTTCGATGCACTTTGTACAGCGGTCCACAAGTTTGCATAATTCCTCCAAGAAGAAAGTTTTCGGTTGGTCGTACAATTATTTATTTACCGCTTTCACATCTTCATCCATAAAAAATCGACGACCTTGTAAATAATCTTTGAGCGATCAAAATATATGGAAGGGGCGAGATCTGGGATGTAGGCAGGGTGTTCTAACACCTCAAAACCTAATTGGTTAATTGTTTCAACTGTTCTATACTCGTTCCTCATCGAGTACATAAACGGGGAGAGTTCTCGGGTGTAGAATAGAGAGACAGACAGAGATATTGATTGGAGATGATGGTTGATGATAAGTCGGTGATTCTTACTTGTTTGTTTCATTTCTGCTTATTGACTGATTCTTTGTCTAAGTCATCTAACTCGTCTAGTTCGTCGGCCGCCATTTTTATCTCGTTGACTTCTATTAAGGGCTGGTTTTCCTCTTCTTCGTCGATACTTCTTGCTGGGCTTGTCATTGTTTTAACATTCAATTAACAACAAGACTTGGTTGTTCTTGGTCAAGCTTTTATTTTCAACCCTGCCCATATTGATCCCGCCGTAGGGGGTGGGGACGGAGGTGGAACCCGGGAGCTGACAACACGTCTACGCTCCTTCGAAAGCTGGGTCACATCTACTCTAAACTAGAAACCATTCCCACGTGTCCAATCGCGCACTTTTTAAGAGTTCAAAGGTTATTAACCGTCACCAGCGAGTAACTTTCCATAGGACCCTACGATTTTAAGTTAACGGCACTAATTCAAATTTCTAGCTTCAGACACGTCCACAATTTATGCTTGCTCATGAATTGTAATACACCGATCTAGTCACTTTTATGTGGGCATGTATTGTCATACAACAGCAAGAATTTCTTTGACAATAGGCCTTGGCATTTGGTGCAACTTTCCGGTTTCAGTTTGTTGGTCAGACAAACACTTTATCTTGCGCTCCCTTTATTAAAAAAAGCCTCCGATGAATTCCAGCTCCTGACACTCCTTCCGACCAGAGAAATCGGATCACTACTCTTTGCTCTTTCTTGGTGCATACTGTTAGCGGAGCGGCCATGTTTACATTGTAAACCCAGCAAGCAAAATGGTGCGATAATGTCACAATAACAGTGCCAACTACAAGCACGCATGTGCAGAATACAGTGTGACAATAATAAAGATATGTTATGGGGAAATTACGAATAATCTTTTACTGTCACTCGTAGATAGATGCTGCATTGTCTTGTGCAATATTTATTTTTTCGGTTTTCTATTTTCTATTAATAATAAACATCTTTCATGCAATTAATGCTGGTTAAAGCGTATAACCTGATTGTAAAAGTATACGTATATGGTGAGAACAGAATAGGAATGTGGATAGATATTAAAAACGAGACACACACACACACACACACACACACACACACACACACACACACACAAGTTAGACATTTTGAAACTTACTTCATCCGAGGTTCAAATGCGTGATTCTGAGTCATGAGCTTTTATCCCGTTTTTTATATCTTAGTTTTCATACTTTGAATATATTGAATATATCGATATTTTCGTGCATTGAACACTGTATAGATGTTATAGATGAAAAAAACAAACAAAAAAAACACAGCCTGGAAGCTGCACCCCCCACCCCCCAAAAAAAAGCACCCGTATGGTCACTTCCTTCCAACCACAGAAACCATCCAAGTAAGACGAACAATCCATGTCAGACGCTACCGGAGAAGTAAAGACAAACTCATAAATAATGTTTTCTTGTGGACACCTACACATGGACACACCAGTGTTGGCCGACAAGCAAAAACTTATATTCAACAGTTCAGTGCCGACACAGGACACTTACTAGAAACGATGACTGATAGAGACGGATGATGAAACTGAGAGAGAGAGAGAGAGAGAGAGAGAGAGAGAGAGAGAGAGAGAGAGAGAGAGAGAGAGAGAGAGAGAGAGAGAGTTATTATAAAATAAAGGAAGAACCAGCGAATGAAAGAGGCTAATGGTAGAAGTGAAGAGAAAACAAATTGATGTAGACAGTGAACGGTTGTATGATGTGAAATTGTTGCAATGAAAGAGCTGATAAAAATGAATGTCTGAAGAGAATTTAAATAGCGAACAGAATAAATGATGAAACGAATAAAGAAGACGTAAATTTTTCGTAGCCAATGAAGTAAATCTATCAAACTATCTTCTCATTGGCGACGATTCATCATCGAATTAAGAGAACTATCCAACACCATTATGAAACTATTAAATAGGCCCAGAACAGTCATAAAAACGATTGTGAGAAAGAAAGTGAGTTGACGTCAAGTCGTGATTATTTACGACAGCCTCGAGAAAAAAAGTCTATCTTGGGATGTCGAGTGTATATCAGTGTACAATTTTCTCTTCCTCCTTCTCCAATCAGATATTAAAGCACTTCTTTTCCTCTTTCGACGGCAGATAACTGGTTATTTAGTCAAGAATAGGTTCTAATGACAATAAAAGACGTTCGAAGCGAGAAGAAGATTAGAAGGAAAAGTGTTGCTCATGGCGTTTTTAAACCAGAATAAAAGGAACAACTAAAGTGTGATGTAATAAATGAATTGTTCAAAGACCTTCAATAAAACAAACATAAAGGGAACTAAATGTTAAAGATGACTATTACAATGCGTTGTCAAATAAGTGCAGTACAATGTGGCGTACCCTATAAGTTGTTTCGTGTTTTACTTCCCATATAAACAGAACTTTCTGGTAACAATTCAGAAACTACTAGCGAGGGACAATCATTACAAAACAAACACTGACCGGTTTTCTATCCAATAGTGCTAACTAGACAATACAAGACAAGACAATGGTTTATTTTCACACATTACACAATATAAACAATGTCACATAAAAAAAGGTAATGTTTGTTGTTGTAGTAATGTGTGGAGGATGATCACTAATTAGAACTGAGCCTATTCTAGTAGTGACCACCTCAGATATTTTCTTTTGTTTACTTTTCCATTTTCGAATTGTGCTAGGAGTCGGGATTTGAACCAAGAAAAAAGAGGATTTTGCTTGGTAATCCTCGAAGGAAACATATATTATCAGTTGAGATTTAATACAGCATAATCTCTCTCTCTCTCTCTCTCTCTCTCTCTGTCTCTGTCTCTGTCTCTGTCTGTCTGTCTGTCTGTCTGTCTCTCTCTCTCTCTCTCTCTCTCTCTCTCTCTCTATATATATATATATGTATATATGAGGAAAAAATGAGTAAAGAAAAGAAATGTAGATGGATAAAAATGTATACGGATTTACGTTATTATTATCATTAAAATAATCAGAGTGAGTTGAAATGATGATGATAATATTAATAGGAAAAATGTATAAAATGTTCCGTACACAGAGAGATTTTGACGACCTTCATCAGAGTGATATTTTTATTTTTTGAGTTGGAGACAAGAATAGAATTTCAAATGTTCGAAAAAAGAATATTTAAAAAAAAAAATATTCTTTTTTCGAACATTTGAAATTATATATATATATATATATATATATATATATATATATTCTTTTTCGAACATTTGAAATTCTATTCTTATCTCCAACTCAAAAAATAAAAATATCACTCTGATGAAGGTCGTCAAAATCTCTCTGTGTACGGAACATTTTATACATTTTTCCTAATATTATTATCATCATCATTTCAACTGATTATTTTAATAATAATAATAACGTAAATCCGTATACATTTTGATAAACAGACCGAAACACATATGTAAGTGATATCGATTAAAAGTGATATCGATAAAATTCATATTTATCCATCTACATTTCTTTTCTCTACTCATTTTTCCTCACACACACACATATATATATATATATATATATATATATATATATATATATATATATATATATATATATATAAACGTAAAATATTACCGTTATGTTCCGGGTGGGTTTGTTACTCAGAGTTTCTTACAGAACACACAATCGTCAGATGGAAAGTGGAGAAAATAGCGAGGTAATCATAATTTGAATAAAAAAAATTACCCCGAGGTACGTTATTCGTGTATGTGATGCAAAAAAAAAGAAGGCAGTTATTATTTATTGATTTTATCGACCTGAAGGGTTCAGTACGTAGGAATATTGTGAAAATACACCTTAAGGTAAATCAGGTGGTAAATGACTCAAAAGAAATCTGTTGATATATCTACACTAAGAAATCAATCTAATTTTTTTTTTGTTTTGCTATTTATTATGTTCAGTGCATTCCAGAATACATAACTTTTCTTCCATATATAATTTGCAATTATTATAACCTACTCTATACGCAGGAACTTTTTTCACTCTATCCCATTTTATTATGAGAGATTTACCAATTTCATCGTTTATTTACCATACATATCCTGATAATGGAGTGCTGTTAGCGTATTTTTTGTTGGTGAAGCTAAGGTTGTGATTATAAATTACATTTTTTCAATTCAATAGTAGCTTCGATGTACACCCTTTTATCCTTATCATTATTATCATTATTGGCATATTTATTTCTAGTGCTAGCCTTATATGACATTATAAATCAAGCAATTACTGTTCAAAGAGCATTTCTCTTTATCTTTGCAGTTGCATCTGGCGTTTTGAGTGTTATCATTTCCATTTCATATTTTGAAATTGTGTCTATTGATTATTTTCTTAATATTATCCTTCCATTATTATCATTATTATCATCTTCCTTTCTGGCGATAACCTTATATATGACATTATTTATCAAGCAATTACCGTTCAAAGGACATCTCTCTTTATGGCGCTCTGGTTGTTATCTTTCTCATTTAACATTTTCAAATTGTGTTCACTGATCATTTTCTTAATATTATCCATGGAATAATAACTTAATTAACCTGTGCGCTATAGATTGTGATATTTCGTGTGATATTTTGTGATCATGGGTGGGGGATAGGATTCAATGTTTGTATATACCGATGTGTCGTTCGGTTTATTATATGGCTGTCATGTACTTTTATTTAAATAGAATGTCAGCCAGACAGCGAGGGAGATTATCCCCTTTTCACTAACGCTAGATAGCAAGGAGATTGGTTTTAACGTCTGAGGTGGAGCGTCACGTTACGTTACCGCACAGATCCCTGTGCTACTCTTACGCTCAGTTGGTGAGGGCTGGTATCGAACCAGGAAACCTTGGGGTTACCGGTTAGACGCTTTACCGACAAAGCTAAACCAGCCCTATGTAATACCTAGAAAATTAACAGTTTTTGAATTAGATGTTAGTTTTAAATGCACGCAGTGCTTCTAATTTATATATTGTCTGATGTTATTAATAAAAATTACATAAACTTCAATAATTCAAATTTGGTTTGTAAAAATACTGTCAAATTTTAAACAATCAAATTAGATGTCAAAAGAAAGCGCGACTTTATATTTTAGGCATGTATAAATGTACTTTATTGAAGTTATTCAAGTTATTCGATGTATTCTAAAAAAAATCAAAAGCAAATAATCCCATTTTACTTCAATAAAAAGTAACAAAATCATAAAAAAATTGATCAACACCTATGATACAACAAATGACAAGTTTGGGGCTAGTTTAGCTTAGTTTGTAAAGTACTTGCCTAGGAATCGCAAGGTTCCTGGTTCGATACCGGCCCTCGCTAACTCAGTATATGAGTAGCACAGGGATCTGTGCGGTAAAATGAGGAGCTGATGGTAGTTGTGGCGCTCCATCTCAGACGCAAAAACAATCTCCTTGTCAAGTGAAAAGGGTATAGACTCCTTCGCTGTCTGGTTGATACCGACACTAGGCCAACCCGTTGACTTTACTTACATTTTGATATCGTGATCCCTCTTCTCAATAACAGCCAGTAATTTATCATTCATTTATTTTATTTTTACTTCAGTAGATTCAATTTCCGACATGGTAGTTTTAATTGCTTCCCATGGGTCTGCTTTGCAGTTATATTGTTCACCACTTCATATAATTTCATTTTCCCTATTGATCATAGATTTTCGATCAAATTCAGATCAGGACTTGATTGTGGCCATTCCATTATCTTCTCTCCTGACCTTTATTTAAGATATGTTATGCTCAAATAATTCAGGGATAAGCTTAGATACCTGAGAAAGAGGCTTGTTGTCCATAAATACACACCTCACTTTGAAACAGTAAAGAAAAACAAAATCGCAATAGTTAGCAGTTTAATTTAACTTCTTCATTGATTTTAAATAGACCAATAATTGTTTGTTCGACAATTGTATCCTATATCCTCACACTACCGTTTCTTGTTGACTTCTTTTAGCCACAGACACGTCCCAATGAGATAACATCCATCGTTTGGTTCATCCATCTGGTCCGTCAAATGTCACCCAAGATTCGTCCGTGAAAATTACTTTAGAAAAGTCCAATTTTCATGTATTTCTTGGTCCAATTTTGACACTTTAAAATATTTGATTTATTGAAAGGAAATTGTCCCGGAGAGTTCCTTTTACAGATCACACTTTGCAAAGAACTCTATACTTTTTGTCCTTTTTGACTCACTGAATTCCAGCTTTTTCGAAGATCTGAGTGCTGGTCAAAAGTGGTTGTTTCCCTATAATTCGTTTTATTTCACAATTATCTCGAGGAAATAAGTTCTTAAAGCCTTTTCCTTTGCTTCAAGTTCTCAACTTAGTTATATTTTCTATTGCCTTTATCGTTTGATGATCTCTGCAAAGCTTCTTTGATATGTTGAAATTCCCTAAATAATTCACTTTCTATTTTTCAGCATTTGTTAGATCCTTCTCTTTACCTATGTTTAAATATATATTATAGACAAAAATAGGTTTTCATTAAAATTCGGAGGTCTTGTACTAATATTAGTTTAACTTCAGTCGATCCATTTTCATAAATTCCAAATATCTCATTAACTAATCATTAGAAATGGCAGAAGATTTCGTTGAGCTTAAATTAGACAAATATTTGGTAAGAACTTTCTGAGTTATTGAGGTTTATTTGATATGCATATTAGCTTCAGATTGGCTGTATATTATGTATAACTAGCAAATATATGCACCCTCCGGGTGCAAGTATTTAAGTTTTAATGTAATGAAATATCGTATTAAATTAGAAACGCTAATGAAACTAAATAAGAATGCAAATAAAAAGATTTGAAACAGAGGGGGATATAATCGAAAAATAAAACAACTGAAATTTACTCTTCCATCACTTTCCTCTTTCATTATTATTTTTTCTAATTTAAGTATTTAGTTAAAATAGGAAGTAAAGAATAAAATGACACTTATCTTTTCTTGATAATGGATTTCATTCATGATTCATTGAAGAGATTTTTGCTTATATTCATTAAAATAAAACCAAACAGTTAGAAATCAATAATACTAAGCACATATTTATTAAAATTACATTTTTAATATCAATATGCAAATTAGCCTTCCCGCTCACACTGTAAACCGCTATTTTGTTGTATATATAAATATAATTGCATGTTGTTAGTATGTAGATATAGTTAACAGTATTAATAATGTAAAACAATTTTATTAATAATTGAGGTTAAAATAAGGATAAATTCATGGTGAATGTGACGTCAATAACTAAGGGAATTGTGACTTGAGTAGTAATATAGTTTCGGTTACAGACAGAAAAACACACAATCTCCATTATAATAAGATATGTATCTATGGTGATGAGTTAAAACGTTTAAAGAATTTTAATGGTAGATAGGATGTTTGTCCCCGAAAGCAGTTGATAATATACAGCCTGTCTGAATCTACTA
>CM042138.1:53044028-53051759 GCA_023376005.1 Doryteuthis pealeii
TTTTTATTCTTGTAATTAATTCAGTTTCATTAACCATTGAGTAATTTGCCTAAAAATGGCATTTACATGTTGGGAAAGAAGAAAAACACAAGTATTTACAAACTGATCAATGTAAATGTGTTTAAGAATATTTGGCGCAATATAGTCTTGTTCCGTTTAGCGGTTGAGTTTAGGAAAATGTAATAATTTCGCTTCTTGTTTTTAAAGACAGAGCCCCTGAGAAATAGGCCAATCTTTCGATACCTGATTTCAAGGTAGACAAATCAGTAGATCATTTAAGATTGGGACATGTAATCTTCCTATAGCAAGAAGATAAAATTCAAGTAATTTACCTGGATTTTGTTATCTTCTTTTTGTTATACCTAATTGTTCCTTTTGGAAAAATGTATAGAAAAGAATCACACACATACACGTGAGCGCGAAGACAGGCACACACATAAAAAACACATACATACATTAACACATATACATATCTGTCCCCGTGGGGGATTTTCAGCTAAGCACACGTATACACGTACATGAAGCCATCATAATGTTAAATGATTAGACATGAACGTGTATGCATGCTCATAGACGAAGACATTTTATTCTATTTATTCTTGCTGGGGTATTCATTTTTTTTCAAACTCAGTCATTTTTAAAATCATTTTTTAAGCTCATTTTTTACTACCACTCCGAGTCAGAGTATACCTGTAATGGTGATGAAGGGGTACTCCAAACTCCTCAGGGGTGCAGAATTAGAACCTCACCACAAGATGCAGTTTAATGTGATACCCAAGCACACATGTATGTTAAAAAGTGTTGGGGGTTTGTCATTAGGGCAATAGGTTCGGGACAATCATATAGATGCTAGGGTTTGAGGTGACCTGCCCATTGATCGGAGCGCCCGTCTAACCTACGCAAAGGGCAAAAGTGGAGTGTTGCATTTCATGGACTGATCAACCAGGATTCCGTCCTTAAGCATTACGAATCATAACCCAAGGCCAAAAGGTAGCCTTGTTAGGGGTATTTTACCCGTCTGATTGTAAACTCTGATTATTGCTTTAATCGATATACAGAGTGGTGCGGATGTTATTCGATACAAGCTTTTGTTAACACTGACAAGTCACTATTATTTTTTATAATAATTGTTTTCTTCTAATTGTTATTGACTTTATTACTTCTTTTCCACTCGATATATATATATATATATATATATATATATATATATATATATATTCATATATATATATCTTTGCGTGTGTGCATATATATATATATGTATATATATAATATAATAAGATAAATATATAGGTTTTACATATCTATTTATTGGTGACAAAGGAACTTTTCAAATATATATGTATATATATATATATGTAATATATCAAGAAAAATGAAAAAACACAGGTTAAAATGGGTTAAGTGGTGAGTTTTAACCTGTGAGTTTTAACCTGTGTTTTTTCATTTTTCTTGATATATTACATACCGTCGGATTTACTTCCTCTCTTTACATATATATATATATATATATATATATATATATATATATATGTGTGTGTGTGTGTGCGTATATATATATATGTGTGTGTATGTATGTATGTATATGTGTTACCAAAGTTGTACGTATGACTGAATTAAGCAACAAATACCAATGATGATAGCATATTACCTTTGAGATTTTCATTCAATGAGAAAAGACCACATGCAATTTGAATGTTTCCTGAATGTTGTATGCCGAAAGCATTTGTCTGAGAAATATCATCTGCTCTCTGTAAAGATGATTTATTAAGAACAGCGAACCCAATGTCGAACCAGAACTTTTATGATAGTTCATCGTATATTTAGCAATCATTTGTGATGGTTCCATTCAGAAAACTATTACTTGTTTTCCAAGTACAGATTCCATGAAATGAATTTGGTTAAAAGTTTAATAAAATGATCTTTGTTGGGCTGTCGTAGAGGAAAATGGAGTTTCTCGGTTTCTTAGTGACATGAACCTTTTTCAAACCGAATGAATACAGAACAAAATATCACAAAAACCGGCCTTATAAAGATTTTATTAACATGGTTATATATTTTCAATTTTCCCGTAATAATACCAACTTCGGAGTTTATTCATTCTTCCAAATATTCGTTGTTTTTTTTTGTATATGTTTCGTGGCTGAATTATTCTAGTGTTTTTTGTTTGGTGTTTGGATTTTTATATGGCTGCTATGCTTTTAAATTAGTCGCTACTATTAAATTTAACTTAATATCTACCAAAGTAGTTTAATTGGTTAATATACTTAAAGAATTATAATGTTAGTGATGTAATGAATATGTAAATACCTAGAAACCCCCAAACTATAATCTGATTGGATAGTGTCCTCTATAAATATTCGGTGGTACAAGCGCCTTCTAGGCTACTAGCAAGACTACCACGACGACTGCTCGGAAAACGTACTATTACTGCTACTCGACGCACCAGCTACTACTGCAATAATATACCTTACTACAACTTTATAATATATCCCTTAACCCGGATAACTTTGGATGTACTAGAATACCGAAACATTCTGTTGTTGGTGATATTTTGACCAATAAGATCCAAGTACTGCATCACCAATGCACACTGGAGCACAAGGGGGGCTATGTTGAAAAATAAACCTCATATTGAGTTAGGAACTAGCCTATCTTACCTTTTCTTAATAAATGAACTGCATCATCGATGCAAACGTGTGTGGATCTCAAAGGGGGCTACGTTGGGGGAAAAAACGTTCGAAACCCATCAGAAACATCTCTTTTTTTCATGAACATCAACTTGAAAAATAATTTGAATTTCTATTGAATTTCATGAAATTTTTAAAAAAAGAAGCATTTTAGTTGATTAGAGTGATAGAACAGTTGAGATTTTTTTCTTTTTCAAATTATTTTTTTTAAGCAAAGACTCATCTATAAGTCAAATTTTGAAGACCTAATTTTCAGTCAAAATTGGCATCGACTAATACACGAGTAATAATTTTGTAAAGATGAACTTCAGTTATACAAATTGTGTGTGCCAAAAATCATTTGTTAAAAGTCTTTAAGAAGAATAACCTGCATTACGGGTTTGTTCTAAAATTCTCTTAATTATCCTTGATTATAACAAAATCTTCTTCAGGACACGAGCTGAGTTCTTGTATTGAGGGATTCAATTCTCTTACTGACGAGTGTTTTATATATATATATTCACCTTATTTATTTAATATATGTGTGTGTTTGTGAGCATGTGCATGCGTGTTTGTGTGTGTGTGTGTGTGTGTGTGTGTGTTTGAAACTTGAGTAAGATAAGATAAGGTTGTTTACTTACTTGTGTCATTTCTCTGTATTGTTTTAATTCTGAAAAAAAGGTAAACAAAGAAGGGAAGTAAAAAGACCAATGAAAGAAATAACATCTCACCAATATCTAGCAGTAGGATTTTCACCATTTAAAAAAGCCTGTTATCATTTGTGATGTTTTAGCTAATAAAATAGATAAAAGAATATTTCTTTGACAAAAAAAGTAATACCAAATATCACCAACCAACCCAACGAATCCACTTCTTTTGTCTTTTAAGTGCTTCTACACTTTGAGAAGTTTTTAAAGAAATAAGAAAAACACTCATCCTGTTTACTTTAAACAAAATTTTGTTTTCTACGTCAAAAAGTTTTTTTTCTTCTTTTATGCAAATATTTTCTTCGAAGAATGTTCAAATGATAATAATCTATTTTTTCGTTGTCCAAGTTGAAACATAAATGATTATTTAAAGTCACTTGTTTTCAGTGAAAATAGAGAAAAAAAACAACAGTTATTCTTACAGTAACCCCTAAACCTATTTATGTTATGTTTGTTTGTACTTCAGGACAAACGGTCAAGAATTAAATGTCGGTGCGTTACAAGAAATCGATACATTGTAAATTTGACATGTTTTGTTTAATCACATGTCTAAGAATTTAATGAGATACTTAAAGATGAAGTCGCTTTGTTTACTGCCTTGACAAAAAGTCATCCGTCTCTTACTATTTTTATTCATTTCCCTTCATTCGAACATAATTCGTTTTCTACCAGAAAATATATCAATTTATGAAGACGACATTAAATAAAGAATTTTTAGATAACTTTTCTTTTTACGAGAGGTCAACAGAATATAACTCTATATACCAACAATTTAAAATGCTGTCAAATTAGCTCAATTCATAAGATGTTCAGCCCTGTCGACTGGGGCTTTAAAATACACCGACTGCACTCCTGCAACGGGGTAAGATCCCTATTGGCCATGTGTGACGACCCATGATGCTTGAGGGCGGAATCCTGGTGGGTGAGAAGTCCATGACATGCAACACTCCACTTAGACCCTTACTTAGGCTAGACGGGTGATCGGAGAGGTCCCATCCGATTAATCGGCTGGTCACATCAAGCCCTAGCACCTATATGATTGTCCCAACCTTATTGCCCTTATGGCAAACCCCAACTCTTTTTATCATATATGGGCTAGAAGGCAGTGGCTGAGGGTCTCTATGTCCTGGGAATGACGTTAAACTTTATTTGATGGTAAGGTTTCAGTTCTGGACGACTGGGAAATGTGAAAACACACCCAGGTATTGCTCCCAGGTTCGGACCCCCTGTTAAAACATGGGTACCACAAACAAAAACAAACAAATTGATTCTGTCCTTCCAGATAACGAGTCCCCACCCATGGTAAACAGACGGCCCCATTATGGGAGGGATTTTACCCCTTTGCAAAGGTGCAGTCGGCGTATTCTACTGCCACAGTCAACAGGGTGTCAATCTTTTAATAGTTCGAAATGTTTAGAATATATCTTACAAATAGATCACTTTAAGGGTTATATAAAATCAAAGTAATCGAAAATCGTTATTGATCTATACGGATAAATATATTAAATTCTTTGTATTAAAAGAAGATGAAAAATTAATCATATTTGATATTTGATTGATTTTAGATTCCAGTATAACACATAGATGAGTAACATATATAATATACATATACATATACATAACACACACAATGTTACTTATACATAACATACACAAACACGTAAACAAACAAGTGACACGCGAATACAGTTAATCAAATTTGACCATATTTACATCATTTGTATCATTTTATAAACATTTTTCGTTGCTAGGCTTAAAAAATTAAGCATAAACAACAAGAAACCAATGGTAGCAAACTTGTTCCCATGTAAATAAATATAACTAAAATATCTATCTATCATCTATCTACCTACCTACTACCTCTCTCTCTCTCTCTCTCTCTCTCTCTCTCTCTCTATATATATATATATATATATATATATATATATATATATATATGTAATAATAATAAAAGTAGTGGATGTTGTCCCCAATTTGAATATAGTCAGGACTATCATATAGTTAACATGACCAGCCGATTGATCGAATTAGGCCTCTCCGAGCACCCGACTAGCCCAAGTGAGGATCGAATTGGAGTACCACGGAACAACTTAGTACCCGGGTCACATACCGCTCGGTCATCGGAATCCAGTCCTCAGGCATTATGGATCGCAACCAGCCAAGGAGAAGGAAAACTATATATATATATATAAACCTGTTAAACACCGATTAAGAAATTGACCTTGTGTTACATCCTGCTCGTGCGGAGCTTTTGATATATATATATATATATATATATATATATATATATATATATATATATATATATCGCACCACTGACATCGTCGGTACCATAAATAGTTTTATTCATTTGCTTCTCAGACAAACGAAATGTTTCTGAATTTTTACAATGTTTTATCTAATTTTATTTTTGTAAGTTTTATCAAATTTGAAATGACCAAAAAGTGATTGACAGTAGTTTTAAATTAAAAGTACTGTTATTAAGTGTATAATCAGCATTGAAAACAGACGGGTGTGCCGTGTTAGTGATGCTGGTCACGGGATACACATCAAAGATCTGAAAAATGAGTTTTATTTCCAAATCTCTTGTGCAAATAATGTATCACAATGGTCGTTCGTAAGTGAATGCGAGAATCTCTGGTAATTTAAACGTTAAACTTTGAGAAAGGAAGAAGAGAGTCTTCGAGAAAGCCAAGGGTCACCAGAATATATGGCTGCTGTTTCGAATTCCATTTGCTTTGTCTTCAGTGAAAATTCGCTGTTGGAAATCTTATTCAAAAAAAAAAAAAAAAAAAGATGAAAACCAGTCCTTTTTTTTTACCCCATTCGCTTTTCCATCTATTATTTCCTCAAGATCTTTGCTATAACACCCCGACCTTTTAGTTGGCAACAAATGATGGGTCAGTGAGTTCAATCGAAGATAGCATTGTTGTTTCAATCCTCTGACGGTGTTGATGTTTTCTATCTTTTTCGGCTATTTTTATTCTTTAAAAAATAATTCAGATGTGCATTCGCGGGAGATCTGATTTTCGTATTGGTACGGTTGATTTTTAGGATTCTTTTATTTATTTATTTATTATTTATTTTTTGCTTTGGGGGAACTGTGAGAAGCAATTATAAGCGAAAGTTTTGTTTTTCAAATACAATGAAAAGAATGAAACCTTCACAACAGTAAAATGACGGAGACAATGACAAAGTCGACAAGGAAAATAATTTTTCAGTTATATCTGGACATTTTTTACAAAGGATCAAGTGACAGCAAGCATCCTTAGTTTTTTGACGATTTTAGAACAATTCTGTTATCTGTATAGATTTCTACCATCTTTAATTATTTTTAAATAACTATATCCAACCTGTTTTTTTTTAGAATCTTCTGGATATCACAATAACGCAATCAATTTCAAATTGTAGACTTAATTCTATTATTTATTACATTATTAATTATTATTATTATTATTATTAATTATTGTTTTTCACACTAATGGTCTTTCATTGGACAACAAGTCTCCTCAGGTCTCCAGCACTCTCCGAGTATTTCCAACTGATTTCACCAATGCTGTTGTCTGGATGATCTCAATTCTTCCTCTTATTTCCAGTTCCTGTAGTCTTTTTTTCTAAGCTTTGGGGACCGTTCCTAGCCCTCCAACTACTATTGGTATCAATTTTACCCTCATATTCGACAGTTTTTCAATTCTCTAGCGAGGGTCTAGGTATTTGTCTAGCTTTTCGTTTTCTTTCATCTTCACCCTGTGATCTGCTGGAACTGCAATATCTACCATTTGACAAGTTCTATGCATCTGTGTGTGTGCATCGTATTGTGTGTTTGTGTTAAAGTAGAATTAAAAAAAAGATGTCTAATTTTGATAGCGGTCAACCGACTCGTTTTTATTCCCCTATCCGGTTCTGTTCTCCTACCCGGTTTCTGTTCTCCCCCTCGTTCCGTTTCCCTATCATCTTACATAGTTTGTGTGGTTGATAGTGAGCCATATAATAATAATACAAAAGAAGAACTCAGACAGATAGATCAACGGACTAGGAAATTAATGACGATGCATAAGGATCTACACCCAGAGATGATAAAGATAGGTTGTTGTCCTTAAGACTAGAAGACGTCTTACACACTTTGTTACAGATTGTACACGTCGCATTGCTTGTTCTTGGAGTGTGCATAAATTTTTTTATATACATACGCACGCGCGCGCGCACACACACACACATACATACATATATGCACACACACACACACACACACACCATATATATTATATAATATATATATGTACATATATATATGTGTGTAGGGGGCGCGTGGACTAATGGTTAGAGTTGCAGGAAATGGGACTCGTCAACCCGAG
>CM042138.1:53051859-53084359 GCA_023376005.1 Doryteuthis pealeii
AAAAAGGAGAGAAGAACGTGCACCGTCCAAAACCTTAATTGCGTTAATGGTTTCAACTGTTCTATACTCGTTCCTCATCGGGTACATAAACGGGGGAGAGTTCTCGGGTGTAGAATAGAGAGAGTCATCTCGGGTATATAATAGAGAGACAGGCAGAGAGATTGATTGGAGATGATTGGTTGATGATAAGGTGCTAATTCTTACTTGCTTGTTTCATTTCTGCTTATTGACTGATTCTTTGTCTAAGTCATCTAACTCGTCTAGTTCGTCGGCCGCCATTTTTATCTGGTTGACTTCTATTAAGGGCTGGTTTTCCTCTTCTTCGTCGATACTTCTTGCTGGGCTTGTCATTGTTTTAACATTCAATTAACAACAAGACTTGGTTGTTCTTGGTCAAACTTTTATTTTCAACCCTGCCCATATTGATCTCACCGTAGGGGGTGAGGACGGAGGTGGAACCCGGGAGCTGACAACACGTCTACGCTCCTTCGAAAGCTGGGTCACATCTGCTCTAAACAAGAAACCATTCCCACGTGTCCAATCGCGCACTTTTTAAGAGTTCAAAGGTTATTAACCGTCACCGGCGAGTAACTTTCCATAGGACCCTACGATTTTAAGTTAACGGCACTAATTCAAATTTCTAGCTACAGACACGTCCACAATTTATGCTTGCTCATGAATTGTAATACACCGATCTAGTCACTTTTATGTGGGCATGTATTGTCATGCAACAGCAAGAATTTCTTTGACAATAGGCCTTGGCATTTGGTGCAACTTGCCGGTTTCAGTTTGTTGGTCAGACAAACACTTTATCTTGCGCTCCCTTTATTAAAAAAAGCCTCCGATGAATTCCAGCTCCTGACACTCCTTCCGACCAGAGAAATCGGATCACTACTCTTTGCTCTTCCTTGGTGCATACTGTTAGCGGAGCGGCCATGTTTACATTGTAAACCCAGCAAGCAAAATGGTGCGATAATGTCACCATAACAGTGCCAACTATAAGCACGCATGCGCAGAATGCAGTGTGACAATAATAAAGATATGTTATGGGGAAATTACGAATAATCTTTTACTCTCCCTCGTAGATAGATGCTGCATTGTCTTGTGCAATATTTATTTTTTCGGTTTTCTATTTTCTATTAATAATAAACATATTTCATGCAATTAATGTTAGTTAAAGCGTTTAACCTGATTGTAAAAGTATACGTATATGGCGAGAGCATAATAGGAATCTGGATAGATATTAAAAACGAGACACACACACACACACACACACACACACACACACACACACACACACACACACACACACAAAAAAAAAAAAGTTAGACATTTTGAAACTTGCTTCATCCGAGGTTCAAATGCGTGATTCTGAATCATGAGCTTTTCCCGTTTTTATATCTTAGTTTTCATACTTTGAATATATTGAATATATCGATATTTTCGTGCATTGAACACTGTATAGATGTTATAGATGAAAAAAAAAAAAAAAAAGCACCCGTATGGTCACTTCATTCCAACCACAGAAACCATCCAAGTAAGACAAACAATCCATGTCAGACGCTACCGGAGAAGTAAAGACGAACTCATAAATAATATTTTCTTGTGGACACCTACACATGGACACACCAGTGTTGGCCGACAAGCAAAAACTTATATTCAACAGTTCAGTGCCAACACAGGATACTTACTAGAAACGATGACTGATAGAGACGGATGATGAAACTGAAAGAGAGAGAGAGAGAGAGAGAGAGAGAGAGAGAGAGAGAGAGAGAGAGAGAGAGAGAGAGAGAGAGAGAGTCATTATAGAAATAGAGGAAGAACCAGCGAATGAAAGAGGCTAATGGTAGAAGTGAAGAGAAAACAAATTGATGTAGACAGTGAACGGTTGTATGATGTGAAATTGTTGCAATGAAAGAGCTGATAAAAATGAACGTCTGAAGAGAATTTAAATAGCGAACAGAATAAATGATGAAACGAATAAAGAAGACGTAAATTTTTCGTAGCCAATGAAGTAAATCTATCAAACTATCTTCTCATTGGCGACGATTCATCATCGAATTAAGAGAACTATCCAACACCATTATGAAACTATTAAATAGGCCCAGAACAGTCATAAAAACGATTGTGAGAAAGAAAGTGAGTTGACGTCAAGTCGTGATTATTTACGACAGCCTCGAGAAAAAAAGTCTATCTTGGGATGTCGAGTGTATATCAGTGTACAATTTTCTCTTCCTCCTTCCCCAATCAGATATTAAAGCACTTCTTTTCCTCTTTCGACGGCAGATAACTGGTTATTTAGTCAAGAATAGGTTCTAATGACAATAAAAGACGTTCGAAGCGAGAAGAAGATTAGAAGGAAAAGTGTTGCTCATGGCGTTTTTAAACCAGAATAAAAGGAACAACTAAAGTGTGATGTAATAAATGAATTGTTCAAAGACCTTCAATAAAACAAACATAAAGGGAACTAAATGTTAAAGATGACTATTACAATGCGTTGTCAAATAAGTGCAGTACAATGCGGCGTACCCTATAAGTTGTTTCGTGTTTTCCTTCCCATATAAACAGAACTTTCTGGTAACAATTCAGAAACTACTAGCGAGGGACAATCCTTACAAAACAAACACTCACCTGTTTTCTATCCAATTGTGCTAACTAGACAATACAACACAAGACAAGACCTGCCCAGTCGTCTGGGGCGTTAGAATGCACCGACTGCACCTCTGCAGATGGGTAAAACTCCCCCAATGAGGCCACCTGTTGGCCGTGGGTGGCGACCCGTGATGCTTAAGAATAGAGCCCAGGTGGATGAGCAGTTCATGACATGCAATACTCCATTTTGGCCCTATCTTGGGCTAGACGGGCAGTCGGAGAGGCCCCCTCCGATCAATCGGCTGGTCACGTCAAGCCCTAGCACCAATATGGGTGCTAGAAGGCGGTGGCTGCTGGTCTACATGTCCTGAGAATCACGTTAAACTCTATCTGATGGTGAGGTTCCAGTTTTGGAGGTTTGGGGAATGTGGAGCACCCCTTCATCACCATGGCTCCCTGGTCCACTCTGACCCAGAGTGGTAGTACCTGTTAGGGTCCCATCTATGGATTAAATATTAAAAATGTATTTATAAAAAAATTGTATTATCCATTAAGAATTGATTTATTTCAAAACTTTATCGGCATTAAATGGCCCACTGAGGTTGATATGCCGTAAAACAAAACAAACCAAACCAAACAAGACAAGACAATGGTTTATTTTCACACATTACACAATATAAACAATGTCACATAAAAAAAAACAAAGAAAAAAGGTAATGTTTGTTGTTGTAGTAATGTGTGGAGGATGATCACTAATTAGGACTGAGCCTATTCTAGTAGTGACCACCTCAGATGTTTTGTTTTGTTTACTTTTACATTTTCGAATTGTGCTAGGAGTCGGGATTTGAACCAAGAAAAAAGAGGATTTTGCTTAGTAATCCTCGAAGGAAACATATATTATCAGTTGAGATTTAATATAGCATAATCTTAGTAATTTCTTTTCCTCCCAGTGCGAGGATATATATATATATATATATATATATATATATATATATATATATATATATATATATATATATACACACACACACACACACACACACATATATAATATATATATATATATATATTCAAATATATGTCCCGATTAAGCAGAGCCGATTTAGAATCTAAAATGTTAAAAGTTTCACAGTGATAAATACTATCCATAAATCTGAGTTCCACGCACATTGTATTGCATGATAGTAAGATGGATATCAGTATTATGTGGGGTTATTTCCTCTTTTTGTTCCAATAGAATAAATGTTTCAGTTAGCATTAAACTACGGAATTATATATATATATATATATATATATATATATATATATATATATATATATATATATAACATAAAATATTACCGTTATGTTCCGGGTGGTTTGTTACTCAGAGTTTCTTACAGAAACACACAATCGTCAGATGGAAAGTGGAGAAAATAGCTAGGTAATCATAATTTGAATAAAAAAAAATTACCCCGAGGTACGTTATTCGTGTATGTGATGCAAAAAAAAAAAGAAGGCAGTTATTATTTATTGATTTTATCGACCTGAAGGGTTCAGTACGTATGAATATTGTGAAAATACACCTTGAGGTAAATCAGGTGGTAAATGACTCAAAAGAAATCTGTTGATATATCTACACTAAGAAATCAATCTAATTTTTTTTTTCGTTTTGCTATTTATTATGTTCAGTGCATTCCAGAATACATAACTTTTCTTCCATATATAATTTGCAATTATTATAACCTACTCTATACGCAGGCACTTTTTTTTCACTCTATCCCATTTTATTATGAGAGATTTACCAATTTCATCGTTTATTTACCATACATATCCTGATAATGGAGTGCTATTAGCGTATTTTTTGTTGGTGAAGCTAAGGTTGTGATTATAAATTACATTTTTTCAATTCAATAGTAGCTTCGATGTACACCCTTTTATCCTTATCATTATTATCATTATTGGCATATTTATTTCTAGTGCTAGCCTTATATGACATTATAAATCAAGCAATTACTGTTCAAAGAGCATTTCTCTTTATCTCTGCAGTTGCATCTGGCGTTTTGAGTGTTATCATTTCCATTTCATATTTTGAAATTGGGTATATTGATTATTTTCTTAATATTATCCTTCCATTATTATCATTATTATCATCTTCCTTTCTGGCGATAACCATATATATGACATTATTTATCAAGCAATTACCGTTCAAAGAACATCTCTCTTTATGGCGCTCTGGTTGTTATCTTTCTCATTTAACATTTTCAAATTGTGTTCACTGATCATTTTCTTAATATTATCCATGGAACAATAACTTAATTAACCTGTGCGCTATAGATTGTGATATTTTGTGTGATATTTTGTGATCATGGGTGGGAGATAGGATTCATTGTTTGTATATACCGATGTGTCGTTCAGTTTATTATATGGTTGTCATGTACTTTTATTTAAATAGAATGTCAGCCAGACAGCGAGGGAGATTATCCCCTTTTCACTAGCGCTAGATAGCAAGAAGATTGGTTTTAACGTCTGAGGTGGAGCGTCACGTTACGTTACCGCACAGATCCCTGTGCTACTCATACGCTCAGTTGGTGAGGGCCGGTGTCGAACCAGGAAACCTTGTGGTTACCGATCGGATGCTCTACCAACTAAGCTAAACCAGCTCTATGTAATACCTAGAAAATTAACAGTTTTTGAATTAGATGTTAGTTTTAAATTTACGCAGTGCTTCTAATTTATATATTGTCTAATGTAACTAATAAAAATCACATAAACTGCAATAATTCAAATTTGGTTTGTAAAAATATTGTAAAATTTTAAACAATCAAATTAGATGTCAAAAGAAAGCGTGAGTTTATATTTTAGGCATGTATAAATGTACTTTATTGAAGTTATTTAAGTTATTCGATGTATTCTAAAAAAAGCAAAAGCAAATAATCCCATTTTACTTCAATAAAAAGTAACAAAATCATAAAAAAATTGATCAACACCTATGATACAACAAATGACAAACACATATGATAAGTTTTTGGGCTGTTTTAGCTTAGTTGGTAAAGTACTTGCCTAGGAATCGCAAGGTTCCTGGTTCGATACCGGCCCTCGCTAACTCAGTGTATGAGTAGCACAGGGATCTGTGTAGTAAAATGAGGAGCTGATGGTAGGTGTGGCGCTCCATCTCAGACGCAAAGACAATCTCCTTGTCTAGGGAAAAGGGTATAGACTCCTTCGCTGTCTGGTTGATACCGACACTAGGCCAACCCGTTGACTTTACTTACATTTTGATATCGTGATCCCTCTTCTCAATAACAGCCAGTAATTTATCATTCATTTATTTTATTTTTACTTCAGTAGATTCAATTTCCGACATGGTAGTTTTAATTGCTTCCCATGGGTCTGCTTTGCAGTTATATTGTTCACCACTTCATATAATTTCATTTTCCCTATTGATCATAGATTTTCGATCAAATTCAGATCAGGACTTGATTGTGGCCATTCCATTATCTTCTCTCCTGACCTTTATTTAAGATATGTTATGCTCAAATAATTCAGGGATAAGCTTAGATACCTGAGAAAGAGGCTTGTTGTCCATAAATACACACCTCACTTTGAAACAGTAAAGAAAAACAAAATCGCAATAGTTAGCAGTTTAATTTAACTTCTTCATTGATTTTAAATAGACCAATAATTGTTTGTTCGACAATTGTATCCTATATCCTCACACTACCGTTTCTTGTTGACTTCTTTTAGCCACAGACACGTCCCAATGAGATAACATCCATCGTTTGGTTCATCCATCTGGTCCGTCAAATGTCACCCAAGATTCGTCCGTGAAAATTACTTTAGAAAAGTCCAATTTTCATGTATTTCTTATTCCAATTTTGACACTTTAAAATATTTGATTTATTGAAAGGAAATTGTCTAGGAGAGTTCCTTTTACAGATCACACTTTACAAAGAATTCTATACTTTTTGTCCTTTTTGACTCACTGAATTCCAGCTTTTTCGAAGATCTGAGTGCTGGTCAAAAGTGGTTGTTTCCCTATAATTCGTTTTATTTTACAATTATCTCGAGGAAATAAGTTCTCAAAGCCTTTTCCTTTGCTTCGAGTTCTCAACTTAGTTATATTTTCTATTGACTTTATCGTTTGATGATCTCTGCAAAGCTTCTTTGATATGTTGATATTCCCTAAATAATTCACTTTCTATTTTTCAGCATTTTACCTATGTTTAAATATATATTATAGACAAAAATAGTTTTTCATTAAAATTCAGAGGTCTTGTGCTAAAATAAGTTTAACTTCAGTCGATCCATTTTCGTAAATTCCAAATATCTCATTAACTAATCATTAGAAATGGCAGAAGATTTCGTTGAGCTTAAATTTGACAAATATTTGGTAAGAACCTTCTGAGTTATTGAGGTTTATTTGATATGCATATTAGCTTCAGATTGGCTGTATATTATGTATAATATGTATCTATGGTGATGAGTTAAAACGTTTAAAGAATTTTAATGGTAGATAGGATGTTTGTCCCCGAAAGCAGTTGATAATATACAGCCTGTCTGAATCTACTATGCATATCAAATAAACCTAATGTCTCATTAGTATATTTTATCAATATTACGTTTTCATTGAATGTAAATGACTTTTGACAATGCAGTTAATTATTTTAACTTTATATGACACAAATCTGCAATAACTTCCCATTTTGCAGGGTGACCCAAAAAATAGAACCCTAATAAAATGAACCCTATAAAATTTCAAGATAAATCGAGATGTTTTATATACCGGTATTTTAATTGCATTTCTATATGACTACAATATATGATTATTTAGATTGAATATAACATATAGAAAATGAACAGTTTTTAAGTTAGTTGGTCCTTGTAAATTTAACTAAGAGACTATTTATGTAGTTGTAGTTTAAATATAGAAAAAAAAGGCTGAAAATCGCTTACCTTAACAGTAAGACAGGAAAAAGTAAATTCGAGCGTGAGCGAATATTTTATATGTACTTAGAACTTAAAGAATTATTATGTTAGACAAGCTGACTGTGACAAAAAGCATTTGCTAAAAGTCTTTAAGAACTATAACGTAAATTGAATCCTACTCTCCCTCCAGCTATGGGAAAATATCAGAGCATACTGGGTTCTTTAACCATGGCTAGGTAACCAGTCTAGGAGAAGGAAAACTCTAAATTCAAACCTGTTGAACTCCGCTTAAGAAATTGACCTTGTGTCGTATCCTGCTCGTGCGGAGGAGTTGGTATATATATATATATACAATGAAAAGTTCAGATCGGAATTCACATAATAATTATAAGACTATAGACTTATTGAACCAATTTCTTATATATAAATAACTTTCTTTTGAGGAAGCCATCTTTATTTTCAGTTACAGACATTTATGCATTTGACTTTAACACTTTGAGTATTTGTCGGCTGTTTTAATGGTGTTGAAATTCACGTCTAAGCCGGTGTTATTGATTTATCGGTACCTTGTGAAATAATTGACATGAACACATGTTGTTTTGGAAGAAGTAAAAACTGTGAAACTTCTAAGCCGAAATATCTTTGTTCCTCTTTCGAAAATTTCAGCATTGGTAAATATAAATATATATATAAAAAACGAAAAATCTATTGGCTCAACTATTTACACCTCAAGGGCGTGGATATTATTACAGGTTACGAATGCGCAAATACAAAACTATAAAAAAAATTATCATATATCAGCTGCTTATAATTTCATTTTCAATATAGAGGTTTACTGATATCTGAAATTATTTGGATGCTATATCGTATTCATTAAATTTTTTTTTGATAGAGGAATTATATATAATTGATAATTGAATCATATTACCACGACCAGACAACTTGGCAAACACCATTTGCGACATCCGGAGCACTGGACAGCTGTTTCGACCTCCTTTCTCATCAGCAGTGCATACCACAATCTCCGCCACTAGAGATTGAACCAGCGGACCACAGCGTGAAGAGCGGGGACTCAACACACTGGGCCACCAGCCCATGCCACAAACGGAGAATGCCAAATCATCTAGTCAATGGTAACATTAATTCAAACTGCGCAGCCACCTAACCTGCATTACCGTGTATCCCATCGCAGGATTACAGAGGGCGAGGTCACCTCCAGGACAACGACTTCCCAATTTGGGGCCTGAATCCTCAAAACACAACCTAATGGGCAAAGGGTATATATTAAATTTTTTATTTTTATTTTTTTTTGTTTTTTTGTTTTGTTTTGGCATTCTCTGTTTGTGGCATGGGCTGGTGGCCCAGTGTGTTGAGTCCCCGCTCTTCACGCTGTGGTCCGCTGGTTCAATCTCTAGTGGCGGAGATTGTGGTATGCACTGCTGATGAGACCAAAGGAGGTCGAAACAGCTGTCCAGTGCTCCGGATGTCGCAAATGGTGTTTGCCGAGTTGTCTGGTCGTGGTAATATGATTCAATTATCAATTATATCGTATTTATATACTGGAAGAAATTGGACTAATTTCAGAATTATTATTGTTAGGATATTATCAAAATCTACGCGACCCGTGATGCTTAAGGACGGAATCCTGGAGCCTTAGCCTTCCATGACCTACAAAACACCACTTTAGTTCTTACTTAGGCTAGACGGATGATCGGAGAGCCTTCCTCTAATCAATCATTTGGTCACGTCAAGCTCTAGCCCCCAAATAATTTTCCTAATGCTCTTATGGCAAACCAAAATGTTTAATCATATATGAACTAGTAGGTGGTGGCTGACGGTCTTAATGTCCTTGGCATGACATTAAACTCCATCTAGTGGTTAAGTTCCTATTCTGGAGCCCTGGAGAATCGCTTTTACTCCAAGGTCCACTATGACCCAAAGTACTTGTTAGGTTCCAATCTATAGGTTAAATAGATCAAAATGTGATTATCAAATTAGTATTATTTGGATTATTCGGACTATTGTCCTCATCTTTATTGTTATCTGTATAACGTTTCGACTGATAAAAAGGGTTGAGTTCAAAGTTCCGTGATAGCTCCCGATTACGACAATAAGGTTCCCGATTACGACGAGAAGATTCGCGAATTGGTAAAGAAGGTTCCCGAGTTCGAGAAGACTTCCGAGTCCGACAAGAAATACCTAAAGAAGGCCGAGTGTGTGTGTGTGTGTGGGGGGGGGCACATCGGCCGGAACGTTGTACTGATAACAATAAAGACGAGGACAATAGTCCGAATAATTCAAATAAAACTATTTATCAAGCCTCGTCTAAAAAATTAAGAGAAATGATTATCAAAAGTTTGTTTCTCACTAACAATTTGTTTAAAAAACAAACTATTCCCATACATTATCTGCGTTATTCGGACTATTGTCCTCATCTTCAATGTTATCTGTACAACGTTTCGGCCAATATGCCCTCCGGCCTTCTTCAGGTCTTTCTTGTTGGACTCGGGAATCTTCTTTTCGAACTCGGGAACTTTCTTGTCGTAGTCGGGAACCTTCTTGTCGTAATCGGGAGCCAGTTCTCATTTCGCTAACCATAGCTGGGGTAGAAGTTGTGTTAATAATTTTTCTATGTTACTGCCGCCGCTCAGGATTGAACTTGGAATCCAGAGATAACTGTCACTTAGAACTGTCTTAACCTAACTACCTTATCCACTAGGTCATGAGTCCAATTGAACAATTCAGTGTGAATTTGGGGAACTTATAAACCCAATGTCTTGTTTTGGCTTGAATATCAACCTATTCATTTTATGTATGATTTTTTACCTAGACTACCTATATTGTTTTTTTTTTTTTTAATCTGATCTAGCCTTTTTAATAATGGGTTCCCATATTGTATTCATTTCTATGCTAGGTCTACTTAACAAACCAGTACAGCATATCATATAAGCTGGTTCTTTGAGGCGCCTTCTCTATCTATTATTCTAACTTCATCCCATAAGGGCAGATGCTTTCCCTTTTCATTCCATATATGGTCAGCCATACCCGATAACAATGAAGATGAGGACAATAGTCCGAATAACGCAGATAATACTAATCATCAAGCGTCATCTCAAACATTCAGAGAAATATTCCCATACGATTCGTATTTAATGCTAATTTTTCTTCATACATATGATTCATATGTATGAAGAAAAATTAGCATTAAATACACGACAAGATTGATATACCGTTAAACGAAACGAATCATAGTATTTTAATTAGTAGGGCCGAATTAGCTCAGTCGGTAGAACGTTCGGCTAGAAACCACAAGGTTCCTAGTTCGATACCGGCCCTCGCCAACTCAGCGTTTGAGTAGCACAGGAATCTGTACGGTAAAGTAAGGAGCTGATGGTAGGTGTGACGCTCCACCTCAGACGCTAAAACAACCTCCTTGGTCTAGCGCTAGGGAAAAAGTGATACCGACTTTAGGCCACCCCGACGACTTTACTTAACTTACAGAGAATTACTTTTCCTTTCGTCTGAAGATCGCATAGGCAAGAAAATTTCAGTAACCAGGTGTTGACTCCATGTCCACGCTACCTCAACTCAAATATATATATATATATATATATATATATATATATAGAGAGAGAGAGAGAGAGAGAGAGACAGACAGACAGACAGAGACAGACAGACAGACAGACAGAGATAGAGACAGAGACAGAGAGTGTGCGAGAGAGAGGGAGGGAGAGAGAGAGAGAGAGAGAGAGAGAGAGAGAGAGAGAGAGTGTGTGTGTGTGTGTGTGTGTGAGAGAGAGAGAGAAGGAGAGAGAGAGAGTGAGAGAGAGAGAGAGAAAAAGAAGCATTCATTAGCAAGAAATGAACAAAAACACCAATATATGTACAGGACAAAATATTGTTTATTTATCTTAGCCTGTCAAAGGACCATAGCTGTAAGGCACATAGTGAGGACCGAATTCATTACTCTAACGAACTGCTCTTCGGTAATCACCACAGAAAACAAGAAAGAGGTAAATAACTGTGTGTGTACGCGCACGCGCGTGGACATTCGTGAGAAAGAAGGTCAGAAAATAACATCTGTGTATGTTTAAAGGGTCCGAAGAATTTCTTGAAAAACAACGCTTGTTTTCAAACATAAATTCTTCCATCTCCCTTGCTTTCAGGCTCATCCGTCTGGGAAGAGTTAGGGGTAGGAACTAGGAAGTAACATACCGAATATACATCTCATTGATTTGTTTACTTACCTTGTAAGACATTCGTTGTTGAGGATGATAGAAAAATATCCAGTATTTTTGATAAAAACTTTATTCATATAAATACACAACAAATATTATCAAATCCTCAATGTTTTCCCTGAATTTTTAGAACCATGTACCACTTTTCAAATAAATTTTGTATTTCATCATTAAAAATGATTTCGGTTTTCTTTTAATGAATTCGTCGAGAAATCTTTCGATATTTTTAAGTTGTTGTTTGCAACGTAAAGATAGGGGTTGTCAAAAAGAAAATCATCATATATATATATATATATATATATATATATATATGAGTAATGGCTTACCGGTGAGTATGGGTACGATCGTTGGGAGCGCACAGAATCCAGGGGTTAAGACCGTGAAAAAACAAATACAAAGTGCTCAATACAATTTATTTAAGAAATGGATATAAAATAACCTACTCGAGTTTTATCATCTGAATCGTCAGATTGATTCATTGATTCGAGTAGGTTACTTTATATCCATTTCTTAAATAATATATATATATATATATATATACCAACCCCTCCACACGAACAGTATGCGACACAAGGCCAATTTTTTAAGCGGAGTTTAACAGGTTTGAATTCGGAGTTTTTTTCCTCCTAGACTGGTTACCTAGCCCAAGAAAGAGTCCAGTCTGCACCACTATTTACCCGTAGCTGGATGGAGAGTAAATGGATTTATACCTTTCTCAATGGTATTAGCGCTATGTGAAATGCAAACAGTCTCGTCTAGGATTTGAACTTAGGTCGACGACTTCATTTCTCACGACCCTAACCATTACACCAAGCACTTCCAACATCATCGGCCGATGTAGTTACCCTTGAAAAAGAATCTTTCTTTCAGTACGTCATTCAAACAAACATATGATGTTGGTCAGTCACAGTCTGACCAGTAGCTAACAATTAGTAATAAACAATTTCACTTTTAGTCCCACCAAACACAGAGAAGCTCTTTTCTTTCATCAGTAAATTTTCTTTTTCTTTGAGATGCTTAAAGCAGTTCGGGATTTATCCAGTTTTTTTTTTTTAGTTTTTTTTATTCTTGTAATTAATTCAGTTTCATTAACCATTGAGTAATTTGCCTAAAAATGGTAATTCCATGTTGGGAAAGAAGAAAAAACAAGTGTTTAAAAACTGATCAATGTAAATGTGCTTAAAAATATTTGGCGCTATATAATCTTGTTCCATTTAGCGGTTGAGTTTAGGAAAATGTAATAATTTCGCTTCTTGTTTTTAAAGACAGAGCCCCTGAGAAATAGGCCAATCTTTCGATACCTGATTTCAAGGTAGACAAATCAGTAGATCATTTAAGATTGGGACATGTAATCTTCCGATAGCAAGAAGATAAAATTCAAGTAATTTACCTGGATTTTGTTATCTTCTTTTTGTTATACCTAATTGTTCCTTTTGGAAAAATGTATAGAAAAGAATCACACACATACACGTGAGCGCGAAGACAGGCACACACATAAAAAACACATACATACATTAACACATATACATATCTGTCCCCGTGGGGGATTTTCAGCTAAACACACGTATACACGTACATGAAGCCAAGACAATCCTAAATGATTAGACATGAACGTGTATGCATGCTCATAGACGAAGACATTTTATTCTATTTATTCTTGCTGGGGTATTCATTTTTTTTCAAACTCAGTCATTTTTAAAATCATTTTTTTAAGCTCATTTTTTATCTATTTTACCCATAGATGCGAACTTAAAAGATACTACCACTCCGAGTCAGAGTATACCTGTAATGGTGATGAAGGGGTACTCCAAACTCCTCAGGGGTGCAGAGTTAGAACCTCACCACAAGATGCAGTTTAATGTGATACCCAAGCACACATGTATGTTAAAAAGTGTTGGGGGTTTGTCATTAGGGCAATAGGTTCGGGACAATCATATAGATGCTAGGGCTTGAGGTGACCTGCTCATTTATCGGAGGGGGACCCTCCGAGCGCCCGTCTAACCTACGCAAAGGGCATAAGTGGAGTGTTGCATTTCATGGACTGATCAACCAGGATTCCGTCCTTAAGCATTACGAATCATAACCCAAGGCCAAAAGGTAGCCTTGTTAGGGGTATTTTACCCGTCTGATTGTAAACTCTGATTATTGCTTTAATCGATATACAGTGGTGCGGATGTTATTCGATACAAGTTTTTGTTAACACTGACAAGTCACTATTATTTTTTATAATAATTGTTTTCTTCTAATTGTTATTGACTTTATTACTTCTTTTCCACTCGATATATATATATATATATATATATATATATATATATATATATATATATAAGTATGTGCATATATATGTATATATATATATAAATGTATGTGCGTGTGTATATGTATGTGTCTGTATGTATGTGTGTTACCAAAGTTGTACGTATGACTGCATTAAGCAACAAATACCAATGATGATAGCATATTACCTTTGAGATTTTCATTCAATGAGAAAAGACCACATGCAATTTGAATGTTTCCTGAATGTTGTATGCCGAAAGCATTCGTCTGAGAAATATCATCTGCTCTCTGTAAAGATGATTTATTAAGAACAACGAACCCAATGTCGAACCAGAACTTTTATGATAGTTCATCGTATATTTAGCAATCATTTGTGATGGTTCCATTCAGAAAACTATTACTTGTTTTCCAAGTACAGATTCCATGAAATGAATTTGGTTAAAAGTTTAAATAAAATGATCTTTGTTGGGTTGTCGTAGAGGAAAATGGAGTTTCTCGGTTTCTTAGTGACATGAGCCTTTTTCAAACCGAATGAATACAGAACAAAATATCACAAAAACCGGCCTTATAATGATTTTATTAACATGGTTATATATTTTCAATTTGCCCGTAATAATACCAACTTCGGAGTTTATTCATTCTTCCAAATATTCGTTGTTTTTTTTTGTATATGTTTCGTGATCATAGGTGGCTGAATTATTCTAGTGTTTTTTGTTTGGTGTTTGGATTTTTATATGGCTACCATGCTTTTAAATTAGTCGCTACTATCAAATTTAACTTAATATCTATCAAAGTAGTTTAATTGGTTAATATACTTAAAGAATTATAATGTTAGTGATGTAATGAATATGTAAATACCTAGAAACCCCCAAACTATAATCTGATTAGATAGTGTCCTCTATAAATATTAGGTGGTACAAGCGCCTTCTAGGCTACTAGCAAGACTACCACGACGACTGCTCGGAAAACGTACTATTACTGCTACTCAACGCACCAGCTACTACTGCAATAATATACCTTACTACAACTTTATAATATATCCCTTAACCCGGATAACTTTGGATGTACTAGAATACCGAAACATTCTGTTGTTGATGATATTTTGACCAATAAGATCCAAGTACTGCATCACCAATGCACACTGGAGCACAAGGGGGGCTATGTTGAAAAATAAACCTCATTTTGAGTTAGAAACTAGCCTATCTTACCCTTTCTTAATAAATGAACTGCATCATCGATGCAAAGATGTGTGGATCTCAAAGGGGGCTACGTTGGAGGAAAAAAACGTTCGAAACCCATCAGAAACATCTCTTTTTTTCATGAACATCAACTTGAAAAATAATTTGAATATAACCAAAATTTCTCTTGAATTTCATGAAATTTAAAAAAAAAGAAGCATTTTAGTTGATTAGAATGATAGAACAGTTGAGATTTTTTTCTTTTTCAAATTATTTTCTATAAAGCAAAGACTCATCTATAAATCAAATTTTGAAGACCTAATTTTCAGTCAAAATTGGCATCGACTAATACACGAGTAATAATTTTGTAAAGATGAACTTCAGTTATACAAATTGTGTGTGCCAAAAATCATTTGGTAAAAGTCTTTAAGAAGAATAACCTGCATTACGGGTTTGTTCTAAAATTCTCTTAATGATCCTTGATTATAACAAAATCTTCTTCAGGACACGAGCTGAGTTCTTGTATTGAAGGATTCAATTCTCTTACTGACGAATGTTATATATATATATATATATATATATATATATATTCACCTTATTTATTTAATATATGTGTGTGTTTGTGAGCATGTGCATGCGCGCGCGCGTGTGTGTGTGTTTGAAACTTGAGTAAGATAAGATAAGGTTGTTTACTTACTTGTGTCATTTCTCTGTATTGTTTTAATTCTGAAAAAAAGGTAAACAAAGAAGGGAAGTAAAAAAAACAATGAAAGAAATAACATCTCACCAATATCTAGCAGTAGGATTTTCACCATTTAAAAAAGCCTGTTATCATTTGTGATGTTTTAGCTAATAAAATAGATAAAAGAATATTTCTTTGACAAAAAAAGTAATACCAAATATCACCAACCAACCCAACGAATCCACTTCTTTTGTCTTTTAAGTGCTTCTACACTTTGAGAAGTTTTTAAAGAAATAAGAAAAACACTCATCCTGTTTACTTTAAACAAAAATTTGTTTTCTACGTCAAAAAGTTTTTTTTCTTCTTTTATGCAAATATTTTCTTCGAAGAATGTTCAAATGATAATAATCTATTTTTTCGTTGTCCAAGTTGAAACATAAATGATTATTTAAAGTCACTTGTTTTCAGTGAAAATAGAAAAAAAAAACAGTTATTCTTACAGTAACCCCTAAACCTATTTGTGTTATATTTGTTTGTACTTCAGGACAAACGGTCAAGAATTAAATGTCGGTGCGTTACAAGAAATCGATACATTGTAAATTTGACATGTTTTGTTTAATCATATGTCTAAGAATTTAATGAGATACTTAAAGATGAAGTCGCTTTGTTTACTGCCTTGACAAAAAGTCATCCGTCTCTTACTATTTTTATTCATTTCCCTTCATTCGAACATAATTCGTTTTCTACCAGAAAATATCTCAATTTATGAAGACGACCTGAAATAAAGAATTTTTAGATAACTTTTCTTTTTACGAGAGGTCAACAGAATATAACTCTATATACCAACAATTTAAAATGCTGTCAAATTAGCTCAATTCATAAGATGTTCAGCCCTGTCGACTGCAGCTTTAAAATACACCGATTGCACTCCTGCAACGGGGTAAGATCCCTATTGGCCATGTGTGACGACCCATGATGCTTGAGGGCGGAATCCGGGTGGGGGAGAAGTTCATGACATGCAACACTCCACTTAGACCCTTACTTAGGCTAGACAGGTGATCGGAGAAGTCCCTTCCCATTAATCGTCTGGTCACATCAAGCCCTAGCACCTATATGATTGTCCCAACCTTATTGCCCTTATGGCAAACCCCAACTCTTTTTATCATATATGTGCTAGAAAGCAGTGGCTGAGGGTCTCTATGTCCTGGGAATGACGTTAAACTTTATTTGATGGTAAGGTTTCAGTTCTGGACGACTGGGAAATATGGAGCACGCCTTCACCACCATTGCTCCCAGGTTCACTCTGACCCGGAGTGGTAGTACCTGTTGGGGTCCCAAATACGGGTTAAATAGAAACAAATGTATTTTAAACAAATTGAGTACCCATGAAATATGAATAAAAGAAAAACGTCTTCGGCATAAAATGACCAAATGGGTTGACATGCCGTAAAACAAAAACAACCAACAACCAGCCTAAGATGTTCAGCTGATATAACGCGTTATCATTCCAACTGTTTAAGAATATTTTTTTATTTCAATAGGCATAATCTATTAGAAGATAATATTCAGTATATCAAATTGAAGAACAACAAACAAAAAAACTCACAGGTTGTCGTACGGAAAAACGTGAAGTTTCTTGGGTATCTGATCCATTCTTTTGTGCAACTATTATTCAGTAGAATATAATTGGGTAAAGTGAAAAGCAAAAGTTCAACAAATTTAAAAAAATTGTTTTAGCATCAGTTCTGCACAAAAACCAAACTATCTTTTTGGTACAAATAATGTTCAATATATGTGAAATAATAATAGAAAACTGTTTTGTCATAGATGCAGTGCCCCATTGGGATATTAATGTTGCTATAAAAAAATCAGAAATCATCAATAACTTAAAATTCGTTAACTGTAAGAATTTTTGGATTCCTCGGACAAAAATGCTTTTATAAACCAATTTTTAGGAGTAGGGACGCTCTAGAAGTCATTTTACAGACAAAAATAGATTACAAAAAGCCACCATTTTTCCCGACATCCCTCAAATTTGGAGAGCTAAAAATCGATATAATTCCGTCAATTCTTGAAATTGTCTAACTTTAACATAGTCCACACTTGGACAAAATTTCAGAAAAATTGAAGGCGGTTGGTGACATGGCCTGGAGGATTTGACATGGAATTACCCAATGACAATTTCAGAATCTGGGAAAGGAGGACAACCTTTGATTTTTTTTAACGGCATCTCAACCCTGTGGGTTATTTAATGCCAAATCTTTTACATATATATATATGATTTGTATGTGAATAGTTTGCAGGTAAATATTTTGTTTTTAAACAAATTGTTAAAGTGCAAGACAACACTTGGTAATTAATTTTGCTTTACATGTAGTATTTTTTTCGTTTTGGATCTATTTAAGCATACTTTAAGACCCGAACAGGTACAACCACTCCAGTTCGGAGTGGACTTGGGGGTAGTGGCAAGAAGGGGTTATTTCACATTATTCTTTCATTGCAGTTTAACGTCATACCCAAGAAACTAAGACCCTCAACCACCACCTTACATCATATATAAAAACGGTTGGGGGTTCGGCATTAGGACAATCGTATAGATGCTAAGGTTTGATGTGATCAGCCGATTGATTGGAAGGGGCCTCCCGACCGATCGTTTAGCCTAAGTAAGGACGAAAGTGGAGTGTTGCAAGTTATGGACTACTCAGCTGCCATGATTCTGTCCTTCCAGATAACGAGTCCCCACCCATGATAAACAGACGGCCCCATTAAGGGAGGGATTTTACCCCTTTGCAAAGGTGCAGTCGGCGTATTCTACTGCCACAGTCAACAGGGTGTCAATCTTTTAATAGTTCGAAATGTTTAGAATATATCTTACAAATAGATCACTTTAAGGGTTATATAAAATCAAAGTAATCGAAAATCGTTATTGAACTATACGAAAAAAACAACTAAATTCTTTGTATTAAAAGAAGAAAAAAAAAGTAAAAAGAATCATATTTGATATTTGAATGCTTTTAGATTCCAGTATAACACATAGATGAGTAACATATATAATATACATATACATATACATAATACACACAATGTTACTTATACATAACGTACACAAACACGTAAACAAACAAGTGACACGCGAATACAGTTAATCAAACGCACCCATTTGACCATATTTACATCATTTGTATCATTTTCTAAACATTTTTCGTTGCCTGATGATTGCTAGGTTTAAAAAATTAAGCATAAACAACAAGAAACCAATGGTAGCGAACTTGTTCCCATGTAAATAAATATAGACTAAAATATCTATCTATCTATCTACCTACCTACCTACCTACCTACTCTCTCTCTCTCTCTCTCTCTCTCTCTCTCTCTCTATATATATATATTATATATATTATATATATATATATATTATATACATACATACATATATATATATATATATGTATATATATAATAACAAGTAGTGGATGTTTTCCCCAATTTGAATATAGTCAGGACAATCATATAGTTAACATGACCAGCCGATTGATCGAATTAGGCCTCTCCGAGCACCCGACTAGCCCAAGTGAGGATGGAATTGGAGTACCAGGGAACCGCTTAGTACCCGGGTCACATACCGCTCGGCCATCGGAATCCAGTCCTCAGGCATTATGGATCGCAACCAGCATAGGAGAAGGAAAACTCTATATATAAACCTGTTAAACACCGATTAAGAAATTGACCTTGTGTTACATCCTGCTCGTGCGGAGCTTTTGGTATATATAATATATATATATATATATATATATATTTGATAAATATATATATGGTAAATATGTTGGTATATATATATATATATATATATATATATATATATATATATATATATATATATATATATATCGGCCCACTGACATCATCGGTACCATAAATAGTTTTATTTATTTGCTTCTCTGACAAAAGAAATGTTTCTGAATTTTTACAATGTTTTATCTAATTTTATTTTGTAAGTTCTATCAAATTTAAAATGACCAAAAAGTGATTGACAGTAGTTTTAAATTAAAAGTACTGTTATTAAGTGTATAATCACCATTGAAAACAGAAGGGTGTGCCGTGTTAGTGATGCTGGTCACGGGATACACATCAAAGATCTGAAGAATGAGTTGTATTTCCAAATCTTTTGTACAAATAATGTATCACAATTGTCGTTCGTAAGTGAATGCGAGAATCTCTGGTAATTTAAACGTTAAACTTTGAGAAAGGAAGAAGAGAGTCTTCGAGAAAGCCAAGGGTCACCAGAATATATGGCTGCTGTTTCGAATTCCATTTGCTTTGTCTTCAGTGAAAATTCGCTGTTGGAAATCTTATTCGAAAAAAAAAAAAAAGATGAAAACCAGTCCTTTCTTTTTACCCCATTCGCTTTTCCATCTATTATTTTCCTCAAGATCTTTGCTATAACACCCCGACCTTTTAGTTGGCAACAAATGATGGGTCAGTGAGTTCAATCGAAGATAGCATTGTTGTTTCAATCCTCTGACGGTGTTGATGTTTTCTATCTTTTTCGGCTATTTTTATTCTTTAAAAAATAAATTCAGATGTGCATTCGCGGGGAGATCTGATTTTCGTATTGGTACGGTTGATTTTTAGGATTCTTTTATTTATTTATTTATTTATTTTTTGCTTTGGGGGGAACTGTGAGAAGCCAATTATAAGCGAAAGTTTTGTTTTTCAAATACAATGAAAAGAATGAAACCGTCACAACAGTAATAATGACGGAGACAATGACAAAGTCGACAAGGAAAATAATTTTTCAGTTATATCTGGACATTTTTTACAAAGGATCAAGTGACAGCAAGCATCCTTAGTATTTTTGACGATTTTAGAACAATTCTGTTATCTGTATAGATTTCTACCATCTTTAATTATTTTTAAATAACTATATCCAACCTGTTTTTTTTAGAATCTTCGTGGATATCACAATAACGCAATCAATTTCAAATGTAGACTTAATTCTATTATTTATTACATTATTATTATTATTATTATTATTATTATTATTAGTTTTTCACACTAATGGTCTTTCATTGGACAACAAGTCTCCTCAGGTCTCCAGCACTCTCCCGAGTATTCCAACTGATTTCACCAATGCTGTTGTCTGGATGATCTCAATTCTTCCTCTTATTTCCAGTTCCTGTAGTCTTTTTTTCTAAGCTTTTGGGGACCGTTCCTAGCCCTCCAAATACTATTGGTATCAATTTTACCCTCATATTCGACAGTTTTTTCAATTCTCTAGCGAGGTCTAGGTATTTGTCTAGCTTTTCGTTTTCTTTCATCTTCACCCTGTGATCTGCTGGAACTGCAATATCTACCATTTGACAAGTTCTAATGCATCTGTGTGTGTGCATCGTATTTGTGTGTTTGTGTTAAAGTAGAATTAAAAAAAAGATGTCTAATTTGATAGCGGTCAACCGACTCGTTTTTATTCCCCTATCCGGTTCTGTTCTCCTACCCGGTTCTGTTCTCCTCCCTCGTTCCGTTTCCCTATCATCTTACATAGTTTGTGTGGTGATAGTGAGCCATATAATAATAATACAAAAGAAGAACTCAGACAGATAGATCAACGGACTAGGAAATTAATGACGATGCATAAGGATCTACACCCAAGAGATGATAAAGATAGGTTATATGTATCAAGAAAAGGAGGTGGAAGAGGGTTTGCCAATATAGAGGACAGTGTAGAGGCCACAATCCAGGGACTCGAAGAGTACACAAAAAGAGCAAAGAAAGATTACTTTTAGCAGCCAACAACAGCAGATGTAATGTATGGACCAACAGAAAAACAATAAAAACTAGAAAACGAAGATGGGAAGAAAAACAATTACATGGACACTTCAAACGACAAATCGGAGAGGTTGCACATAAAAAAAAGACCTGGATATGGTTAAGAAGAGGAAACCTCAAGAGAGAAACTGAATCACTAATAATTGCTGCACAAAATAATGCCATAAGGATAAATTATATCAAAGCAAAAATTGATAAGACCCAACAAAACAGTAAATGTATACTGTGCAGTGACAGAGATGGGACTGTAAACCATGTATTAAGTGAATGTAGCAAATTAGCACAACGGGAGTACAAAGCTAGGCACAACTGGGTTGGGAAGGTGATCCACTGGGAATTATGCAAAAAATTAAACTTTGACCATACAACAAAATGGTATATGCATAAACCAGAATCTGTTCTTGAGAATGAAACATAAAATTCTCTGGGACTTCGAGATAAAGACGGATCACCCTATCCCAGTGAGGTGGCCAGACGTAGTATTGATTAAAAAAGAAAAAAAAAAGAAAACGTGTCAACTGGTGAACTTTGCGGTCCCAGCAGATCACAGGGTGAAGCTGAAAGAAAATGAAAAGATGGATAAATACCTGGACCTTGCTAGAGAATTGAAAAAAACTGTGGAATATAGAGTGAAAGTGATACCAATTGTAGTTGGTGCACTTGGAACGGTACCAATAAACTTGGAAAAAAGACTGGGGGATATAAAAATCAGAGAAAGAATAGAGACCATCCAGACTACTGCACTGCTGCAATCGGCTAGAATACCTGAGGAGACTTGTTGTCACTCAGACTCCAGTGAAATACCATCAGCAAACGCTGATGTGAAAAACTAAAAAAAAGTGAAAATAATAATAATAATAATAATAATAATAATAATAATTTGCTGGATTGTTTTGGACTGAGTTTCATATTAAAAAAAAATCCGATTTCTTTCGTATCCTAAGTTTCTTTCATTTTTCTTTCTTTCTACGTTCCTAAAAATCTCAATAGAATTTTTTCCACGATATCCCCGTGTTCTCTTTTATTCTTTAAATGATAAAAGTAACAAGAACGATAAAACCCAATAAAAATAATGTTTGAAAACCCTAAAAGGAAATAATGAATTTCTATTCTGTACATTATAATCTTTCTCTTATTCTCCAAACGCTTTGCCATTTCTAGTTCATCTTCTTCAAAGAAAACTTTTATTAAAAAAAAATACGGTGCAGTTTTCCATCACATATTTAGCTTCACTAAACATGGGGTTATTCACTGGGTATTTTTACCCGATGGAAGTTGGGGGGTCACTATTTTGGAAATTTTTGTTGTTACCGCAATTTTCATAGAAATCTTAATTTTTCTCTCTTATTTCCAGTTCGAATTGCAACTATTTTTTTTTCCTTTTTGCTTATTTGCAATTTTTACTCATTTATTATTATTATTTTTTTTATATTTGTTTGATCCATTTTTCGTTTTGCAATTTCAACCTTTACATTGTAGTTGTTGATTATAGATTTTCTCTTTCTATCATTCCCATTTTGTGGACTTTGATATTGCGGGCGAGAGAGAGAGAGAGAGAGAGAGAGAGAGAGAGAGAGAGAGAGAGAGAGAGAGAGAGAGAGAGAGAGAGAGATTCGCGCTTCTTTTAAAATAGACTCATTCAACAATGAAGCTTGCCGCAAAAGACGAGCGAACATTCACTGTTTGCCTGAAGAGTTCTACAATGAAAAATCATTATTTCGCATTCTTACCATGACTTTTTTTTATTGATTAACTTTTGGATTTAAAAATGTTTATTTATTTATTTATCCATCATAAGTTATCTACATAATAGGAATTAGCAAAACTTTTGTCCCTTAAGTCAAAATGAAAACTTCTTTTATTCTAGCGATGTATGCGAAACGAATTCTGTTTTTATTTGGACTTTATTAACGTTTATAATGGGTTAACCAACTGCACTCTCCCAACTGCACCCCCGTCTTTGGTCAGGTGAAAAAATGAAAATAAAAAGGAAAGTAGATGAAAGAGGCAGGAAGAAAGGCAGAGAAAATGTAAAGGTAAGAAGGATCTGTTTATAATAAGGAAATAGTGTTGTGAAAAAGAAAGTGAATGATGATGATGAAGAAGAAGAAGAAGAAGAAGAAGAAGAAGAAGAAGAAGAAGAAGAAGAAGAAGAAGAAGAAGAAGTATTTCTAAGTAGAACAAAAATTCCAAGCTTGATTTTATGGAGTCTTGTTAAACAACACCGAAATGCAATAAAGAAGGTCATCACTAATATCACGCCGGCTTTTTAACAGATTTCCGGTTTCGCAACATCAGATGTGTTCCACTGGGACCCCGACCTGTATATAATATTTTCCTGATTTCCCACCAAGCCGGATTAACACATGGTCTTTTTAACGTGGGGATTTTTCGTGTAATGGGGTTAATCGATCTTCGAGGCTACTTTGTTAATCGTAACACCACAACGGGGAAGGCCGCCTCTTCTCAGAATTTGTTGTGTGTAATCTAAAGAATAGTTCAGGAGCCCTTATATAATGGTATGTCATTGTGGAACCTTCCTAATTTACAAAGGAAGTAATGTACTTAATGAAATGGTCCTTGTCGAATTAACACTGTTGAAACATATTGTGCAGTATTACTCTTATATATCCACGTACTTAATTGCTGCGAATCGATAAGTGGGGATCTGCTTTTTGCAAAGAGTTTGAGAAATTTGCCTAATCCACTGTCGAATATTTGGTGGATTTACCAAGTCAGGCAACATCTACCTCTTCAATTTTATAGTAAACATCTACCAAAGAAGATCAATTTTATCTTTCTTTTCTTTATCACAATGTCCCTGTGTATTTCAACAACCCTACTTATTCTTAAGATACTCTGTAAATGTTGTTATTACGGTGATTCATATCAGCATTCTTAGCCTTAAATAAATATATATAGATTTGAACAAATAAACCTCAAAAACCAAGAAAGTGATGAAACTCAATAAGAAAGTACAAGTTCGTGCACAGTTAGTTAGCATGATGAAATTTTAATCTCTTGCATAATTCCCAGTGGATCATCTTTCCTACACAGTCATGTGCAACCGTGTATTCCTTTTGTGCTAATTTGCTGCATTTGCTTATGATATAAGTAATTGTTTAATCACTTTAACCACATAATCAACACTTGCTAATCAAAGTCTGATTGAATACAGAAGTGGGTACACGAATTTAATAAATAACGGCTCTTGGTTACTGATCGTTTCTCGCCTATACGATTTAAAACAACTTGGTTTGAAAATCGGATAGATGAAAAACTATCAGTAACCACGCCGTTGACTCCATGTCCACGCTACCCTAATCTAGATATACATGCTCGATCCAAGATATTGAGCACTATTTACTTATAAATATAGCACACCATCTCATCAATATATATATATATATATATATATATATATATATATATATATATATATATATGTGTGTGTGTGTGTGTGTGTGTGTGTGGAAAGAGAATTGGAATGAATCCGACAGAATGTGGTGGAGATGTGAGGAACACAAGAACAAAACTTAGACAAAAGTGTGTAGGATATATTTCGCTAGAGCGTTGAGATCGGCATCATAAAACGACTGATGATGCCGAACTCAATGCTCTAGCGAAATATATCCTACACACTTTTGTCTGAGTTTTGTTCTTGTGTTCCTCACATCTCCACTAGACACACACACACACACACACACACACACACACACACACACATATATATATATATATATATATATATATATATAAAAATGTGTGTGTGTGTATGTGTGTGTGTGTCAGTTAATGTTCATGTGTCATTGAATCATAATGGGGATTTGATATTCATATGAATTAACTTTTACTATTTCTCTGAATGTTTGAGATGAGGCTTGATTAGTATTATCTGTGTTTATTCGGACTATTGTCCTCATCTTCAATGTTATCTGTACAACGATAAAGTGGATAAAGGAGTTAGGTTAAACAGTTCTAAAAGACAGTTACCTCTGGACTGCAGATTCAATCTTGGCCAAGGGCAGCAGTAACATAGAATAATAATTAACACAGCTTAACGCCTCTTCCCCAGCTATGGTTAGCGGAATGAGAACAAGATATCCCCGTGAATTGAATAAAGGGTTAGGTTCAAAATTCCGTGATGGCTCCCGATTACGACGAGAAGGTTCTCGATTATGACAAGAAGATTCCCGAGTTGGAAAGAAGGTTCCAAGTTTGAGAAGGTTCCCGAGTCCGACAAGAAATACATGAAGAAGGCCGGAGGGCACATCGGCCGAAACGTTGTACAGATAACAATGAAGATGAGGACAATAGTTCGAATAACGCAGATAATACGAATTAACTTTTGTTCATCAACGACATTATATATTTGACTTTAACTGCAAACCTTGCGTGCTACCGTCTTGTAATCTAACCATGTAGCAATTAATTTGACCTTGTAGCAAATAATAGAAGCAATCCTCTATTTTATTGTTTGTGGGTTGCGGGGAAAACACTAATAAATATAGACTCCCATTATTCTCGCTGAGCTTCTTTTTCAATCAATTCTGAACGCAGGCAAAATTACAGCAAGAAAAAAATTGATTTGAAAATAAAAAAAGGTGAAGATTAAGAAATTGATATTAAAAAAATAAATAGAATGAATATATATTGGACTTCAGTTACAAGATGTTCTAATAAATCGTCTTTTTGCGTTTCTTTTCTTCTGGCAATGAGTAAGATGATACAGTTGATTCCTTAAGAAAGAGAATGTGTTGGCTGTTTCTTGGCAACAATGCGCATGTCCGGTAATGAACGGAAGTGAGAGCCTTGAGAGCCAAGACTGACTTCCGCTAAGGAGCGGATGCAAACATCCCATTTCTCAATTTGACTTTAATTAGATGACTACATTTGGCCCGGGCTGCCTGATATTTAAGACAGTATGCAAATTATTATTATTATTATTATTATTATTATTATTATTATTATTATTATTATTATTATTATTATAACGTAACGGACATAGGAATACGCTTCAATGCAGACTTTAGACTTACAGACACTAATACAAATTCAAATAATGACACACAAATCCGCATTTATATTCCCTCAATAATAGGAGATTACTTGAAAATGCAGACGCCTTTACAAAGAAAAGTACATAATATTCGTACGCACACACACGCGCGCATGCGCGCGCACACTCACACTCATACACATATACACACATGAGCGAGCGTCTACATATGCATCCACACAAAAACAAACAATTTAATGTCCATAAATACTGGAAAGATGACTGACGAGATATCTCATGGGATTTGATCGTGATGGAAGTCAGTGAATGTAATGATTTACTTAAAGAGGTTGACGAGATATTTTGCTAATATGACGTCACATAGAGATATCCCGTCTCAGGTTGTTAAGTTGGCACATTCAGTTATGAATAGAAAATCGATCCAATACTTCATTCTTATTTGGTTTAAGATTCAAAATTGAATTCTTTTCCTTGCTTCAGATATTTTTTAATGATTTTTAACCGTTTTCTTCTCATATCCTTTTTAATTTGTTCTTGGGTCTTCAAATTCCCATTTTAAAATCAGATTGACTGGAACCCATAAATATTATATGATCTTGAGACCGTATGGACCCCGGTTGAGAACCACTGTCTTAATCAATAAACTCATCAATGTGAATGATCTCAATAACGTTAGGAAAACCCAATAAGTAGCAAAAAGAAATTTAACTGTAAGTGTATTTACTTATATGCTGTGCTTATTTTTAATCTTTTATTCTATTTTAGTTTTAGCATTTGTATTTCATTCATACCTTTAATTTATATATTAATAAGCATGTTCCTAAATATTCTGTCAGCTATCACCCTGCAACATTCTCTAATTAAAAATGAGACCGTCCAAATCGTACAAGATGCAATGCAAGAATGTAAAGATTATGTGGTGTCGCTTAATCGCAGATTTCTTATTTGTCCATTTTATTTCACGCAATTTTAAAAATGAAACATTCCAAATCGTCTTGCGTCGCTTAAATACCCAACGTAAATTAAAATTAATTGAAAAATAAAAAAGTTACATATTTGTTTTATTTGTAATATTGAAATTTTGAATTACGGAATATATTCTTGTAATTTTGATCGTCTGTCGTCCCGTGACCAGAAATACCGTTATCAACAAAATAGAATATGCAACGATATTGATCTTGAAGTTTCTGTTGCATTAAATACTTACAAATGATATGTGTATTAAATATTATATTGATTGTTATTGTATATTTTTATATTATTTGTTGCAAAGACAACAGTAGGATTTGTATGTAATGAAATTGCGAATCAACGTTTCTGGCTTAAATAGCTCCTCTTGATTTTTTATTCGTTTCGTGGAAATTCCACAGATCCTGCTAGTTTGTTTATATTTTATAAAAAAAACTGACAGATAATCGGTGTGTCTTTAAATTATTTGACGTTGATATCTTTGACAAATGAACGTTACAGTTCTGTTTCGAAATCTTTCATGCCAATTAAAAAAGCCAGAATTATATTTTAACACGTAATTGTTTCTGTGAATCAATCAATAAATAAAAACAATGGATATACATTAAGAAATTCCATTGTTAGAAAAGTGCTTTACTATCAGCCATAAAATGTTCAGAAGATTTCGTTGTCATATAATGCCCCCATTACCACCATTAACGCCCAGGCAACCCAGCGGAAACGTTAAGGCGTGACAGACAAGTGATATGTCGAAGTTCGCCTCTATTGAAGAACGCTTGAAAAAGTCAACATTTTAAGTTTGAGTTAGTTTCAGTGCTGAAGAACAACAGAGCAGATTAGTTTTCCAAGTTTTAACGTTTTAAAAGCCGAAGAGGCCTCGATGGAAACTTTAGAAGATGCAAAGAGTTTTTTCTTCACTGGGAAAAACGGTTTGGAAACTCAATGACATGACTCGCCTGATTTATTAAAATAACAATAAGTGTGCGAACCAAATTATAACCTTATTTTTGTCAACTTCTTTCGTAACCTGAGATCAAGTGACAACTTTTTTTGAGAATCCAACAATGTAAGTTGTGATTAAATATAAAAAAAAAAAGAAAAAAAACACACACACACAACCATGTCTCATTTTTAGCTACACAGAAGTATGGTTTTCGGAGTTACTTTTATCCTAATAAAATGTGATGTTCTATGTGCGCATGTGCATTCATTTGATGGGATTAGAATGTTTGAATGCGTATTCAAAAAAAAAAAAATCCTAACATGGATATTTTCACCATTCTATGAAATGTTCTAATTAGTATTTAGTTGTAAAAATACAATTGAATTTTTAAACAATAAATGGCTATGGTGGGGTCCATCAGCATAAAATAGGAATCAAAGAAATCCTTAGGTAAAAGAAAAAGACTGAGAACCACTTGTTTAAAATATTCATTTCAACCGTTTGTCATAATTTATCGATGCCACTTCAACATTGTTTTATAATAAGGATCTGACTGATCTGGCACTATTTCAGTTTGGTATCATGCTACAAAAATTACAAGGAACATATATGAATCTCATTCAATATTCCTGGACTAACACTGTTTTCAGATATACAACACATTACATGACTTCTTTTGTGTATTATCTGTAACTCTAATGGAATTTGGGTGTTATTCTTTTTCCATACTTCTTATAATGTATTCTCGACCATAAGATGTAACATTTCCTTGCAGACCATCATTCCAAGTTCTAATTCTTATATTCTTCGATGAATTGAACGTAGACCTGTTTATTGTTTTAAATAAAACTGTAACTTTATGCACACTAAACGTCGGCTGATACCAACAATAGGTCACTCCACCAACTTTACTATTTTTCTTGGTGGTTATATTTCTTTTATCACATCATTTCTTATAAAAGCAGTCCTTTTCTTATTTTTCTGATTTTTTTAGATGTGATTTGATGTGTATAATTTTGATTTTTCAGACTGTTGTTCTCATCTTTATTGTGATATGTATAAAGACGAGATTTCGACCGTTGTATCTTCCGGACTTACCCAACTATACTCTGTGTATCTTTGTATAGCAATAACCCAACCTGGGAAATTATTTTGAATAGCATGTTGATAAAAAAAGGCGTCATTCTAATAAATCAAATTGTTTTTTTTAAGGAAATTACTTTAACTGATGTTATTGAATTTTACATCTCGAGTTATGCAAGAAACATCAATAATTATTTAATGATCATGACGCTTCTTGTGGCGCATGACGGAATGATAAGCATAAAAAACAATGACGTCATTATTTGAAAGAGATTTTCAAACGTTCTTCGACGCCTTGTTTTATCAACAGTCAAACTATCAAAAATGATTTCCCAGGTTGGGTCACTGCTATGTTTAGATAAACAGGAATAACATGAGGAAGCATAATAAAGATGAGGACAACAGTCAGAAAAATTAAAATTATAGTCTTATTTCTGAATATATCTGTCCATTAGGTGTTTTTCTCGATTGTCTAAGGATGATTTTCGGAGTTATTTTCCATCTTTTTTTTATTTCAAATATCTGATGAACGTCTAAGTACATAAATACGTATGCACATTCACACAAATAATGGTTACAGAACCACGTCTGTTTCTTAAGTACCTATCTAGATGATAGGTTTGTAAGTGTGTGTACGAGAACAAACACAGAATGACGTACGCACGAATAAACAGCACGTAGTCAACAAATGTCGCCTTTTTGTCTGGACCTTAACTGATTAACATGATCGTTTAGGATTCTAACATGACACTTATTTCCTGTGCGACTCAACAAATATAAATATTGTCATTTAAATCGAATTTGCACATATTACTTGCCTTTTCGAAGATTGGACTCTCAATTAAAGATACTTAACAAATTAATAGTGTAAGCAATTTTGAACACACACACACACACACACACACACACACACATGTATATATATGTGTATATATGCACTAATATATATATATATATATATATATATATATATATATATATATATATATATATATATCGTCCAGCTATCGATCTATTACAAGTGTATTATTTTTCAAGTGTATTATTCTTATTGTATCATATTGTATCTACGTCTGTTAAAATCTCTCACAACAAACACTCCACCCCCTCTCTCTCACACACACACTCTCTCTCTCTCTTGCACTCTCTCTCTCTATATATATATATGTATATATATATATATATATATATATATATAATAGAGACTTACTAAGCTTCTCACAAGCTATTACAAGTCAGAAGGCCAAATAGGACTGTTCAAATTCTATTAAGCCAGTCTATCAAGATACAATTCAATTCTTTAAAATAGCTTATCTTTTTGGAAGAAATTTTAAGACATTTTAGGACGCGACTACTTTCCATGAAATTAGAACGATTCGTTTCTGGCGCCACAAGCAGAGACTGTTGCAATTTTTTGTTTGAATTTCAGACAATCATAGATTAGTTATTGTCTTGAATCTTGAAGATGTTTATTTAGTTGTACATCAGTTGCATAAGATGAGTTTTGCTTTAGGTAAAGAGAAAATTGAACCCCTTTTCCCAAATGTAAGAAAAAAAATCTACAGTTTAATTCCGAGGAAAAAAAAGAAGAAGAAAAAGAAACCGATTTAAAGGAGAAGGAAAGTTAATGAAAAGAACATGGCGAAATGAAAGAAGGAAAGATGAAAAGAAAGAAAAAGGAAAAAGAGGAATAGAGGTAAAACGAAAAGAAAGAAAAGATGAAAAGAGAAAGAAAGAAAAGTTTAAAGAAAAATATAGATAATAAAAATAAAGAAAAAATGAAGAATAGAAGGCAAGAAAGAAAAATAGAAAGAAAGGAAAAAGAAAAAAAAGAGATAAAAAAAAAAAAGGAAAGAGAAAGGAAAAGTAAGAAAGAAAAAGAAAGAAAGGAAAAAGACACAAAAAGGGAGGAAAGAGAGAGAAAAAAAGAATAAAGAAAAACGGGAAAAATGAAAAATAAAAAGAAAGGAAAAATAAAAGAAAGAAAAAGGTCCAGGAAAAAGGAGAAGTAAAAAGGATATATGAAATGTTGGATTACACAGTCAACGGTATAATCCAACATTTCATATATCATTTTCATCATGGCTGATCACAGTGTCAAACTGATACAACACTGGTGTATCACTAAAATATCCGCCCTGTCGGCTGGGGCGTTAGAATGCACCGACTGCACCTCTGCAGAGGGGTAAGACTCCCCCAATGGGGCCATCTGTTGGCCGTGGGTGGCGACCCGTGATGCTTAAGATAGAGCCCAGGTGGATGAGCAGTTCATGACATGCAATACTCCACTTTGGCCCTATCTTGGGCTAGATGGGCGGTCGGAGAGGTCCCCTCCGATCAATCGGCTGGTCACGTCAAGCCCTAGTACCTATATGACTTTCCCAACCCTATTGCCCTTATGGCAAGCCCCAACTATTTTTATCATATGGGTGCTAGAAGGCGATGGCTGCGGGTCTACATGTCCTGTGAATGACGTTAAACTCTATCTGATGGTGAGGTTCCAGTTTTGGAGTTTTGAGGAATGTGGAGCACCCCTTCATCACCAGTAGTAGTACCTGTTAGGGTCACATCTATGGGTTAAATAGAAAAATGTATTCATAAAAAAATTGCATTATCCATTAAGAATTGATTTATTTCAAAACTTTATCGGCATTAAATGACCCACTGAGGTTGATATGCCGTAAAACAAACCAAACCAAACCAAACCAAAATCACTAAAATATCTTGTTCGGAATTCAGAACTGGTTCAGTGTATCCAGTCCTCACATTTCATTCAGACGATTAATT
>CM042138.1:53089359-53111859 GCA_023376005.1 Doryteuthis pealeii
AAGCAATTTTATGCAGTGGTGGCCGCTTCGTTTTCAGTTGTTGTCTGACCTTATTACAGAAGATTCTGGAGATTTTTGTACAGGTGCTTCTTCGGGAATCTGTAGCACATGACCAAACATACACCATCGTTGTTGCTCCCCGTATCGATAGCGGCAATAGATACAATAGAAGTTTTAAAACAGAAGGTAAAAACAAAATGGACTTCGAACTTTTGCTGCTATCCATTCTGAACAATACCTTATGTATTTGGTTGTATCAAAAGTAATTTTGCTTTTTCAAACTGTTTCTCTAAAGCTTATTTCAAGATATCACACCATATTATTATTATTATTATTTACTCCTTTTGAGTTGTTACACCAGTGTTAGCTGATGGTATTTCACTGGAGTCTGAGTGACAGCAAGTCTCCTCAGGTCTCCAGTACTCTTCTGAGTATTCTGGCAGATTGCAGCAGTGCAGTATTCTGAATGGTTTCAATCCTTCCTTTGATATCCAAACTTTCCAAACCCTTTTCTAATCCTTTTGGGACTGTTCCAAGTGCACCAACTGCAATTGGTATCACTTTCACTTTCATGTTCCATAACTTTTTCAGTTCTCTGGCAAGGTCCAGATATTTGTCCATTTTTTCATTTTCCTTTAGCTTCTCCTGTGATCTGCTGGCACTGCAAAATCCACCAGTTGACAAGTTCTTTCTTTTTTGTTTATCAACACTAGGTCTGGTCTTCTTGTTGGGATAAGGTGATCCGTTTTTATTTCAAAGTCCCAGAGAATTTTATGCATTTCGTTCTCAAGAACAGATTCTGGTTTATGCATATACCATTTTGTTGTGTGGTCAAAATTTAATTTTTTGCATAATTCCCAGTGGATCACCTTCCCAACCCAGTCCTGTCTAGTTTTGTATTATTATTATTATTATTATTATTATTATTATATTATTATTATTATTATTATTATTTTCACTCCTTTTGAGTTTTTCACATCAACGTTAGCTGATGGTATTTCACTGGAGTCTGAGTGACACCAAGTCTCCTCAGGTCTCCGGTAGTTGTTTGCCCTTATTACAGCAAATATTAGTTGCAATATCAATATTCTAAGAGGCAATATATTAATATAGTTTAGAATTATTTTAAACATTACCTCAAAGAGGTCTATTTGGCTCATGAATGAGACCGTTACACGTACTCCCACTCTGAGTGGACCAGGAAACTATGGTAATACCCCAGATTTTCAGAAAAGGAGCCTCACCACCGAATGCAGTTAAGTGTTTTCCCCAGGATACACTTTTTTGTGGGTAAGGATTTCATTCATCTTCCGGAAATACAGTCGGTATATCCAAGGCCCTACCGACAGAGACAATGTGCTCGTGATTCATTCTAATAAAAACTAAAAAAAAAATCAAGGGAAAGTTACAACAATTTTTCTCTTTCTTTTGATTTTTGTTTCAGGAAAATGTTCTAAGTGAATTTCAAAGTCGCAAAGAATCTCACGTTTTTTAGTTTCTGTCATAGAAACTAGAAAACGTGAGATTCTTTGTGAATATACCATTCTCTTATATACCGGGGTCAAATCTTTTGACCATTTCAACTTTTCAACTCAGTGAGGACTACATTTGAATTCCGTCTGAGCTCGTTTACCATATTCACTTATATTTGTTTTGTCTTCTTGAATTTGGCTTTTATGCAGTTCCTTCTAATACATTTTTCATGTAGTTTATTCTAATATATTTTTGGTGCAGTTCATTTTAATACATTTTAGTTCTGTTCATTTCAATACATTTTTTCATACAGTTCATTCTAATATATTTTTCATATAATTCATTCTAATACATTTTTGGCACAGTTCATTTTAATACATTTTTGATGCAGTTTATTCTAATATATTTGATGCAGATCATTCATCTCTCTCTCTCTCTCTCTCTCACACTCTCTCTCTCTCTCGCTCTCTCTCTCTCTCTCTCTCTCTATATATATATATATATATATATATATATATATATATATATATATATATATATATATATAGAGAGAGAGAGAGAGAGAGAGAGAAAATTGGGGATAATATATAAGCCGGCTAGTGTATACATTGATGTATTTTATACTCTCCACCCACCCTTCTTTCCTGTCTATCACAGTTTTTTTAATATGTTTTGTATGTTTTTCTTTGTCCCTGTCTCCTTATATATATATATATATATATATATATATATATATAATATATATATATATATATAAAATGAAAGTGGGAGGTAATGGAAATAGGTAATCGAGTGCCATTGTTCTGAGTCCTGATTACCTCAGCAGACAGACTGATGGTGCCTGTGGTTAGGAAAGCCAATGTATTACTAGTGAAACTGTTGACAAAGCCGAGACGAAATTGATAGCAAATAGCTCGGATCAACCAATCAATTTTTCATATTTCTTCGCCGCTCGAGAAAACAGATTTCGGGCACTTTTGACGCCCGACGTTCCTTCATTGTTTTCACGTTTATAAAATGACACATTTTCATTTACTACCAACCACAACATCGCTCGAGATGTTGTCACGGTTGTCTTCGTTATGTTCCAATGGACTTTTGATTTTTATTCTTGGTACGATAAAGATTCTTAATTTTTTTCCGATATTTTAAGTATTTTATGCAATGGAAATCAGATCTCACTGACAATTTAAAACTACAATTCTTCCGAGCCGTATCTGTATCAGTGCTACTGTACGGCTGCATTATTTTGACCCTAACGAAGCCCGCCCTGTCGGCTGAGGCGTTAGAATGCACTGACTGCACCTCTGCAGAGGGATAATACTCCCCAATGGGGCCAACTGTTGGCCATGGTGGCGACCCATAATGCTTAAGAATGGAATCCAGATGGCTGAACAGTCTATGACTTGCAATACTTCACTTTGGCCCTTTTCTTGGGCTAGACGGGTGGTTGGAGAGGCCCCCTCCGATCAATCGGCTGGCCACGTCAAGCCCTAGCACCTATATGATTGCCCAAACCCTATTGCCCTAATGGAAAGCCCCAACTCTTTATATCATATGGGTGCTAGAAAGGGGTGGCTGAGGGTCTACATGTCTTGGGAATGACGTTAAACTCTATCTGATGGTGAGGTTCCAGTTTTGGACGTTTGGGGAATGTGGAGCACCCTTCATCACCATGGCTCCCTAGTCCACTCTGACCCGGAGTTGTAGTAACGGTTAAGGTCCCATCTATGGGTTAAATAGAAAAATGTATTTTAAAAAAAATTGAGTATCCATTAAAAATAACTTTATTTCAAAACTTTATCGGCATTAAATGACCCACTAAGGTTGATATGCCGTAAAACAAACCAAACCAAAGTTGGGAGCTGCACAAGAATCCAATCTTAAAACAAGACGTGAAAACAACATCCCACGAGAAAACAGCTGTACGGCCACATGCCCCATATCACACAAACCATCCGTGTGAGGCGAACAAGAGGGCACTGTTTGAGAAGCATGGATGAACTTATAAGTGACGTTCTTCTGTGAAAGCCACCACATTGGCACGCCAAAGTAGGTCGACCAGTAAATTCGTAGAATACATAGACCAACTCTGTGCGAATACTGGATACTGCGCAGAGGAATTCCCAGGGACAATGAATGATAGGGACGGCTGGCGAGAGATTGTCATAGATATCCGTGCTGCTAGTGCGACATGATGATGATGATGATGATGATGATGATGACACAATGCCAACTTTTGTATGAGTTTCTATTTTGTAGCACTACCAAGAAGCTTTTTTTCTTTCTTTGGTCGTCTTTCTGGTCCAATGTAATTGACATCAAAGGTTTTCCCGCCTTGTCTGGCTGTAACAAAAAACATTCAGGATGAAATAATTTTCAGATGAAAAAAAGAAATTCAAAGAAAGAGAAAGTAAACCAAAAGAAGTGAATAAAGAACGTCTAAAAGAGAGGTGGGAAGAAAAAAAGAGAGAAATGAAGAGAGGAAGAAGCAAAGTAAAAGTTTATGATAAGAAAGAAAGGAAGAATAATAAAGAAGAGATGATGAAAGGAGAGACAAAAAAGAGAAAGAAGGAAAGAAAGAAACATAAGTAAGAACAGAGAAAAATGAAAATGAAACAAAAAGAAGAATAAAATGGAGAAATGATAGAGAAAAAAAAGAAAGAAAGAAAATAAAAATAAAATCTAAGGCCAACATAGGGGGAAGACTTTGAAATGATAATAATAATCTTCTGAGACTTGTCATCTCGTGGATTTTGGTGTCCCGGTCGATCACAGTGGCCGAGCACCAAATGAAAATGAAAGAAAGCGTAAAGATAAACACATACTTGGAACTTGCCAGAGAACTGAGGAAACTGTGGAACAGGAAGGTGAAGGTCGTATCAATTGTAATCCTGTCCTTGGAATGGTCCCTAAATTTTTGGAAAAGAATTTGGGTGAATTGGAAATCAGAGGAAGAATCAGACCATCCAAACAACAGCCCTGTTAAGATCGGCAAGAAATACTCAAAAGAGTCCTGGAGAACTGAGGAGACTTGCTGTTACTTAGCCTCCAGTGAACCGCCTGCTACGGCAGGTCTAAAATCCTCAATAATAATAATAATAATAATAATAATAATTGAGGGTAAAGATGATACCAATTGTAGTTGGTGTCCTTAGGGGGTCTCCCTGGGTTTGGAAAAATACTGAGGAAATTGGAAATAAGACGAAGAATCTATGCAATCCACACAACAGCATTGTTAAGAAAGGTTAGAATACTCAGAAGGGATCGGGAGATCAGAGGAGACTTACTGTCACTTAGACTCTATTAAAAGTCCACCAGTTAAAGACTCCCAAGCATGACCTTTTGAACTGGTTGTGTTCGATTGTGTTTTTATTATAGACTAGAAGCGACTACCCGGCTTCAACTGGGATGAGGGAGGCAAAAAATGTTAGTCTTGCACATCTATTATAACTGAATCCCGAGTTAAATCCTCACAGGATGCCCCATTAAAATCTCTATGTAAAAGAGACCTTGCACCGGGAAAAAAAAGGTGCACAGACACTGAAAAGAAAGATTAATGTCTCCTATTTAAAATATTAAATGCGAAAAAAATCCATGCTGTTACTATTTGACTTTTATTTTTTTAAATTATCCCCACGATTATAAATCAAATCTTCATTATTTTTGTTCGAAGAGCAAGCTCTAGTGATAGCGAATGCGTATATATATATATTTACTTACTTTGTCGTTAATTGTTTTATTTTCGGAGTTTCCACCGGACATACATACAACAAACACACAACCGCCTTTTATATATGCATAGATTACTTATAATTTTTCCTTTTATTTTCACATTCAGTTTTTATTTTCAATTTAGCCATTGTTTATCACGTGATTCAGACAGGTTTTATACAGCAAAACGCAGGTGAAGTGAAATGATCGTCTAGCACAGGAAGCTAATTAACAGCGCAATAACAATCAGTTTTTTTTAAAGCAGAACCCTTGCTGTTTAGTATTATTTGGATTATTCGGACTATTGACCTCATCTTTATTGTTATCTGTAGAAGGTTTTGGCCAATGTGTCCTCATTCTCATTCAACTAATCATGCCCAGCTATAGTTAGCGGAATGAGAACAGGATACGCCCGTGGATTGAATAAAGGGTTGGGTTGAAAGTTCCGTGATGGCTTCCGATTACGACAAGAAGGTTCCCGGGTTCGAAAAGAAGGTTCCCGAGTTCGAGAAATATCTGAAGAAGGCCAGAGGGCACATCGGCCGAAACGTTGTACAGAATAACAATAAAGATGGGGACAATAGTCCGAATAATCCAAATAATACTAATTATCAAGCCTCATCTAAAAAAATCAGAGACCTTGTTGTTTAGTTGAAAATGTGAGATTCTAATGTTGTATTCCCTTGTTATAAACGTATGCTATTTTATGTTCGGAATATGTGATGATTTCTTAGGAAATTGTCTTTAGGGGTTCATCTCTTCTTCCTATCATGATATCTCTCCAATCTTCTTTGGCTGACCTTACTCCCTCCGCCACCTGTTGACCGAGGGCGGTGACTCATAATCATTAAGGACGAAATCACTGAGCGGTCCATGACATGCAACACCCCACTTAGTGCCTTACTTTGGCTAGACGAGTGGTTGGAGAGGCCTCCTTCGATCAATCTGCTGGTCACGTGAAGCCCTAAAAGCTATAAGATTGTACTGACCCTATCGCACTTATGGAAAACACACAACCCTTTTTATTATATATGTGCTAGAGGCGGTGGCTGAGGGTCTTAGTGTCCTAGGTATGACGTTAAACTGTATTTAGTGGTGAGGTTTCAACTTTTGAGCTCCGGGGGGAGTGTAGAGTACCTTTTCAGTGCCATTACTCAGTCTAACCCGGAGTGGTAGTACGTGTTAGGGTGCCATCTATGGCTAAATAGATAAAAATACCCCCAATACGAAACAAGGATTAATAAAACAACGTCTTCGGCATAGAGTAACCCAACAATAGTTGATATGCCGTAAAACCAACCTATTCTCTCCTTATGACCTCTAGCTCACTCCCTTATCTGTCGCTCTCGTAATATAAAGAAAGAATGAAAGAGAGTATGGGAAAAGATAGAGAGAAAGTGAACACGTGGAAGTGATAACGCTAATCTCTTTAAATCGAAGATAATAAAAAGATGAAAAGAAGGAAAGAAAGAAAAAATAGTGAAAGAGAGTTAAATCAAGATTATCATACTTTTTACATATTAAACTATTTAACAATAGCTCTTAATTAAGCATATTAAACGTTGTAATAATCAAATTATCATACAGCGGTATATTCACAGGTCCTGCTAGTATTATAGTAATAGTATTTCAAAGGGAAATAACTATATATATATATATATATATATATATATATATATACTAGCAAATATATGCACCCTCCGGGCGCAAGTATTTAAGTTTAAATGTAATAAAATATTTATATTAAATCACAAATGCTATTGAAACTAATTAAGAATGCAGATAAAAAGATTTGAAACAGAGTGGGGAGTATATTCGGAAAATAGAACAACCGAAACTTACACTTCCATCACTTCCGTCTTTCAATGCGAAATTTTGCTAATTTAACTATTGAGTTAATATAGGAAGTAAAGAATAAAATTAGTTATTTCTTTTTCTTAATGAATTTCTTTTAAGATTTATCCACGAGATTTTTGCTCATATTCATTAAGATAAAACCAAACAATTAGAAATCAATGATACTGAGCACATATTTATTAAAATCAAGTTTTTAATATCAATATGCAAATTAGCCTTAACGTTCGAACTGTAAACCGCTATTTTGTTGTATATATAAATTCAATTGCATGTCATTAGCATGTAGTTAAGGCCAACAGTATTAATAATGTCAAACAGTTTTATTAGTTATTGAGGTTTAAATAAAAATAAAATCATTGAGAATATGATGTAAATAACTAAGGAAATTCTGACTTGAGTAGTAGTATAGTTTCGGCTACAGACAGAAAAACACACAAACTCCAATATAATAAGATATACACGGGGCGGCCTAAAGTCGGTATCAGCCAGTCAGCGAGGGAGTCTATCCCCATTTCAATAGCGCTAGACCAAGGAGATTGTTTTTTTTTAGCGTTTGAGGTGGAGCACCACACCTACCACCAGCTCCTTACTTTACCGCACAGATCCCTGTGCTACTCATACGCTGAGTTGGCGAGGACCGGTATCGAACTAGGAACCTTGTGGTTTCTAGCCGAACGCTCTGCCGACTGAGCTAACCCGGCCCATATATATATATATTAAATGATAATTATAAAGAATTTCACTTATTTATTTATTTGTAAATATTTTTTGTATAATCATTTGTTCATTCTGACACGTTTTACTTGGTTCAGACAACTAAACACTCGAGTCAATAGAAGTTAAATCCAAACTGACAATATATAAGTTTTCAAAGTTTTGTTTTATTTCCCTTAAATACAAAAAAAAACTCAATCTTGTAAAAAGACAAAGATTTATCCGATCTTGAAGCTAACTGTTGTCGCTGGCGAATGTTTACAAAATCACAGTTTTTTTTTTAATTGAGAAAGGAAGAAACTTCAACTTGATTTTGATTTACTAATCAAAACGAGACAGGTTAACTTTAAATTGACCAATCAACATGTAACAAATCAGTTTTGCGAAGTCGGCATAAAATTCTTGGTTGTTTGGTGACAATTTATAATTTTTCGTTGAATCATCAGTTTGACTTTCCAAAGTTGAAGTTTCCTGCCAAATGTTCATTTTGTGTTTAGATCATTAAAATGTGAAAATAAACCAAAAGAGTATGTTGTTATTAATTAACCCGGTCTGCACCAGATCCGACAATTTTAGAATCCAACAAAGATAGACTTGAAACCCATCCATCTACGTTTTTAAAAATGCGATGAATTTTTAGAAACTGTTAGGTAATGAGCTCTTTAATTATATATATATATATAATTTAATATACCAAACTTGTTGGTAAATCCTCGCGGTGAGAAAAAAAACAGCAAATACTTTGATTGTAAAAATATACTACCAAACATCGACCGGGAAGAAAAACATTTTTGTAAAAAGGAAAAGACCAAGATAATCGTACCAACAAAAAATAATCTATTAGTACAATATTTTGGCCAAAAGAAAAAACAATGTATATGCATATATATATATATAAGATATATATATATATTCATACAAAACCCGCCAGGAGACTAAAGCTAATAAGTAAAAAGTGCTCAATACCTAAGTAGAGCAAATAATAAAAATAAATCTAATGAGTCAGACGAATCTACTAAAAGTTTCGCTTAATGCTCTTCATATATATATATATATATATATATATATATATATATATATATATATATCATACTTGTGTGTATATATGTTTTTGTATGTGTGTACTGGTCAGGATTTGCAAGGTTTATTTATTAACGTTTGCCCGACAATAGCTACTAGAATAGATCTATCTGTATCGATCAGTTTACATATAAATCTATGACTATATTGATTGATTACCTTATTTGCACTGATAACCGTCACACAACTCTGCATCTGACTGATCGGTCTCGATCAAAATTGAAAAATTTCAGTAACAGATGTTTGCTGTTTGGGTAATAAGGTAGTTGTGGTGGGGGGATTTATCCAGATTATTACTCTCATTTTTCTTTCTTCAACAACAATCGTTGCATTCCAATGACAATATAGTTTCTCAAGATATATGAGGCAAACCATAGCGTAATGGTTAAGGTCATGGGAAATGGACTCGTTGGCCCAAATTCAAATCCTGAACGTGGTAATTGCATTCCACTTCCTTTGGGAAAGATATGAATCTTACTCTCCCTCCAGCTATGGGTGAATGAATAGTAGGGTTGGCTGAGCTCTTTAACCTTGGTTAGGCAACCGGTCTAGGAGAAGGAAAACTCTGAATTCAAACCTGTTAAACTTCGCTTAATAAATTGACCTTGTGTCACATCCTCCTCATGCGGAGTGGTTGCTCTCTCTCTCTCTCTCTCTCTCTATATATATATATATATAATATATATATATATAACTCACCACTTATATATATATATATATATATATATATATATATATATATACTCACCACTTAACCATAATTATATATAACTATATATAAACTATATATAACTCACCACTTAACTATATATAAACTATATATAAACTATATATTACTATATATATATATATATATATATATATAATATATATATTATAAACTATATATAACTATATATTAACTATATATAAACTATATATAACTCACCACTTAACCCATTTAAACCTGTGTTTTTTCATTTTTCTTGATATACTACACACACACACACACACACACATATATATATATATATATATATATATATATATATATATATATATATATGAGACAAAAATGGCTTCTTATGGTATAAGTGGCAGTTAGGAACTACACCGACCAGATTTTGGACCATTTTTGACGCTGCTCATCGTGACGTCAGATCGCAGGGTTCTAGTTATAAATGTGAATAGAAGTCTAAAAGTAATTTTAACAGAAGCTTCAACACAAACAGAAGACACAATAACACCGTTGGATAGAGAAATGTTTCAGCTACAAAATGCAATATTTCCACATAGCAAACAAAATTGGCAATATAGTTTCGTAAAAACCAGCATCATCAGATGTTCCAAAGTTAATGCCTATTATTTTAAAATGTTGTCATTCCACAATGACAGAGACACATTTTTGTGGTATGACAGTGCAGGTTACAACATCTCATCTACATTTTCTTGCCTTTTTACGGATAGCAGCAGAGGGTAAATCTGGCACGAATGCATGAATCTGGCATGAATATATATATATATATATATATACATATATACATACATATATATATACATAACATATATATATACATATATATATATCTATACATATTATATATATATATATATATATATATATATATATATATCAAGTGCATCAATGAATTTCTAGAAGCGTACATTTTTCACCTATTGTTAGTCATTTTGCTAAACGTATAGGATAAAAATTAAAAAACCCAGAAAATAAATAAAACAAACAAACAAAAGACAAAAAAAACAGCAACAAATAAACAAAACAAAATAAAAACAAACAGTGGATTGGAGCACAATTAGACAGGCTATGGGTAATATATTTCATCAGTGGTGACAGCGATGTGGATAAAGCTGAAATACGGGGACAATGTTTTCCTGACAACGAAGCCGACATCACTGCTGTAAAAAATGTGGGCCTCCTAGGCTGGTGTAGATTTTTTACAAGTGTGGCCTGTTAGCTCTTGTTCATCGCTGACGAAAATATATAGCCTATAATAGTGACTATGTAGAAAAAATGATGTTTCGTAGGTGAGAACTTAATGGTGTTAGTGTGTGTTGTAGTTTCAGAAGAGATAAAGATAAGGCATTACTTTCGGAACATTCTTCGTATAAGCTTTCTTTCTTTTTTTGTCTTTTTAAGATTTCACTCTTATCTCTTCGCTACTTCTCTCTTTCTAGATTGGTCGGTTGTTTTGTTTTAAGGCATATCAACCCTTTTCGGGTCATTTAATTTCGAATAAAGTTATCTTTGATAAACAAAGGACTCAAGTTGTCTACAGTACCTACTATTTCTTTAAGTGGTCACCCAATCGAATATTGAAGATGATCATCTCTGCTTAACTTCGGTAATCTAGTGGGAACCAGTGCTTTAAGCGTGATCTTTAGAGAGATAGATATATGTGAACAGATTAAGATAAACTGATGTAAGACAGATAAATATGAACAGAGTGAAATATATATATATATATATATATATATATATATATATATATATATATAGAGAGAGAGAGAGAGAGAGAGAGATAGATAGAAACAGACTTAAACAGACAGATCGATAGATATGAACAGACTGAGATAGTGATATAAAGAGACTGAGATAGAGATATAGGTAATTATATTGATTGATTGATAGGTAGATGGGAACAGACCGAGATAGATAGATATATAGATAGATAGATAGAAAGAGAGGGAGAGAGATGCGTAGGGAAATCGATATATTCGCAGTTTGATGAGGAAAAAAGATGATTTAAATAACCTTTATTTATTTTTCAATATATTCTTCTTTGTTAATGCACTTAATTAAATTGTGAATATTCTTAACATATGATCAAGCACTATATAACGAAAAATTCAGATCAAAATTAACCTGACAACTACGCGCCATCCTACTAAGATGTTTTTACAACTCTCAACCGCGACATATCCATAAAATGTTTTTCTTATTTCTTTACGACATCTTATCCAAATCTTTCTACACTTATGTCTTCACATAACATAACATTAATATCACAGACACCGAAAACATTTCGCTCGTTACTGCTTTAATGCAACTCTATCTCCACAGAATCTGTCTTCATATTTATTGATTTTGTGTTGTTGTTGGTTCAAAGAATGAAACGTTAATGTCACTAATGGTTAAAAACTACCCCATTGTCATCTTCGACTTTGGTTTGATCTTCCGATCTATTTGAGCAAGTTAATTTGATGATGGCTAGAACCGCAAAACACCCAACTATTTAAACTGCTATTTCTATTCTATTCCTCCAAGTCCTTAGACCTCGCCATAAAGTCCAACCCATCCTCATTGCAGCACGATGGTGTAAACGTGGCAGTGTCAGAGCTATATCGCTGGAAACTTAAGTTCTTTGTAAGACCACCCAAAACGGACAGGTCTGGAACCCAGTGGTATTGGGACCACAATCCGAATGTTTTGAATTAATTCTTCTAAAACTTTTTTGTACATACCCTATTTTTTTAATCGTTAAGAATTTGCGAATTGTTTTTTGTTTACATTGAGAATAATATTTTAATAAGTAACTTGTGAATGTTTTGAATGTTTTTTTCTGAAACCTTTTCGTACGTAAGACAATTTTGAATTCAGTTTTTAATTGCTTGTTAAGTTAGTAATAAAATGTAACATTGTAGTTTAAGTCTTTTTTGAGCGCTAAAACAAAAATTACAAAGAAGCTAATAACTAAGTATTAGCTTATTTGTTGGTGGAATATTTCGCGTATTAATTCAAATTTCATTATTTAAAAAATTCCAAGAGATGTTGCATCGGAAACCGGCGGTTACTTTGGGTTCTCTCATCCCTGCGTCTGCTGAATAATCTGCGGCAAAAAGGGTTGTCTGCAAGTAGGGTTTCAGGGACTGCGTACTTCCAATTCTATGATACACCATCTTTAACTTTCTATAGGTCGGTCTTCGTGAGGAATCAGTGAAATGATGGAGCCAGATACACTCACACGGGAAAATGCTGCCACAGGACGAGAAGAAATAATCTGTGGACGATTAGTTGGTTAGACCGATGACCTTGGATATATTCCTGGTATTGTCTTTGATCCTTTATAGAATCTTCTAAAGCGCGGAAAGTTACTCGACGATGCTCAACCCTTCGCTAATTAAGAGAAGGTAGATAATATCTGGTTTGGTTTGGTTTGTTTTGTTTTACGGCATATCAACCTCAGTGGGTCATTTAAGGCCAATAAAGTTTTGAAATAAATCAAATCTTAATGGATAATACAATTTTTTATAAATACATTTTTCTATTTAACCCATAGATAGGACCCTAACAGGTACTACCACTCCGGGTCAGAGTGGACCAGGGAGCAATGGTGATGAAGGGGTGCTCCACATTCCCTAAACCTCCAAAACTGGAACCTCACCATCAGATAGAGCTTAACGTCATTCCCAGAACATGTAGACCCGCAGCCACCGCCTTCTAGCACCCATATGATGAAAAGGGGTTGGGGCTTGCCATAAGGGCAATAGGTTTGGGAAAATCATATAGGTGCTAGGGCTTGGCGTGACCAGCCGATTGATCGGAGGGGGCCTCTCCGACCGCCCGTCTAGCCCAAGATAGGGCTAAAGTGGAGTATTGCAAGTCATGAACTGCTCATCCACCTGGGCTCTATCCTTAAGCATGACGGGTCGCCACCTACGGCTTACAGGTGGCCCCATTGGGGGAGTCTTACCCCTCTGCAGAGGTGCAGTCGGTGCATTCTGACGCCCCAGCCGGCAGGGCGGGATAATATCTGGTTACATGGAACTAATAACAAAGAAGAATCTCTGACCTATGTGCATTTTTTCCTAGAGAAGGCGCATTGTGTAATGGTTATCGTCGCAAGAAATGGACACGGCGAGACTAGTTCAAGTCCTGGATGAGAGTGTTTGCATTTCACATAGCGCTAATACCCTTGGGAAAGATATGTATCCAACTATTCTCCCTCCAGCTGTGAGTAAATATTAGGGCAAACTGGGCTCTTTAACCTTGGCTATTCAACCAGTCTAGAAAAAAGAAAACTGAATTTAAACTCCGTTTAAGATATTAGCCTTGTGTCACATCCTGCTTGTGCGAAAAGGCTGGTAAATATCTATATGCATTTTTTCCATCTTGAGACATTTGTATAGGTATCTGGAGATAGGATAGAATACAGGAATATTAGATTCATGTTTTTCTAAAGAGGATTAGGGCAAAAATGAATACAAAAATACTTACTTGGAAACCATATTTGTCTTTTATGTTACTAACCGTTACGCACAGACACATCTTCAAGATGATCTGAGGGAATAAGATATCAAATTACGATTAAATTTAAATTTAGAAAGATAATCTTTTATTCTTAGAAAAATTAGGTAATCTATTGATGGCTAATCAGAAGCATTGATTTAATATATAAATGACGTTTTTGTTTGTGTGTCAATCAGATATATTAAGAACGTTTTAGAAATAAGTATTTTGAACATTTTCTATATACACTAGCATAGTGACATTTGCATAATTTCCTGAGGATTATTTACAAAGGAATCAACGCTTCTGCCGAGGATCAAAGTGTATTACCTGTGCGCTTTACCAATGATTAATAATTATACAAGTACAAAAACGTGTTACCATAAAATAACAACGTAAGTTATTATCACTGTGTAGTAAAACAAGGTTAACGTCATACTGAAGATAGTTTGATATAAATAAAAACAAAAAACATGAACATTCATATACTATTATGAATAAATACATCTTCTTAATAGTTGCTTTCAATTTTTATACTTCCATTCCATCGACCTGCTGCCTCCTTTCTCTCTCTTCTTGTCTGGTACATATATGCGTATATTTCCATTGCTGTTGTCGTTTCTTGTACGTTTGTGTGTATATGTATATATTTTGTGTTTGAAAGAAGATTCAATGGATCTGTGTATTTGTGTGTTCTAATAATTGGTGTGTGCGTTTGCACATACATAAGCATATATCTGTATACGTATATATTTTCTAGGATATTGTGGATTTAGTCCGTGAGAATGTAGTTATTTCCAAATATAGTACGATTTTTGGCTAATGGTGCGTGTGTAGTTATGTTGTCATGTTTTTTTTTGCATGTTTTTTTAATTGTGTGTTGTGTGTGTGTGTGTCGTTATAATCTGTTTAGTGATGGTTTATATTTATCTATAAAGTATTTTTCTCTGGTTGAAATTGTTAATAATCATCGGACTGATAAATCGGCATTACTTTGAAATTTCCCTTGCTACATTCGTAGAAATATTTTGATACATATTGTTTTTCTTTTATTTGATAGTTTAATGTTGCTTTTGTGTATTTCAATACTCTTGTTTAACGAATTTGTGCAACCGATATGAATTTATTTGCAGTATGTGCATGTTGATATTACCCCATAAACATTTCCAAAATATAAAGTCTAAGTAAATATAGTAAAAGTAGTAGAGTCAAGAATTTGAATTTGTTTCTCGCACACACACACACACACACACACACACACACACACACACACACACACACACACATATATATATATATATATATATATATATATATATATAGCAAAAGCAACTTAGGATATCGTGAAAAAGTTTACATTGTTTGATTCAATTAAACAAACTCAAATTTCTTGACACTACTACATTCATACGAACACAATTACTAAAGATCTTCTCTATATACTGTCCCATCGCTAGTCTTTCACAGAATCTTGTTACCAGTCTATTGCAATGATACATAATAGACATGATGATAAGGTAAAGCAAATATCACCGGCCAAAATTCAACACGAGCAAGAAAATGAAAAAAAAAAAAAAAATGACGCCATGAATAAGAAGATGGATCATCGCTTCGAAGATTTCCGGTCAAATTCTCCTTTAGTAAAGAAGACTGTGCAAAGTTTGGGATTGATTATTAAAAGTTCATTCTTGATTTTAATAACAAACAGAATTGCGGGAAACGATCTGTCACGGATCTAAGGAAAATGGTGGAAGGTCTTCGGATAGGTTCATGAATATCGGGAAGGTCTATAGGATTAATTAACTTTGCTGCCTTTCCATGGAACTTGGAATGATCAATAAAAGACCTGCATATGACGTCTTGATATTAGGGGTTCAATGCGGCGATTGTATACGCTTCACCTGTTTGGAAGCGTGTGAAAGAAGTTTTGCCTATCCAATTTGACTGATATTATTAGTGCCTTCAATATAGAAGAAAGCAAAATTAGAACACACACACACACACACACACACACACACACACACACACAAAATGATTTTCCTTTATCAATTCGATGACGACCAATAACTAAGTCGAAGCCTAACCAAAGAACTACACATTTTTTAAAAAATATTGTGAACGCTTGTGTATAGCTAACCTTACTTTTTGGATGAACTGATAACAAAAAAATGGTGCACTACTGCTTCCACAAATTATCCTGAACAACACACTTGAAAACGTTTCGGTCGATGTGCCTCCGGTCTTCTTCAGATGTTTCTTGTCGAACTCGGAAACCTTCTTTTCGAACTCGGGAGCCTTCATGTCGTAAACGGGAGCCTTCACGGGAATTCAAACCGAACCCTTAATTCAATAAAAGGTTCCCGAATTTGACAAAAACACCTGAAGAAGGCCAGAATGCACATTGGCCAAAACGTTGTGTATATAATGATAAAGACGACGGCGACAGTCAGAAAAATCTAAATAATACAGATTATCAAGCCTCATCTCATAAAATTCAGACAAATAACGCTCTTCAGGTTGTGAATTCAGGTTTTTCCCTTCTCCTAGACCGGTTACCCTACGATGGAAAGCCCAGTCTATCCTTACTTTTATATCTATAACTGGGGGATAATATATGAATTATTCCTTCAGAGAAAACACAGTTCCAACGCACGTGGTCCCACTTGAGTTTGATCAATATGTATTCTTTGACGGACTGGTAACTCTACGCAACAAGATTAAAGCCATATACAATTGGCGTAAATTCAGGTGGAGGCGGGGGGGGGAGACTATCAAAGTAGTTTTGACAAACGAGATGAGAGACCCTTTGGTTTGAATTCAGAGTTCTCTTTCTCCTACACTACAAGTATTTGCTTACTTGCATCTAATCAACACACACACACACACACACACACACACACACACACACACACACATATATATATATATATATATATATATATATATATATACTGGACATAAGTGATGTTCTCCTGTGGATACACCGGTATATGCCGACAAGCTAAAACATACATAGATCAACTCTGTGTGGATGCCTTGTCAGGGGCAATGACAGATAGTGAAGTTTAGTCAAAAACATACATTGATCGGCTCTGTACAGATTCTAGATGCTGAGTGGAGGACCTCCTAGGACTGAGTGAAGTTTAGTAATTACGTATAGATTATTAGCAATCAAATCGCGCTGACTAGTCTCCCACTAAAGATTTCTAAGGCTCCTCTTTCTTGTGCCAGACTAATATAAAGCGAGTAAAAATCCATGAAATATATTCCTGACATATCTAATATTTTATATCAAGTAAAATCCACAAAAATCACAAAGCAAATCTTTATGCTTCATGACTACATAAGCAATTCGGGTTGGGATCAGCAAATATCACTTTATTATTTTCCATGCGGATAGCGTCCATTCCCTGTTCTTTTGTTTTTGTCCTTCTGGTATATGTACCCCACCCCACCCCTTATCATATTGCCTTTTCTGCCATTTTCCCTTTCGATTCCCGCTTTTACCAAATTTCTTTAACATTCTATGAATCAAAATCAGTTCATCCGTTCTTCTCTTTATCGATCTAGAAAGCAACCTTTCACTTCCTCTTCAGCTCGGATGTCACCCGCCTATTGACATATTTTTTTCTTATTAAATCCTTTTACCATCTATCTATCTAGCTATGGAGGCTTCGTGGTGTAATGACTCTCTCTACCCTCTCTTTCTCTAACCACCTATTCCTATCAGTCATCACTTCTAGCAGTTCTTCAACCTGGCATCAAGAATCCGCACAGTGCTGATTGGTGTATGTTTTCCTGGTCGGCCTACTCAGCTGTGTCCATGTGTAGGTCTCCACAGGAGAACGTTGCTTATGAGTTCGTCCTTACTTCTACAGTAGTGTCCAGCAAATCTTGTTTGTCTTACTTGGATAGTTTGTATGAATAGATGTAAGTGTCCGTACAGAAGCATTTTTGTGTGGTGCCGCGTCCAGGATTTGTTGAAGACTGCACGCAACACCCTTGTGTATGTCCCCCCTAGCTTTTTCTCTAAGTGATTTGTTAGAGTCTAAGCGGTGTAAAGACCAAAGTGGAGTTTTGCCTGTTATGGACTACTCAGTCATTAGGTTTCCATCTTTGATGTTTATCAAAGGCCTCCACCCACGGCCAAAGAGTGGCTTCATTGTTTTTAACCCTCTGTAGAGGTGCAGTCGGAGCATTCTACAGCCAGAGTCGATAGGGTAGTTGAGCCTGGGTGGTAACATAATTTGGAAATAGCTTTATTCTTATTAAAAAACAAACTTTGATATAAATTTTGTTTTAAATCATTAGATAAGTTATAACATGGATCTCCACTTTTCATACAAATATTCTCGGCGTTTTATTCTGATCCATAATTATCGGCTCTCTCGGGGATAAAGAATAGGATGAAGAACCACAACAAAATCAATCAAACCCTGACTAGACCTCCAGCTGCAGCCGCTACGACTGTGCCTGCCGGTCCCATATAGGCCTTATCAGCCACGAACATGCCGCCTGTCAACATGCTCCACTCCTCAATTTTTCCCAAAAGCAAGCCATAACATGATGGCAAATTGGCCCACGCATTCTTTGGTATTCTTAGATATAATTCCCCTGTCATTTCTATGGATGAGTCCTACTTTAAGAAGACTGAAGGATACATCAGTAGAAGCATTGTGATCAAACCAACCGTGAAGATATCTTTGAATCACATTTTACCAAATATTACAAGCTACAAGAACTGTTTCTCTGAATTTTTGAGATCAGACTTAATAATTAGTATTATTTGGATTATTCCAATTGGACACATAGCATAGTGGATAAAGTCGTTGGGTTAGGGCAGTTCTAAGTAACAGTTATCTTTAGGCTGCAGGTTCAATCCTGGACAGAAGCAGCAGTAACATAGAAAAATAATTAACACAGCTTAACACCTGTACCCCAGATATGGTTAGCGGAATGAGAACATGATACACCCGTGGATTGAATAAAAGGTTCAGTTCAAAGTTCCGTGTTGGTTCCCGATTACGACAAGAAGGTTTCCGATTACGACGAGAAGGTTCCCGAGTTCGAAAAGAACGTTCCCGAGTTCGAAAAGAATGTTCCCCAGCTGGAGAAGGTCCCCAAGTCCGACAAGAAATACCTGACGAAGGGCGGAGGGCACATCGGCTGAAACGCTGTACAGATAACAATAAAGAGGAGGACAATAGTCCGAATAATCCAAATAATACTACAAAAACTGGTCACTCAGTAAGGAATGAAATCATTATCCTAGCGAATAAAACGTGGAACTAATGAGATACTGATCACTTATCAGCACGTCTATTTGCCATGAATTTCTTTTCTGCCATTGAATCGAACCGTCGTTTTCTTTGAAGATTTCCCAACAGATTTTAGATTCAACAACTGAAAAAGATTCTTTTTTATCCTAAATTTTCCTGCAAAGAATTCAGATTTTTTTCTTAATGATAGGACGATCATATCAAGTGCATTTAAGACTGATACGCGTCTATTACTGGTCGCATTTAAAAGATAGAGGCGCGTGGTGTAATGGTTACCGTCGTCGGAAATAGACATGGCTAGACGAGTTCACATCGTGTATTACATTTATGGGCAGTCATAAATTGTGAACGTATCTGTAGCTAGAAATTTCATATCAAGAAGTCCATGGAAAATTACTGGCAGTTGAAGGTTAATAACTTTTAACCCCTTAGAGGCGCGCGATTTCTAGTTTTAGTTAGCAGACTCGACCCGACTTTCATGATAGAATCACTAGACGAATCACCGGAAGCAGTTATCAAGAAGCAACAAGTAGAAGCGAAGTTATAAAGTAATCTCCTATTTCTTATCTAACTCTCTGTCTGTCTCTCTCTCTCTCTCTATTATGTATCCGAGAACTCTCTCCCCGTTTATATACCCGATGTTTAAAAGGTGTATATAACACCTGGAAGTGGATGTGTGCATTTCGCATAGCGCTAATACACTTGGGAAAGGTATGAACCTAACTATTATAGATAAATGGTAGAGCAGACTGAGCTCTTTAACCTTGTTTAGGCAACCAATCCAGGAGAAAGAAAACTCTGAATTAAAACCAAATAGGCTCTCTTCTCGTTAGTCAAAACTACTTTGAGAGCTCCTCTTTTTCATTACTCCTAATCAAAAAACCAACATGACCCTAACAAAATAATGGTCTTCTTAAAAAAAATGAGTTGTTTTATTTTAAAAGAAGCATATTGTATATCGATGTGCAGGAAACTCGTTTTGGAAACAAATTGGTCAGAATAATGATTTAAATCCTCATTGGGAACCCAATACTTGTACCAGAATAAGTTACTATCATTAGCTTGTTAAATGACTAACACTATAAGCTCTTCTGCTCGTAGGTGCAAGCATGTTTATATATATATATTACCTACTCCTCCACACGAGTGCCTAACCAAGGTTAAAGAGCCAAGTCTCTCCTACTATTTATCCATAGCTAGAGGGAGAGTAGGATTCATACCTTTCCCAAGGGTATTAGCGCTAAGTGAAATGCAATTAGCACATCCAGGATTTGAACTCGGGGCAACGAATCCATTTCCCATGACTTTAACCATTACACCACTCGCTTCCCACAAGCATGTTTATATAAGTATATATGCGCATAGGCATAGCATTTTGAAAGTATATGCAAGTGCAGATGAGCTTACCTGTATATAGCGTATATGTATATATGTACATGTATGAGAGTGAGTAAAGTAATATAAAAAATATAGCTAAATAAATTAGGATGGTCGGCGATTTTTAGTACGTGATAAAATAGAAAGGGGATGACAGGGTTAGTTTTTTTTAATGTCCATAATAAATTCAAGTCTTTGTCGCTTGTACGCTCAGAGATTAATTGACAAGAGTATCATTAATTGGGTGGTCCAAGTGGGAAAAAAGTTTGCTTTGGTGGAATTTCGGACTGCATGTATTCAAGAAAGCTAACAGGAGAGATACAAATCAATTGAGAGAGAGAGAGAGAGAGAGAGAGAGAGAGAGAGAGAGAGAGAGAGAGAGAGAGAGAGAGAGAGAGAGAGAGAGAGAGTTTTGCCGCCTTTTATTGACAATTAACTATGGTAGAACCAGCACTTCTGTTTTATTTACATAATTGCGGAACTGGTACTTCCGGTTTGTTAAACCTCAAGAATTAAATTACAACACTTCTGTGTTTGACACAAGAGCATGATATCGGAGCATCCAGTGACTTTAACTCTCAGTATACTATCAATGGTTTGCATGCGTAAAAGCTTTTAGTGGAGATCATTTTAAATGAAACACCAAAAAGGACCTGAGGACGCAATATGCGAGTTTTGTATATTGTCATTATAAATCATTCTTAATCCACAAGATTTTCAGATTTGCACTTCTGCTGTTTGTGTCATTAGGTTTAGACTAAAAGAATAATGGTTATGGTAGGAAGAATATCCCATACCCATATCCATAAGACTACTATAAACAGAAGCCGGTTGACTGGTTGGTTGGATTTTACGGCATGGTGAACATATGGGTTATTTTATGCCGAAGAGGTTTTGTTTTATTCATTCTTGTTTGGTATTCAATTTTTTTTCAAACTCAGTTTTTAAAAACACATTTTTGATATATTTCACCATTAATGGTACCCTAACGGATACTACCACTTTCTAAAAAGAAAGAGAGATAATTATAATGATAGAAGGAGGAGAAGAAGAAAATAAATATGATAGAAAGGGGAGGAGAAAAAGAAAATGAAATTAAAGCTGTTAGTTGATTGGTTGGATTTTACACCATTCAACCCTTGGATTATTGCATGCTGAAGACGTTTTATTTTATTCATTCTTTATGGGTATTCAAGTTCTTTAAAAAAAAATTTTTCAAAACATCTTTTTAAAACTCATTTTTTAAATCTATTGAACCCATACATGAGATCCTAACAGGTACTACCACAACGAGTCAGAGTGTACCTGGGATTAATAGTGATGAAGGGGTACTCCACAATCCCCAGAGCTCCAATATTGGAACTTCACAACTAGATACATTTTAACGTAATATCCAGGGCACTAAGACGCTCGGTCACCGCCTTTGAGTACATATATGATAAAAATATATTCTTTACATTTCATATAGCTAATGCCCTTGGGAAAGGTATAAATCCAACTATATCCCCTCCATCTATGGGTAAATAGTAGGGCAAACTGGGCTCTTTAACCTTGGTTAAGCAACCAGTCTAGGAGAAGGTAAACTCTGAATTCAAACCTGTTAAACTCCGTTGAAGAAATTGACCTTGTCATATCCTGCTCGTGCAGAGGGGTTGTTATATATATATATATATATATATATATATATATATATATATATATATATATATAAGTAAAGAAATAACAAAAGACTTAGAGATTTAGCATTATAGTCTATTTCAGGGAGCTTAGACAAATTGT
>CM042138.1:53114359-53141859 GCA_023376005.1 Doryteuthis pealeii
TACTTATTTTTTAAGATAACGGCGAGTAATTTCTCCCCAATGGATAATTTGATCTTTAAATTAACTGTTTTTCTTTGTAACCACTCTTTATGTTCGGGTTTTTTTTTCGAGATTTAAAAAAAGTTCATAAATATTTATGTTTCTTCCTTCAATATGACCTAAACGGATCACGTGACGTATTGTGGTAGTACCTACATTTGAGGTTGTTTTTATTTTCGTCGCAAGAAAATAGGTTTTCGAATCAGGTCGGTGAATCCTTAAATAAATTGGCCTGAAAATGTATGAAATTAGTCAAAGAAATTATTTCTGTAGAGGTCGACAAGAAGTAGTGAACATCAATGTTTTGATTGTAAAGCGTAAAATTCTGCCATTTGTTTACGGACGTGCGGCGTTTGTTTGGAAATGTCATAGAAAGAGACAAGATAAACAGCGAGTTTAGCGTTGGCGACCGGCGGCGGTGGTGAGAGGAGGCGGCGGTGGTGGTCGAAGCGGGTGGATCGTGTTGACAGGCGATTTGTGTTAGGAATCGGTTGAGAAATGTGATTTTCGCTCTCTGAAGCAGAAGTTTAAAAAACAATTGGTCATCGTGGAATTTGTCATAAGCAAAAGAATAAATTTCTGGCAGGTCGCCTGTAATTTGAAAGGAAAGAAAAAAACGAAAATAAAGTAGCAGAAGAAAAAGGAAGAGGAGAAGAACGAGGAGAAATAAAAGAGATACATAGATAGATATATATATATATATATATATATATATATATATATATAGAGAGAGAGAGAGAGAGAGAGAGAGAGTGCGAGGGTGGAGAGAACAAGTAAAACAAGAATCAAAAGCGGGGAAGATAAAATGATACAATAATACGGGAGAGGAGAAAAAGAAAAGAGAGAAAAAGAAAGAGAAAAAGTTATAATGATAGAAGGAGGAGAGGAAAGAGAAAAGGAAATTAAAGAAGGTGTTAGTTGATTGGTCGGATTTTACGGTATGTCAACCCTTGGGTTATTTTATGCCAAAGACGTTTTGTTTTATTCATTTTTGATGGGTATTCAAGTTTTTTTTCATAATCATTTTTTTAAACACATTTTTAAAAACTCATTTTTAAATCTACTTAAAAATACATGAGATCATAACAGTACTACTACAATGAATCAGAGTGGACCTGGGAGTAATGGTGATGAAGGGGTACTCCACACTCCCCAGAGCTTGTAATTGTAACTTCACCATTAGATGCAATTTAATGTTATACCAGGACACTAAGACGCTCAGCCACAGCCTTCTAGTACATATATGATATAAAAGGATGGAGGGTCAATAGGGTCGGGAAAATCTCATTGGTGCTATGGCTCGACGTGGCCAGCCAAGGGGCCTTTCCGACCGCCCGTCTTGCCTAAGTAAGAGCCAAAGTGAAGTTGTATATCATGGACTGTTCAGCCACCAGGAGTCCGTCCGTAAGCATCACTTCGACGCTCAGAACTTTCTATCTGAATTTTTTCACTCTTTTTTTAGATGCAATGTTTGTTAAATTGGTCAATAAATGATCATGATGGAACACGGTGTCATTTCATTCCATCAACCTGGACTTGTTTCCTTGTGAGGCAATTGTAATACAGAATATCGCTTACAGGAAAATTGACTTTACGGAACATCAGTACACAAAAATAATCGCTTCATCGCAAAAATCAGCAAGCCGAATTCAAAGAAAGATCAATTTTATATATGATTCGGATTTTTAAAAATTATCTGCGATTCTAAAATTACACTGTGTTATAAATAACATTTTTATTTACTATAAAAATTATCAATGAATAAGAATTTAGAAATTAAAATACACTTTTTCCATAAATTCATCGCTATTTTTTTATTCGCATAAAGTTGATTGTTTTTAGCTTTTTGATTTAGTTAAAAACGAGGAAAAAAGATAATTTATGAGCAGTCATAATTCATGAACGTACCTGTAGTTATAATTTGAATTAGGGTCCATTAACTTAAAATCATGGGGTCTATGGAAAGTTATCGGCAGTTGGCGGTTAATAACCATAACCCCTTAAAGGCACGCGATTGGGCGCCATGAAAAATAAGTTTTTAGTTAGTCAGATTCGACCCGGCTTTCAAGGAACGTAGACGTATTATCAGCTCCCGGGGTCGGTCTCCCCGCGGTGGAATCAAAATGGGAAGGGTTGAGAATAAAGCTTTATTATAAAGAACGCAAAGTCTTGCTATTAATTGAATGTTAAGACAATGACTATCCCAGCCCAGTACGAAGAAAACAAGAAGAAAACCAAAACAGTCGAAAGCCCTGAAGTAAACCCAACCAGAGAACATGGCAGCCGACCAACTAGACAAGTTAGAACCACTAGACGAAGAACAGAAGAGTTAAAACGTAAGAACTATCGTCTCTATCCTCTCTAATCAATCTAATCTCTCTATCTCTGTCTCTCTCCATTATACCCCGAGAACTCTCTCCCCGTTTATATACTCGATGTTAAACGAGTAATTAACAAAATCTTTTGGGGAAACAACCATTCGATGAAGGGATTATATCTGTGTAATGGAGTCCCGTGGAGTCTGTTTTCCGACAAGCGACATTCGGTGTAATGAACCAGATTCATTTACCCTTAATGTTGCGTTTAAAAGTTCTGCAAAAAAAAAAAATACTTCTTAATTGTTTCAGTTGGATCTTCTTTCTCCACCAAATAATTTGCTTTTCTCTGTTACATCTTAATAGAATAAAGATTAGAAATGAAAAGACAACCCTTACTTATGTCAGTTGCCTTTCTAGCTCTCATTAGTTACTAAGTGTTTTGTAATTCGGGTTACTGTTGTAAGGAAGTGTGTCTTCGTTCTTATGTGCTTGTTTCTTCGCGTGTTAAAAACGACCCTTAAATTAAGATCCGTGGTAACCTGTGCTGATTAATAAAAACTCGACTGCAACTCTTGTCAACAATATTTACTATGGCCGGGTTCGGTCGTCTGTAGTAGTCGTCAACGCAACGAAAGATAGAAAAATTGTTTATAAACAGAATTGGCATAATTTGATATAGTAAACTCATGACTCTCCCACCCGTCAGTAATCTATCAAATTTGGGAGAGGAAAGGAAGAAAGAAAGAAAGAAAGAAAGAAAAACAGGCTGATTTTCTCAGATAGGCTAAAAGTTCTACGTCGTGCTTGCTTCTCCAGACCATTTCTGGCCTTTGCTCCTCCTTTCGCTCAATTCGCGGTGTCTCACGGTTCGTCTAATAGCAACAATGCCATGTGGCCTATGATGATTCATCTTTAAACATTTCCATTCTCATCTAACACGTAATTCTTTTCCGTACTAATTTAAATATCAGTGTTACACTCATGGCTCCCTCCATTATTTTACACTGGTAATGACATGCATATGTACGAAAACATTCTTGGATCTCAGTTTTTTTCCCCCAAAAGTCAGTATCGATTGGCTGGTGTAATGATTGACGAACAGAAAGTTCTTTTTGTGGTAGGGGTTGATTTTTCCAAGCCAGGTAAGGTAGTTGCTTACCAAAGTGATCACGTGACCTTTCATCAATCCAAGAGAATTTGTCAAAAAATATGAACAAACACAAATAGTTGGGCCTCTATTTAGATGTTATGTAAACGAGGCCTATGAATATTCAACAGTCAGAGGTGAATCCCATAATCTATAACTTGTTCCCTTTTCTTCTTTGACCGTTATTCTTTGAAAGCAATTATGCTCCAGACATTTTTATCAGAATGTACCGGTCGGCCTTTCGGAGATTTAAGCGGTTAAGTTGAATTGTCTCCATTTTCTTTTACAGATGTTTTTATTATTCGTGTTTGTGAGATAACAAAAGGATTTTACCTTTATAGGAATAAACGTCAGCTAGAAATGGTCAGAAGATATCGGAAATTCTCTAAATATTTATCTGCATTAGTTCTAAAGTAAACTTTGGGTAATGTCGCAATAAAAGCCTTGAATTGGAATCTGAAAGATCTCGATCCCTATATTTGATTGGGTTAATACAGACCAATCGAATCGAAGATATCTTTCTTTGGAGATTCTCCAAAAAGTACTCAGATACAGAGTTACATGAAAGCTATCCCAGTAGAGTGTCACATGGCGTCCTTCTGCTTACATTCTTCAAACATAATTTCGATCGTGTCCAATGTGGTTAAAGTTAACAGATACACATACAAATGGTATGAGAGTGTTTGAAAATCTTTTCTGTTTTTGATCATTCAATTCTTAAACCGTTCTTTTGTCGCTGTTGTCAGGGAAATGTATGTTTATTGTATTGTGTAAATATACATCAATTAGGCGAATATTTGGTAACTAATCCCCAGTTAATGCACTTATTCCATAGTCCCAAATTTTGTTTTCAAATGGACGTATCAGCCAAATCCTACATTTTGTCTCTGCGTGGCCTCGCTCTAAAGCCTGACCCTACTTTTTGCCTGCACAAGAGAACTACAAAATGAGACCTGCATTTTTGTAGGTAGGCTGGTTGGTTGGACTTTATGGCAGATCAATCCTTATTGGGTTATTTTATGCCGAAGATTTTTTTATTCATTCTTGATAGGTATTCAACATAAAAAACAGTTTTTAAAACTCATTTTGTTTCTATTTAGCCCATAGAAGGGACCATAACAGGTACTACCAATATGGGTCAGAGTGGACCTGGAAGTATTGGCGATGAAATGATACTTCACACTTCCCAGAGTTTCAGAACTGAAACTTCACCTCTCTAATTCCGTTCATATATGATAAAAATGGTTGGGGGTTGCCATAATGAAAATATGGTTGGGACAATCATATAGATGCCAGGGCTTAACGTGGTCAGCCAATTGATCAAAGGGGCTCTCTAAACTCCCATCTAGCTTAAGTAAGGGTCAAAGTGGGGTGTTGTATGTCATGGATTGGTCAGCCACCAGGATTCCGTCTATAAACATCACAGGTCACCATCGACGGCCAATAGATAGTCATATTGAGGGGATTTTACCCCTCTGCAGAGCTGATGTCGGATTATTCTACTGGCCTAGCTGACAGGGCTGCTGAATTTTGGGGCAATCAAAACAAGAAAATGGAAATAAATAATATAAACTATAATCGGTTATTTGACTTAATTAACTATTTTGCTTGAACTTTTTTTTACTGTCCAAAAACTTTTTATCAATATTTTATACTTTCTTGAGTTCAATATGAACCGTAATTTAACTGAATCTCTGAGGAATAGAAATTATGCATTCTGAAATGAAAGTGAATGAACAGTAAGATTTTATATTAAAACATTTACTCGAGCAAAAACTACCAATGAGAATAATTTTGGGACTGTCATAGAAAATGATTCCAAAACATCATTTATGGAAATCACCAAAACTTTAATGTATTGACTGGAACCATCTAAAATAAAATATAATATATATCAAAATAATGTATATAATATATACATATATATATATATATATATATATATATATATATATATATATATATATATATATATGTGTGTGTGTGTGTGTGTGTGTGTGTGTATATGTATCAAATAATATGAATATATATCAAATATTTATATATTGAATATGATATATATTCAATATAATGTATATTAAAATATAAAATGTTTTATTAAAAATTATTTATTAAAATATTAAATATATTATTAATATAATTATTTATATTAATTATCATATTATATAATATATGATATATTATATTTATATTAATTATTTATATTAATTAACTATATTGAATATATTATTGAATATATTATTTAAATAATGTATATTAAATATATGTATATTAAATAATATAAATATATATCAAATATATATTAAATATAATGTATATTAAATATAATGTATAGTAAAATATGAAATGTTAAGAAAAATCGTTTGATTCTCCTGATATTTGACTGGAACCAATTGAAATTATTCAACAACAATTGATAAAGAAAACAATGCTTGATAAATATGTCATGTTAATTGAATGAAAAAGAAAAAAACAGATGTATGTGGGTATAGGGTTGCATTCATCTTATTGGTGACTATGAAACTGATATTTTTTATCGTATCATTACTTATGTATGTTGTTAATATGTATGTAATAACTGGAAATAAGATCTTCCCAATATCTGGATATGGATGAGAAAGCCAAAACATCAATATAAATTCTGCTATCATCTTTAGACAGTAAAACTGGCTTGCTGTAGCTTTATCAAAAATGGTCGAACAATACATGGAAATATATGAACTAGTTTGAAATTTTACAAGTACAATAACATACTGGATAGAGTATGGCAATTCAACTTAACATTTAATTTTATGAAGAGAAAAGTTTGATATATTCTTGAATGACGTCATCTGTCTGATTGGAAGAAAAATGATGGTATTAAAATTGAATCAGATGAAGATGAAGACTTTATTACATCTTGACAATTCACCCAACAACCCAGCCTCTCTTATGATTTGCTATTTCTCTAAATGTCTATTCCTTTCCTTAAAGATAAATATTTCCACAGTCATGATCAAACTGAAGAAAATTTGAATGATTTTTTGTTGTTGAGTTATTTGAAAGAAGAATTATCTATTGAGGCAATTGATTATTTGTTTCAAGATAAAATAAATGTAAAAGTGGAAATATTTTCAGTGAACAGATGGTGTCTATAAATTAAAAAAGAAATTCTCTTTAGATAAATAAACAACATGATCTAAAAAAAACAACAATTTACTACTAAATATTTCTTTTTTGTGGACATGAAGAACATTATTCAACTTCATTGGCTCCTTTTATTTTTAGTTGAAGTTTAAAGAGAACATATATAAAATATTTTTGTGGAGGCTCGTAGAGTAATGGTTACTATCAGCTTGTCAGAATGCCGTGTCGAGTAAATCCCTTCACTTCATGTCCCAGAGTTAGAGAGGTTAATTGTCGGTATTCATCTCCTTTTCAATTGACATAAAATAGGTGGTACTGGGTTACATGGTACAACAGCAAGGAAAGATCTCTGATTTTACCCATTATCATCCACCAAAGATGGTTTGTAATTTTACACAGTTCAACCACTGCAACTGTTTTTTTTTTTGGGGGGGGGTCGATTTTACGGCATGTCAACCCTTCGGTTATTTCATGCCGAAGACATTTTTGTTTTATTCATTCGTGTTGGGTATTCAATTTTTAAAACATTCATTTAAACTCATTTTTATCTATTTAACCTATACGTGGGACCCTAACAGGTACTACCACTACGGGCCAGAGTGGACCTGGGAGTAATGGCGACGAAAGAGTACTCCACATTCCCATAACTCCAGAATTGGCACTTCACAATTAGATGCAGCTTAACGACATACCCAGGACATTAATACCCTCAGCAATCACATTCTTTAACATATATGATAAAAAGGGTTGACGGATTACCATAAGAGCAATAGGGTTGGGACAATCATATAGGAGCTAAGGCTTGACATGACCAACGATTGATCAAAGGGGGCTTCTCCGACTGCCTGTCTAGCCTAAGTAAGGGTCAAAGTGGAGTTTTGTATGTCATGAACTGCTTAGCCACCAGGATTCTGTCCTAAGCATCACGGGTCGCCATCCACAGCCCACAGATGGTCCCCTTTGGGGGTTCTTACCATTCTGCGAGGTGTCAGTCGGCTTATTCTACAATCCTCATTTTCGCAAAATTTAACCTTTAGAAAACTAGAATTTTTAGTGCATTTTAGTAGACTATCTTTGATGCTATTTCCTCAAACAATAGTGCTAGTAAAAGATCTAATTTTTGGTATCAGTATTCTGTATACTGACACAAAACTTTCACATAGATGGACAATTTGATATTTAAAAAAGTGAAAAATGGAGCTACCCTATTCTACAGTCCCCATCCTACAAGGATCAACTCTTATTTATCGAGGGAGAAGCAGTTTCATGTTTTTCCAAGACGATTTGTGCAAAATGACCGGTAAACTGTACCAGTCGGAGTTTGAACTCAGTTCACCGATTTTATTTTCCATGCTATTAACTATCACGCCAATAGCATCTTCATAAGTTGCTTATAATGTAATAAATTAATCAAGAGAAAAATGTTACGACTGTTATGTTTATTCCTCTTATGTACAAAAATACTAAATCTATCGTCTCTAGTCACTAACCACACATTCCTTATAATTCTCTTGGAACGAAATTCTATTCACTGTAAATTAAAAAATCAAAACGAAGCGAAACTTTTGATTTTACTTACCACAACTAGTATTTAGCAATACACAACTTCATGCGGATACTTGTTTTTATGGAGAAATGTAATGATCGAAACAACAAAGATAAGGATACTAGTTGAATAAAAAAATAATAACAATGCTTAATTGCCATTGCTTTGAATAATCTTAGGAAGGTTGGATATAACGTCGTGCGAAAAACGGTGATCAAAACCTCATGTAGTATCATTATCATCATCATCATCGCGCTGTCAGCGCCGATATCCATGACAATCTCTCTCCATCCGTCCCTATCGCTCATCATTCTCGGGAGGTCCTCTATGTAGCATCCTGTATCCGCACAGAGCTGATCAATGTACGTCTTTGCTGGTCGGCCCACACTGGCGTGCCCATGTGTTGGCTTCCACAGGAGGACGTCGCTTATGAGTTCGTCCTTGCTTCTCCAGCAGTGTCCCGCGTGTCTTGCTCGGATGGTTTGGGTGATATGTGGTAGGTGGCCGTACAGCTGTTTTCTCGTAGGGTGTTGTTTCCACGTCTTGTTCAGGATCACCCGCAGCATTCTTGTGTAGCTCCCATCTAGTTTATTCTCTAGTCGCTTAGTTAGGGTCCAGGTGGTGCAGCCATACAGCAGCACTGATACGACAACGGCCTGGAAGAACTCGTGTAGTGTAGTACTATATAATTGACCAACTTACTCCAGTATGCTTTATAGTATATTACTATTATTATCTACACACGCCATAATATTATTCATCTACGTATCTAGCCAGTTTATTTCAGTCGGTAGAAAATCTGCCTAGGAATTGCAATGTTTCTGGTTCGATACTAGCCTTCGTCAACTCAGTGCATGAGCAGCATAGCTTGGGTATTCTGATCTGTGTGGTAAAGTAGGGATCTAATAATAGATGTGACACTTCATCCCAGCAAAACAATCGCCCCGAGGAAAAGGGATAGATTCCGACAATAGACCACTCCGTCAATAACTTATTTTTAATTTATCTCATCAATATTTCTATAAGCAGTAATCTTTTAAATACTATTTATAATGATATTTATATTATGGTGAACTGTATTGCAAAAAGGACACTAGAATGAAATATTATAAAATCTTTAAAATATTATAGAATCTCCAATACGACTCGTTCAAAACTAAGTACTAATCAGTATTGTGTTGTTTAGTAAAATTGAATACTGTCATTGTTGATATTGTAAGTGAGTTCAGTCGAGTAATTGAAATTGCAGAGTGAAACAAAGACGCTGTGTAGACTTGGCGATTTGAATATAAGTAAGTCTGGCATCCGTTGAATATCGATATTAGCCCATTTATTGATAGGCAAGATTGCAATGGTAGAAAGACGCTTTCAAGAAGGTATTAAAACTGACATAGAAGACAAGGAGGATGGGGGAGAATTACTTATGTCAGTGTCGGAAAGATGACGATACGAAAAACGGCCAAATATGATCAGTAGGATTTTCAAAACATTGAGTGATTTACATCTGGGAGCCAAATTACACATGAGTCAAATTAAAGTAAGAAAATAAAATCTTCTCTGAGTATCATCATCATCATCCTCATCCTCATCCTCATCATCATCATAATCATCATCATCATCATCATCAGGTCACGCATTTACCAAGGATTTCCACGATTTTTCCGCGCTAAACATCCATGTCGGTCATTGCCTCTGGTAGGTCTTCCACACGGCATCCTGAATACGCAGACAGCTGATTAATGTAGGTTTTTGGTAGTGGACCTCTACTGGTGTGTCCGTAGTAGTCCACAAGAGAACGTCACTTACGAATTCGTCCTTGCTTCTCCAGCAGTGTCCGGCATGTCTTGTTCATATCAACCGGATGGTTTGTGTAATAGAAGGCAGGTGACCTTACAGCTGTTTTCTTCTGGGATTTGCTTAAGTCAGCACGCAACCCCCTCGTGCAGCTCCAATCTAGTTTACTTTCTAAGCACTTCGTTAGGGTCTATGTAGTGCTGCCATATGGTAGCACTGATATGGCTACAGAAAGGGAGAAGAGAATAGATAGAAGAAAACAGAGAGGGGGAAAAGAAGATAGATAAAGAGAAACGGATAGGGTGAAAGAGATTAGATAGAAAGAATATATGTGTGTGTACTTGTACATACACACACACACACACACACATACATATATATATATATATATATATATATATATATATATATATATATATTAGTTTTTAGTTGATTTTAGTTTTGTTATCTATGCTTTTATCTAATTCAGAGAGTCTATTATTTTTAAGAGGGGGGTTAGGTGAGTGTTAGTTATTGAAGATATTTAATACGTTGTCTCCGACTTTAAAGGCTATTTTATTAATGTTAGGTTTTTTATTTTTAATGCATATGGCTTCTAGGATCTGTAGGCGTTTCTTATTGTTATTTTTGTAGATAATTTTAGTATTTTCGTTTAAGATTTTTCTAGAAATAGATAGAAAAAACAAATGATAATAGTACGCTGACAGATATCTGTTTCGACCTTTAATGAAAACGGTCATCTTCAAGAGCAACTATATTGATGAAAGAAAGAAGGAAGAATAGTTAACCGTTTGGCACGAGAGGCTCAAACAACGCTCATTTTCTGGTCCGGAAAGTCTTTATATATATATATATATATATATATATATATATATATATATATATATATATATCTTATTATAATGGAGATTGTGTGTTTGTCTGTCTGTAACCGAAACTAAATCACTACTCAAGTTACAATTCCCTTAGTTATTGACATCACATTCACCATGAATTTATTTTTTATTTAAACCTCAATTATTGATAAAATTGTTATACCTTATAAATACTATTGGATCTACATACTAATAACATGCAAGTATATTTATATATTCAACAAAATAGTGGTTTACAGTGTGAACGAGAAGGCTAATTTGCATATTGATATTAAGAATTTGATTTTAATAAATATATGCTTAGTATTATTGATTTCTAATTGTTTGGTTTTCTCTTAACGAATCTGAGCAAAAATCTCGGGGATAAATCTTAAAGGAAATCCATAAACAAGACGAAAGAACTGTATTATTAAATACTTCATAATCTAACTAAATAGATAAATTAGGAAAAATGAAAGATGGGAGTGATGGAAAATGATAGAAGAGTTAGATTTAAAGCTGTTCTATTGTTCGATTATACCCCCTCAGTTTATCATTTTCTAAATAGTTTCTAATTTGATATGATATTTTATTACATCAAAACCTCAATATTTGCACCCGAAGGGTGCATATATTTGCTAGTATATATAAATGACGTGTACGAAATTTATATATAAACACAAATACTTAAAATTTTCTACGGACAGATATAATAATGATTATTTTAAAGATGGTAAAATGCAGTGACAGCCTTTTTTAAACCCCAGCAATTTCGTAACAGAACATGAGAATGTCATCTATCCTTAATGTTGATATCCTGCGTTAAATGCAATATCTAATAAACACACACATTTATTTATTTAATTATCAATATATATGTAAAAGCCAAAAACGTAGACCATGTGCGTGTTCTCTTTCTGATGTCCCTATATATACGGACATATATCGTATGTTATTTGTCAACATATGTACCACCAAGTAACAACCACTATCCTGAGAGATGCCATGAAAATAAATACTCTGCATGCCACTTCGACGACCTACTGTTTTGGAAAACATCCATCTATATTACTTCAGAGAAAAACAGAAAGTAATAACTATACTCATGTATAAACATTCCTGTTATCGACGTTCCTCTCTCTCCTCTCTCCCTCCCCCCTCTCTCTCTCTCTCTATATATATATATATATATATATATACTTATATACACACACACACACACACACACACACACACACACATATATATATATATATATATATATATATATATAAAGTTAGGGGAGCGTGGACATAGAGTTATCGGTGCTTGGTTACTTATACATTAAGAAAAACGAACCCACCTTAAATTAGATTAAATTTGAATATATTCCCTAATGCATTTCCCGCCAATTCTCATCCTCCCAATCCCCACACACTTTCATATAATTTCTGTGAGACCCTCCTCCTACTTACTCCCTCTACAATCTAATCGTTTCAAGAGTTTTAAAGAGAATCAGAAACGCAATCAATTACCCCACCCCCTGGAGATGCGCATTCAGAGTACCGAAAGTACTCGGGATGAAAAGTTTGGAGTACTAATCAATAGATTCCACCCTGATATTAAGAAATTGGCCTGAAAAGTTGAAAGGATTGAAAAGAAACTCGCCAGGTATGAGATGTCCGACTTGTTTAATACTGTTATCATTAAGAAACACACACACACACACACACACACACACACACACACACACATATATATATATATATATATATATATATATATATATATATATATATATAAATATAAAATATAAAATATAAAATAAAAAGAATAAAACATTTTTTCTGAGAACAATACATTTTGCGGAATTTCTACTTTTTATAAAATATTAAAGTTTCTCCCGTTGGAACCAGAACAACATTTATATATATATATATATATATATATATATATATATATATATATATATAAAGTAAAGTCGTCGGGGTGGCCTAAAGTCGGTATCAGCTAATCAGCCAGGAAGTCTATCCCCTTTTTACTAGCGCTGGACCAAGGAGATTGTTTTTGCGTCTGAGGTGGAGCGCCACAGCTACCATCAGCTCCTTACTTTATCGCACAGATCCCTGTGCTACTCATACGCTATATATATATATATAATACATTATTATTTGCTCTACTTAGGTATTGAGCACTCTTTACTTATTAGCTTTAGTATATCCTGGCGGTTTTTATATGAATGTATTTTTCTTATATATATATATACATATAAATTGTTTTTTTCTTTTGGCCAAGTATTATAGTATCAACCGATTATTTTTGGTTGGTACGACTCTTTTGGTATTTTCTTTTTTCCAAAAATCTTTTTCTCCCCAGGTGATATATGGTAGTATATTTTTACAATCAAACTATTTGCCGTTTTTTTTCTCACCGCGAGGGTTTACCAACAAGTTTGGTATATATATATATATATATATATATATATATATATATATATATATATACGGCTCTGTGTAAATGCTCATATTCGTATTTGTTATGCCTGGATTAATTTTTACATAGACGAGAGTGCAATATGAACACATATAATCACAGACACGCATAATCACATATAATCATGTTGACTTGTAATGTTTAAATAAAATGACCTGTAAAATTCTTGACGACTTTCATCTTTTCTGACACGAACGTTTGTCAAGTAACATTTTCAAAATCTTCCTTTCGTTTTGCAGATTTTCTCACCGTTTTTTTTCCCTCGCAGACTAGTTTCCTATTTCCTGCTTGATTTAATCCTATTTTGCTTTGTTGTCACTATTAATTCTTTCAAATTGAAACTTTGTTTTCCAGAAAGGATACTCGTTTTTTCCCCGCTCACGTCAACGGCTCGGAATTAAAAAGAATGAAAATATTTAAAAAAAAGAAACAGCATAAAAAAATAAATAAATAAAAAGACACAAGTCATGAAGTAAAAAAACAATAATACCCCCCCCCAACTCTTTGACATGAAAAGCAAATCTCGTTTTGACGTTGATTGAAGACGCCGTGATTGAGAGTGTATTGTAGGCGTTAAAATGGACACCGTGTCGGCAAAAACTTTCCAATTAAAAAAAAAAAATTAAACCCTTTATGCCTTACTATTTTCAATTTATTTATTATTTAATTCTTCATTGTGTTTGCTTATCTCTCATATTCTTCGACTTATTTCCTTATTTTATTTTATATAATTGATTATTATTTTCTCAAATTTTGCTATTGTTACATAATTATTAGATTCTTAATATTTATGTACAGTAGTGTAGAAATCAAAATGGCTGTTATAAGTTGCAGCCCACGGCCTTGAAGAATGAGTGACAAGGCTTGACCTCATCCTGATCCTTTCCGGTGGATACCGTGAGAATCGGTGGAGGAGACCCTCTTCCGGTTTAGATTAGAAATAGATTTTTAGTCGGCCAAAAACCACGACGGTGGTGAGTCGTGTTATGCACGCTCCGACTCGATCTGCGCAGGTACTCTGGTGGGGATTTCGAATAAAATATTATCTAAGTAAATCGAAGTCTTGTGTTATTATCTAAAAACTACCAATGACACAGGGCTTCCGATAAAGAGAAATCCCCAATGGAAGACCAGACACGAAGTCTTTAAGATGAAGTCCAGACGCTAGAAGAAGAACCTAAGATAGAAAAGATGAACAGAAGAAGAATAGAAGTAAGTAAGTAAAGAAAAGAGTATACAACACTATTTCTTCTTATCTTTTCCCCTTCGACTTAGTCATTTTCTTTCTTTACTGTGTCTTTCTTTCTTCTCTTTTCTTTCTTTCTTTCTTTTCTGTTCTTTTCCTTTAAATTCTTTGAGGAGGCGTCTTGTGTAATGATTATCGTCGTAGGAAATGGACACGATGAGACGAGTTCAAATCCTGGTTGAGGCTGTTTGCATTTCATATAGCGCTAATACCCCTAGGAAAGGTATCAACCTATTCTCCCTACAGCTATTAGTATATAGTAGTGCAGACTAGGCTCTTTAACCTTGATTAGGCAACCAGTCTAGGAGAGAAAAAAACTCTGAATTCAAAATCCTCTCAAAAAATTGACCTTGTGTCACATCCTGCTCTTGCGAATGGGTTGGTAAATATATTTTTCTTTCTTCTTTTTTTCTCTTCCTTATCGTTTTATTCTTTCCTTCTTTTTTCTCTTCCATTTCTTTTTTATTATTTGTTCCTTCTTCTTTTCTTTTAATTCCCTTCTCTTTTCTCTCCTCTTTTCTCTTCTTTCTTTTTTTCTCTTCCTTTCTTTTTATTCTTTGATCTTTCATCCTTCTCTGTTTATTTCCCTATATGTTTATTGAGCTTGTTCTTTTGTGGTTCTTCATTTTCTAGCAGTCCCATTTATTGAATCACAGTGAGCGTCGGAGCAACGACAAGAGATTCCGTGTCAGAGATTTACTTCCGTTTCTCAATCGAGTTCATCGCTTCGAAATTCTCACAGGTATTCTTTTGAAACGCCTGCAATTTTCACAACGTGTTCTCTTTATTTTGTCACCCCATTAAAATCATAATTAGACAGACATCTATACATATATAAAAAGCGGTTGGTGTGTATGTATGTATATATGTGTGTGTGTGTATGTATATATGAATGAAACTACGAAAATAAAACAATTAATGACAAAGTAAATATATATATATACACATTCACAATCACCAGAGCCTGCTTTTTTGCGTAAAGATAATGAAGATTTTGTTTTATATTTATGAAGATATTTAAAAATCAGTATTTGAATATTAAGAGAAGGGAAATTCTTTGGTGGCGTTTGTGATTAAAACAAATCAATTATGTAAGACCAAAACAATCAATGGATCTGTGAAAATAATTTTTTATTATCCCTCCTCTACCCAGGAAACGCCGGGTAACCACTTCTAGTTATATTATATAGCACACTGTAAATTGCTTTCGATATCGACTCTAAAATGGAAAGAAATGGGAGGGAATGTGTACTATTAGCGTTGGAATTTTTAGACTTTTTACTTTGTCTTCTAAATCAATGGTTCTCAACTTTTTTTTAAATCTATGGATCTCTTTCTTTCATTTCTGGTGGACATAGCCATCCGACGTTTAAAAAGCTTATTGTATTTTTATGATTACATATTTATGCTTGCCCGGACCCAAAAAATGATATATAGTCCTGGGGGGCATATAGCCCCCGGTTGAGAACGACTGTTCTAAACAATTATCTTCTCTTTTTTTTTACAACATTTGATCTGTATCTATTTTGTAAACTCGTTTCTCATAGCGATTCAATATTGGAATAGGGTGTCTCATTACGAGATTCGAGTATCAGACTAAATTTAGCCGTGTAATTATCACTATTTCCTTTAATGAATGAATCGTCTGTTTGATCGAATAGATTATCTATCTTGTTATCGATTGAAAACAACGCAAAAATTTCAATTTCAAACTCATGAATGAAAAGAACATAAATATATCTTAAATGTTTTTATCTAAAAACAGTCACTTTTTACTCATTTTCGTAACGCCACATGTGCATAATGTAAATAACAGAGCAGCGACTTAACTATATAATATCTATTTAATTATAAAACAAAATTAGATGCATTAAGGAAATAGAAATAAAGATTAATGGAAAATTATTACTTTTTCGTGATACAGGTGCCTCTAAGAAAAATATGGAGTCGGTTGAAGCACACAGTATGCACCGGGTTAAACTATGATTCTAAGTCCTTCTATCTAAGCAGCACGGTACTTCTATTTATATCAAATAGAGGTTGGCCATTTTCATTCTCTAGCAATCAGAGTTCCAACTCGAGTGTCGGCAGTGACACTTTATTCATACTAGCAAATATATGCACCCTCCGGGTGCAAGTATTTAAGTTTTGATATAATAAAATATCATATCAAATTAGAAAGGCTAATGAAACTGACTAAGAATGCAGATAAAAAGATCTGCAACAGAGGGGGGTATAATCGAAAAATAGAACAACTTTGAAATTAACTATTCCATCATTTTCCATTACTCCCCTCTTTCATTGGTAAATTTTCCTAATTTAACTATTTAGTTAAAATAGGAAGTAAAGGATAATATTACAGTTATTTCTTCTTGTAAATAAATTTCTTTTAAGATTTATCCACGAGATTTTTGTTTATATTTCTTAAGATAAAACCAAACAATTAGAAATCAATAATACCAAGCACATATTTATTAAAATAAAATTTTAAATATCAATATGCAAATTAGCCTTCTCGTTCAAACTGTAAACCGCTATTTTTTTTATATATAAATACAATTGCATGTTATTAGTACGTAGATATGGTCACAGTATTAATAATGTAAAACAATTTTTATTAATAACTGAAGGTTTAAAAGAATGAAATCATGGAGAATTTGACGTAAATAATTAAGGGAAGTGTGACTTGAGTAGTAATATAGTTTCGGTTACAGACAGAAAAACACACAATCTCCATTATAATAAGATATGACACTCATTCAAGTATTTTATGTTTGATTATAATTTACGCTACACGAGTAGGATATCTACAGATGTAATTTGGGTATGTAGTGAAGTGGAACTAAGTGGCCCAAACCTACCCGATGCTAACCGCCTCGATGTTTGATTTATTTGTCACGGTTGCCATTTGCAATTCTGTCACTGTGCATGTGGGAGAAAACGGAGAGCAGTGCAAATATTGAAATGTGAGGCGTGAAACAGCTATTTTTGGTGCAGTCAACTGTTACAATTTACAGGGAAAATATTCTGTAGATATCATTAGCCGAAAAGGACATTGAAAAGTACAGCCCGTTCGGCCTTTTTCCCTACAGAATCAAACAGATTTACCCAGAGACTCAAAAATCTGAATTATATTGATAAGTAGTAATCATAAGTAATTAATTATAAGAAATTATATTATACAAACTAGTACAAAATAAAAAACACCCTCCGGGCGATGTAAAAATAGATTTTTGAAACATATTGCCTGAGGAGTGGGAGTAAAAAATTCAATGTCAGCGAGTTTGTACCCTAAGTAAGTAAAATCATCAAATTCATTACAGGATTAAAAAATAAAACAATTTGAAATGTAAATTTTAAATATGTATTAAAATAAAACAAACTATATATAGATATATAATACCAGTCATGTATTTATTAAAACTTGTTTTAAAAAACAATGAGGACTGTCTAATGTTGCATGTTTAAATTTTGAGTGCATTTATTCTATGTTATGACGATTTTGGGTAATGTGACGTAAGCAGTGACGTAATTTTTGTTGCAGACAAAAACCGGAAGCGAATCTCCATTATTAATAGATATTATACAATTATACAAATATACAAATCACTTAATTGATTTGTTTATTATATCCATAACAAGGGATATTTATTATAAGTAATTTGTTTGTTTGTTTGTTTGTTTTGTTTTACGGCATATCAACCTCAGTGGGTCATTTAATGCCAATAAAGTTTTGAAATATATCGATTCTTAATGGATAATACAATTTTTTATAAATACATTTTTCTACTTAACCCATAGATGGGACCCTAACAGGTACTACCACTCCGAATCAGAGTGGACCAGGGAGCAATGGTGATGAAGGGGTGCTTCACATTCCCCAAACCTCCAAAACTGGAACCTCACCATCAGATAGAGTTTAACGTCATTCCCATGAGATGTAGACCCGCAACCACCGCCTTCTAGCACCCATATGATAAAAAGGGGTTGGCTTGCCATAAGGGTAATAGGGTTGGGACAATCATATAGGTGCTAGGGCTTGACGTGACCAGCCGATTGATCGGAGGGGGCCTCTCCGACCGCCCGTCTAGCCCAAGATAGGGCTAAAGTGGAGTATTGCATGCCATGAACTGCTCATCCACCTGGGCTCTATCCTTAAGCATCACGGGTCGCCACCCACGGCCAACAGGTGGCCCCATTGGGGGAGTCTTACCCCTCTGCAGAGGTGCAGTCGGTGCATTCTAACGCCCCAGCCGACAGGGCGGACTATCAATATGATGATAAGTGAGCAAATGCCACATCACTAGGCCACTATTCTGCTATTCTAGAATCTAGAATAGAATTCATTTCAGAACACTAACTTGATTTTTTAATTTGTCTAATTATTTGAATTATTCTCACATTCCACTCATTAAAACTTGAATGTGCATGGTGGAGTGGTTACTGTCGTAGGAAATAAACACAGTAAGACAAGTTCAAATCCTCTACGCGGCTATTTGCATTTCACATAATTTTAATACCCTTGGAAAGGTACGAATCCAACTATTCTACCTTCAGCTATGGATAAATAGTAGGTTAGGGGTCTTTAACCTTGGCAAGGCAACCAGTCGAGGAGAAGGAAAACCCTGAATTCAAACCAAAGGGGTTTCTTCTCGTTAGTCAAAACTAGCCATTAAACTCATTTAAAATAACAAAAACAAAATTTAACATTTTCTTTAAAGTGTATACACCTCGCCGGCTTTGATAATCTTCAGTTGATTTCTTTAAAGTTAGGACCCCTTGCATTTATAGAAATATTGGAGATAGCGGATTTTTAGAATTTATTGGAGTTTAGTTTCGAACGTAAAGATATTAATAGTTAATACAGAAATTATTAGGAGTTTTGTTTTATTGTTTTGGACAAAAAGTGGATGGGAGAAACCCAAAATAGAAATGCAATTCTACGAAGTAAAAATGAACAATGGCATTTGGTCCCTAGCCAAGCTGGTGGGTGGAGGTGCGGTCAAGAATTGGAACCCCGGTAACAATCACAGTTCGATTGGTTTTTACTTAACGTTGTTTGGCCGGATAAGAGTGACAAGACGAACAATTGAGGCTGCATTCCCATTGGTCGGAAATGGCGTAATTTTCGGATGACAAAGACATTCGAAGTTTCCTTGGAAAGTGGAAGTCACGTGCTGGGTCACCATTGAGGCTGGCAAGAAACCTATTTTTACTCGGAAGTTTGCCGACGCTCAGCAGTTGCCATTGTGCCAACGTGAATAACGCATCTCTGAAGGAAGCCGAGATTCGCTAAAGTTGCGATCGGGTCAGTTTGCGTAAACACACTTCCAAAGAAGAAGAAGAAGAAGAAGAAGAAGTGAACTTGTCTGAAATTGCGGTCCCAGGCTAGATAAAGATATCGGAAGAGTAAAAGAAAGGATCTAGTTAGAGAATATAGCAAACCCATCGAAGACGAATTGGACTCGTGTTACAGGGATTGATTTGGGGTTGTAACAAAAGTTTCGCCACCCAGTTATCGTAAATGTCGAAGAGATTTCGTGACTCCACACACAATTAAGTATTGTTCATATTAAAATCTGTTATTATTGCCCTCGTGTTGAAGTCCTTGTTTTATTTTACCTTATTGAAATTATAGGCAGTAAAACATGTATATACATTATACAATGTAGCATTATAGGTAGTAGACATGTGTCTATTGTTATTGGTATGACAAAACCAATTAGATCGGTCCTCTAATAATGGCAACAATATCCATTGTCATATCTAAATAAATACATGCGAGAGAGGATCTTGGGAATGGTGAGACGCATTGATTGATAGTAGGAGAATTCATTACTAGAGTTCACTCTCCAAACGGGCACTGAAGTAACAAATTACACAATACTGTGATTCGCCGCAACGGCAAGGTCCACGAGATAACAAGTTCTATTCTTCTTGTTAATTAGCATTAGATCTAGTCATCTGGCCGGGATTTGGTGATCCGTCTGTACCCCAAAGTTCCAATTTTATGCGTCTCACTCTCAAGGGTGGATTCCGGTTTGTGTATATAGCATTTGTTTGCATGGTCAAAGTTTAATTTCTTGCACAATTCCCGGTGGGCCCCCTTTCCCACCCAGTCGTGCCTAGTCGTTTATTCTCAATGTGCTAGTTTGCTGTATTTGCATTATATGATTGACCGTTTCGCCTACCCATCATACACTTGCTATTCTATTGCATCTTATCTATATTTGATTTGATATATAATAATGCTTATGGCATTGTTTTATGCACAAATTATCTCTTGAGGTTTCTTTTTAATAGTGCCAAACTTGGTCTAGACCTATTAATTTCCCTCCCTCTTTTTTATGATTTTAAACATTCCCGTAATGTTTGGTTTTGTTTAAAATTAATTTATAATTCAAGACTAATTAATTTAGCTAAAAATTATTTCATGTTATCAATTTCAAGTTCATAATTTAATTAAAATTGAAATTTAAAATCTAATTTTAAAATGTAAAATTTGTAGAAAATTTTACATTAATGCTGTTTTCGTCTTGGCTTTTTTCATTTAGTTTTTCGCATCATTCATCTCACTTTTTCTTATATTCCTACCCTCTCGTACTCTCTTTCTCCCTCTCTTTTGCCTTTGCTTTCTCTCTTTCATTCTTTCTCTCTGTCACTCTTTCTGCACTCTCGCCCTCTATTTGTTACTAATCCCCCTCCTCTCCTTATACCATTTATCCTTTTCTCTCCCTCATTTTCTTCTTCATCTCTTTTTTCATCCATTTATCTTCTCTTCTAAAATTCCAAAATTTTTGCTCACTCGAAATGTTTCTAGACATGATTTAACGCCGTGAAAATAAAATAATCATGGAATTAGTAGAGTTGAACCGAATTTATATTCCGATTGATATTCACTTCGTACCCATTCTCTTGGAAAGGGCATGAATTCAATTCTATCCATAGATCATCATCATCATCATCATGTCGTGCTGTCAGCACGGATATCCATGACAATCTCTCTCCATCCGTCCCTATCGCTCATCATTCTCGGGAGATCCTTATGTAGCATCCTGCATCCGTGCAGAGCTGATCAATGTACGTCTTTGCTGGTCGGCCACACTGGCGTGTCCATGTGCTGGCTTCCACAAGGACGTCGCTTATGAGTTCGTCCTTGCTTCTCCAGCAGTGTCATGCGTGTCTTGTCCGTCTTACTCGGATGGTTCGGGTGATATGTGGCAGGTGACCGTACAGCTGTTTTCTCGTAGGGTGTTGTTTCCACGTCTTGTTCAGGATCACCCGCAGCATTCTTGTGCAGCTCCCGTCTAGTTTATTTCTAGTCGCTTAGTTAGGAAGGTGGTGCAGCCATACAGCAGCACGGATACGACAACGGCGATGTCGTTCATCCATAGATCAAGTCAGTAATTATTCTCTTCTACTTCCAATATAAGACCGGTTTAGATAAGTCGGTTGAGATATTCGCCGAGGGAGTCGCAAAGTTCCGGATTCGATACTTGGTCCTCGTCAACTCAACGCATTTATCTGATTTGTGCGGTAAAGCATCTGGGAGCTGACGGTAGGTGTAGCTCTGTAAATCAGATGTTAGGCTGATACTGACAATATAATTTATATATATATATTTTAGTTTGTGTTTATATATTTAATTACATGGATGTTTATCTACTTGGAGAAAAATAATAACAATAAAAATAATTAAAATAATTAAAAAAGATAAGTATGGTGATAACCATACACTGTGGTAATCTCTCTCTCTCTCTATATATATATATATATATATATATATATATATATATATATATATTATAGTATAGGTACAAGTGATAACCTACTCGAGTTTCACCATAAGGATCTTCAGGGTTAAATCCACTGCTGAATTAATCGAGATACCGATTAATTGCAGTCGATTACACATGGTGTCATTGTGTTAAACGGTTCATTGCGTTAAACGGTTCGTTAACGAACCGTTTAACGCAATGAACACACACGTGTAATCGACTGCATCAATCGGTATCTCGATTAATTCATTGAATTTAACTGAAAATCATTATGGTGAAACTGAGTAGGTTATCACTTGTACCTATATTATAATAAATTTACTCTACTTACGTATTGAGCACTTTGTATTTGTTATATCGCTGACTTCCCCCCCCTCTGAATTACACACTAACATCGTGACCATATTCACCGGTAAGTCACCTTTTCCATTATATATATATATATATATATATATATATATATATACTGCTGAAATTCCTCTTTTAACTTATTGTGAAGCTACGCTGATGTATGCTTTTAATGTCCTTCACTCCTGCAACGTAAAAGAATTAGATCTAATGAGTGTACGAGGTTGGAATGAAAAGTTCATAGGCTGAAAAGTTCATATGATGACGTCATAACTGCCGCTGAAGACTTTTTGACCAATGGGATACCAGTTCAGCAATTAGGGAACAATTGGGGTGGGGTGGAGGTCACAAGAGGGGCTACATTTAAAAAATAAACCTAAATTGGGTCACATTTTATGAGATTATCTTTTTCATCCTTTGAAATTTTTGCCGATGCTCGCTTATATATATATATATATATATATATATATATATATATATATATATATATATATATATATATATATATATATATAAAGTAGCCGTAAAGTACGCGGAGTGGCCTGTTGTCAGTATCAAACGGACAGCGAGATAGTCTATCCTTTTCGTAGCCTAAGACCAGGTATACTATTTATGCGTCTGGGGTGGAAGACACATACATCATTACCCCACTTTACTACACAGATCCAAGCCGTGCTAATGCACTGATTTGGCTAGGGTCGGTATCGAACCCGGGATCTTGTGGTTCTTATGTGGATACTCTACCGACTGAGCTAAGGTCTGTTTTAAAAAAAAGTAATGAGAGTGATTTTGCTTTAGGTCGTCAACTATCATTGATCACTGGTGACCCTGAACACGTGTAAAAAACATTTCATTCATGTTTGCCTCTGAAAATTCCCGCTGCGTAATATTGGATTATTGTAAGTGTGTTTCGTTAAGTGTTACAAGAAAACGGAACGCAGGAATATTGAGAAGTAGTATACACGTCAACCTTCCGGACATTGAAAACGGTAAACACAGACTTATGGAAATCAATTTCTATTCCGGACACAGGTTTTTTAGCGGGGACAAGGAATTGTTGAATGATCGAGAGATTTTAGTTGACCGGTCACTTTACGAAACGAAACAAACAAACAAAAAAATGCAAGGAAAGTGAGTAGGACTCTCATAAAATCTGATCGACGTTTGACAGTCAAACTGATTGGTGATGAATTACATTTTAATCATTTGACTATTCATGACTTTTTCGACAACGACCTCTGGGCATGCACGAACAAAAACATGTACGAAATTGGTTCCAAAGATCTCACTCTAAGGGAATGAATATTGGACCCAAAAATAATCCACCTATCCCCACCCCCGATATGAGCCTTGTAATTATTTCCTGTTCCATATATATATATATATATATATATATATATATATATATATATATATATATACGAGACAAGTTAAAATCTGGGCGTGGTTGTTATATATATATATATATATATATATATATATATAACTTGCAAAATTAATTATGTATATAAAAAACGATCCAAGCGAATTTAACCAGAATATGGTTTTCATTGAACAGATGGACTTGTCACTTTTACCAGTATATTTTTCCACCCTATTTTTAAAACACTGAAAACTTTTTAAAAAACTTTCCAAAACAATTTCTTGTGAAAGAAATTGTTTTCTGGCGATGAATTGAAGTCGGAACTAGTTGAGAACAATTCGAAAATAAATAACATAAAAGAAATATTCATGTTTGTCTTGTCACATTTTGTTCATCTCATATATATATATATATATATATATATATATATATATATATATAATTACAACGACCTTTCAATTTAATTGAGATACATATATATATAATTCCTTCTATTTACAAAGGTTATATATATATATATGTGTGTGTGTGTGTGTGTGTGTGTGTGTGTGTGTGTATGTGTGTGTCAGGGTTATAAGAATAAATGTACTGGATTTTAGTCATTAGTTAGTGGTGCAATTGATCATACGAATGGATTAATACTAAAGAAATACAGTTGACTTACCGATTCCATCTTGATACTCAACAAATATAGTTGATTTAGTGATTTTGTTTGGACGAAGTCTCAAGACAACAGACTAGATAGACGATAATATGTGTGAGGTGTGTGAAGTAAATAGACACAGCGAGACGTGTTCAAATCCTGGGCGAGGCTGTTAACACATAGCACTAATACCCTTGGGAAAGGTATGCATCCACTTATTCTCCCTCTAGCTATGGATAAATAGTTGGACGAACTGGTTTCTTCAACCTTGGTCTGGCAAATAGTCTAGGATTAGGACAATTCTGAATTCAAATTTATTAAAACGTGTTTAAGAAATTGTCCTCCTGTCACATCCTACTCCTGTGGAGGGGTTGGCATATATGTATATAAATATTTTGTTTTTGATATCGTACTGCCTTTTAATATGCGTCTTATTTCCTGCTTTTATTAAATCGTTGACTAAATCCACTCTAGTTACCCTACTACCCACTGATCCATTAATTTCCAAGTGCCTATCGTGTGCATAACTTGATATCTATTTTCATGAATAACTTGGATGCATATTTCCCATAACCAATTAGGTTGCCAAGGTGTCATGGTGCCAGTAAGCACTTGTACAGCTAAACAATCTTCTCACGTAATTACAGTAAAAAATCAGATACACTCATTGTTAACCTTGTCGCAAGCATACAAGATCATGTAAGGGAAGAGTTCAAACGCAGAGCGTCTAACTATGACAGATTCTTCATTAAAACTTCGGGTAGTTCAGACAGTTTGTAGATTTTTGAACTTATCGGGTCGAAATGGCAGGAATCTATCAAAATATCAAACTTTTCGTTTAAAGAAAAAATCTTTCATTAATATGAATCGTCTTTTCATATCGGATTAGAAATTGAAGATATCTGCTTTGATGTTGAAAAAATCTTAAAGGAATTTGAAAGTGTGTTATTCGAAGAAAATAATAATTATTCATAACCACGCAATGCCTTCTGGGAACAAAACTATGTAGATGATAAGAAACTTTAAAAGAAGACATTTCTTTTTCACCGTTTTTTTTAAATTTCACTTTTTGTTAACTATTTTCTAATAAGTTATTCATTCTTTTTTTTTTCTTATTTTATTTTTCTTATTGATTTTTCTGTTACTTTTTTTTACCTACTATAACTGATTTTTCCCTTTTTCTCGGTGAAGACTTATCTTTTATATTTATACTTTCATTGTCTTTCTTGTAGAGTTTTCTTCCCCTTTATTTTGTTTCTGAATGATTTCTTTCTTTCCTTTCTTTTCCTTTCTCTTTATCTTTCTTTTCTTTCTTTTTTTTTATGTTTCTGAAGGATTTCTTTCTTTCTATCAGATGTTTTAGCACACTGATCAGATTACCCAAGCTGTGCTACTCATGCACTGCGTTGGCGATGACCAAATCTTGGCACATGTTCTACCGACTGAACTAAACCGATCCTATAATAATAATAATAATAATAGTATACAAGTAATAATAATATGATAATAATTAAATAAAAATATTAAGACTACCATATCTACCTACTAATAACATGCATTGTAAACACAATAGTTATGTCACTTATTTGATCTTACTAATCTTAATGAATATAGAAATCCATTAACACCCAAAAGCATTATGCACCCGGAGGATACAGTTATTCACATAATCAGCGAATGTAGTAAACTGGCACAAAAGGAATACAACACTATGCACAAATGGATGACAAAGTGATCTACTAGGAATTGTCAAAGAGATTAAAATTAGATCTGATAAATGTTATATATACAAACCAGAATCTATCCAAGAAATTAAGACCCATAAAAGTGTCTGGGACTTCTGAAATACAAATCCATCACATAATGCCGGTTAGAAAACCAAACCTTTGATCAATTAACAAGATAAAAATAAATTGTCATCTCGTGGATTTTTCTATTCCAGTTGACCACAGAGTAAAAATAAAAGAAAGCGAAAATATGGACAAATACTTGGGTTTTAACAGAGAACTGAAAAAGCTGTGGAACATGAAGTTGACGGTCATACTAATTTGAATTGGGCCCTGAAAAAGAGACTAGGGGAACTATAGATGAAAGGAAGAATAGAGACATTCCACAGCACAGCATAGTTAATATCAGGTAGAATACTTAGTAGAGTCCTGGAGACATGAGGGGTTTTACTACCACTCAGATTGCACTGAAAAACAACCAGTGAAAATTGCTGTGAAAAACACGAATAGAATAAAAACAACAACCACAACAATAATAATAATAATAATAATAATAATAATAATAATAATAAAGGAGTAATAATAATAATAATAATAATAATAATAATAATAATAATAATAATAAAGATAGACACATACCTAAACCTTTCATGAGAATTGAAAAAAATGTGGAAATATGAGGTGAAAGTGATATCAATTGTAGTTATGAAACTTAAAACGGTTCCCAAAAGCTTACAAAAGTGACTAGAGAAATCAGAGGAAGAATTGAGAGCATCCAGACAACAGCATTATTGAAATCAGCTAGAATACTTAGGAGAGTCCTGGAGACCTGAGGAGACTTGCTATCACTCAGACTTCAGTGAAAGACCATCATCTAACGCTGGTGTGAAAAACTCGAATAATAATAATAATAATAATAATAATAATAATAATAGTTAAGATCGGTAAAATCCTCAGAGGAGTTCAGGAGACCTGAGGAGGCTTGTTGTCACTTAGACCGTGAAAGACTGCTAGCTAACGCTGGTGTGAAAAATTCGCTAGGAGTGAAATAAAGTTACTTTTTAACAATTTAAAATTAGGCATAGAGCTATTCTGTTTA
>CM042138.1:53146859-53156859 GCA_023376005.1 Doryteuthis pealeii
TAAAATGACTTTTAATTCTTTAATTTATTTATTTAATTTTTATTGTTAGAGTTTTAAAGGGTTAAAAATAACAATAAGATTGACGAATTTCCTTAGAAACTGTTTTTCTTTGGTTCGTTAACTAATTATTTTCTCAAACCACGATAAAAAAAACAAAAAAACAAAGGTTACTAATATGGACAAAATCCGGTGTTTTATCTTTAGTCGAAGGCCCGACTGGAGATAAGTAGTCAATTATTTGTAAGACGAAATTTATTTCAAGTTTATCTGACAATATCCAGTTATTGGAACATTTAAAAAAAAAATTATATGTAAGTACGAAAAATTGTAAGCGCTTTGTTTATCAAAATGACATGATTCGTTAGTAAATTACCCGAAAAGTTGATAAAACAAACAACTAACAACCAACATTTAAATTATTATTCAAAATACAATTTAAAATATTCCTCAGAATTTGCCTTACAAATTAAATTTTAAGTTTTATGATTTACTCTTTATTGTGAAGTCAATAAACATTGCTGAGTTTATAGTGCAACTTTTCAGTTCTGAAAAATTGGCATGTTTAAATAGAGATTTCATAGGTGACATTTGAACTTTTATGAAAATTGATGTTTTGTAATTAATATAAATTTTGTAATAAAACTTAATTTTAACTAGGGGGGGGGGTAGGGGTTAGGGTTAGGGGGGGTAGTTTAATTGGAAAATAAATAAATAATTTGGGTTCCGTTCAAGCGGTTCTGATATGGGGGATCAATTTACTATAAACTTATACGAGGAAATGAGCACCCGTGAATACTCAAATAATAAAGAACTTTTAAGAATTTTTTTTTCAATCTGATAGATTGGTGTGTAATCGATAATAATCAACTGAAGGGGAAAAAAATAGATGGTGGGGGGGAGTCCAGATAATCAGGTCCACCAAAACGTTTTTAAAAATGTTTTTAAAATACTAGGTACCACCAATTTTACCCTGTGAAATTTACCCCTTCCCCTATATTTAACACTATTAAACTTGCAGAAAAATTAATATTTTCTTGAAAAAATTTTTTCCATTTGAAAGAAAAAACATTAAATAAACTCCTGATGATTCTTTAACTTTTTTTCAGCTTACGGAAATAATGAAAATTATGATTGAAAAACAATGTTTTCATTTTTGCACTGTTAAATCAACTGAAAATTAACGTAGCTAAAAACAAGTTACGATAAGAGTTTTTTTAAATTCTATGAAAAATCAATTAATTATAAATAATAACAAAATATTTCCGTTTTATTCAAGATGGCCTAAACTGATCAATTGGTGGTCCCTATAATACTATCTTAGGTTTTAGCAAAAATAGATATTGCAATACGAAGAATTTAAATTTTCGATTCTCAGCTTCTTTTTAAACTCAACATGCAATTAAGAACTAAATGTGAATTGTTGTCATGTACAAAAAATTTAAAACAATAACAAACAAATATACAAACGAATACTTTCAATTTGTTGTATATGAAATAATTTTAAACTATAAAATAGAAAATACAAATCCTGAAATATACAAATTCTCAATGATTTTAGTTTCAAGAATTATTTTCCTCTTACCCCCCTCTCTAACTACTGTCTTCCACTTTCTCTCTCACTCCCTGGTGATCCAAATTTCATTTTAGTCCGGTCATGGACCGGGTACTTTAGCTAGTATATATATATATATATATCTTATTATAATGGAGATTGTGGGTTTGTCTGTCTGTAACCGAAACTATATTACTATACAAGTCACAATTCTCTTTGTTATTTACATCACATTTACCATGATTTTATCTTTATTTATACCTCAATTATTAATAAAATTGTTTTACATTACTTATACTGTTGACCATATCTACATACTACTAACATGCAATTGTATTTAAATATACAACAAAATAGCGGTTTACAGTATGAATGGGAAGGCTAATTTGCATATTGATCTTAAAAATTGGATTTTAATAAATATATGCTTAGTATTATTGATTTCTAATTGTTTGGTTTTATCTTAATGAATATGAGCAAATATCTCTTCAATAAATTTTAAAAGAAATCCCCTAACAAGAAGAAATAACTAATATTATTCTTTACTTCCTATTTTAACTAAACAGTTAAATTAGGAAAATTTACCAATGACAGACGGGAGTAACGGAAAATGATGGAAGTGTTAGTTTAAAAGTTGTTCTATTTTTCAATCATACCCCCTCTGTTCCAAATCTTTTTATTTGCATTCTTATTCAGTTTCATTAGCCTTTCTAATTTGATATGATATTTTTATTATATTAAAACTTAAATACTTGCACCCGGAGGGTGCATATATTTGCTAGTATATATAAAGATCTGAGGTTCTCAATAGTTGTAAACATAAAAAATCATGGCTTCTTCGTGATGTAATGTAAGGTATATATTAGAACTAGAGTAGTAGGATTCAAATAATAATAAAAAATAAAATTAAAAAATAAATAAATGAAATAATAGATTTAAACGGTGTTCTGTGTTTTGTCTTTTTTCTTTGTTTTTTATTGGTTCGTTTAGTCTATGCTAATTTATTTGAGTCTAGGTGGAAGGTGTTGTATAAATATGAGTTTGCTCCAAATCTCTTTAGTCGGATCTTAGCCATGAAGAGCACTAAGCAAAACTTTTAGTAGGTTTATCTGACTCATTAGATTTATCATTATATATATATATATATATATCAATAAGTCATCCACGGACACGTGTTTCGGCGTTTCAGCTATCTTTGGCTAGATACAGCTATCTTTGGCTAGGGTCGAACAGACTGACAGTATGGTAGTCCGACATCTTATCCCCTCGTCCACTGACATCCGTAGCGGGGACTGGTGTTTTTAAACTATTAAGTACATAGGTTTGTTTATGTATTTTACGGTCACTGAGAGATCAAATTTCCGGGGAAACGATCATTGCTTATATGCTTAGTAGTGAGAGTTAATTTAAATTGCCAATTAGAGAGCTCATACCAATATTATGGGAGCATATATTAATAAGTCATCAACAGACACGTTTTTCGGCGTTTCACGCCTCTTCAGTGTGGCTAGACAAAGCTATCTTTGGCTAGGATCGAACTCAGACTGACCGTATGGTAGCCCGATATCTTATCCCCTCGTCCACAGACAATATATATATATATATATAATATATATATATATATATATATATATATATATATATATATATAGAAAGAGAGAGAGAGAGAGAGAGAGAGAGGGGGAGAGAGAGGGATGATGGATTGATTTTTACTTCTTTTCTATGCTTGTCTACATCGTCGGCCGCCATTTTCCTTTGGGATTCTTCTATGGGTTGATTTCTTCTCTGTTCGGGCTGGGTGTCTGCTTAGTTGATTAATTAACAAAGCCTTGTTTTTTCTTTTCTTTATTAAAAACAACCCCAGCCCAAGGTTCTAGAACCCACGCGGAGGTGAAGCGGCATCTTGAAAGCCGACAACAACGTCTTCTCTCACTGACTGTCTGGCGGCAACCAACTTAACTAGAGCAAATTTCTTATCACTCACTTTTATTCACGCGTTTCGGAAGGGGTTAAATAAAGGTTATTAGCTGCCAATCATAATTATAACTGCCATCGATAATTTTCCACTCAACCCCAATATTTGAATCATCCGAACTTCAATTCAAAAATATCTCACTACACTACTTACAAAATTCATAGGTTACCCATGAATTATGTAACAGGAAGTAGCATATAAAAATCCAAGCTTTTACTAAGACTCAAGCACCAACTCGTGGCTCAAATGCGAACTACTCAACGACCTCAGCCACCAAGCAGGTTTGCTAACATGTTTAACCAACTTTACATCCAGACACTCTCCGATAGTCTCATATTTACCAAAATTCAGAGTCGGTGCCCTATTGTCACGGGAAACGGCTTCTCCTGTGATTGAAAAGGTCATGCGTGGACATTACTTTTTGAAGCTCGTCAATAAGCAAGTTGAGACAGTTTTTTTAGGCGGGGTGCCAACCAAACTCGTATATACATGTATACGCATGCACTTATGGAGATAGACACGTACCACACCAACATACATCTACGCATTGAACGCTAAACCCTGCTACACGCTCGAATATATGTACAGCATTCAAAAACTCAGAAACAAATACGCTCAAGTAGAACGATATCTTTTTTTTTTATCAGTCTCAGTTGATCCTCTAAGGGAGAACGATGTCCTTTCTTTCGGTTCGACGGAAACGGCCTTCTCCTTTGATGATATTCTATCATTTGAAAGGTCAAGTGTCGACTTACAAAAAACATATCTGAGCAATAACTAATCAAAAGTCTATCTATCTATCTATCTTCTTTTTGGTTAGCTCTAATTTTTTTTTTTTCTGATTCAGATTCTGACCCTTTCCTCCGAACACCAGAGACTCCACCCGAACACAGCATTGCATGTAGGTATTCACAAACAGCAACCTAGTTGCGCATATAAACGCTGGTCTATGTCAATCGATTAATCGAGAATAATAATAACAAATTCATCTACACCACCAGCAACGTCACCACCACCATCAACAACAACAACAACAACAACAACAACAATAATAATAATAATAATAATAATAATAATAATAATAAGAAGAAGAAGAAGAAGAAGAAGAAGAAAAAGAAGAAGAAGAAGAAATCGATTTTTCACAAATGCTGTTAGCAAGTCTTAATCCGGGAAAAAGAGAGTGTCACGTGATTTTATTTCACCCGAGTCTTAACTCCTTATATCTTTTACTTTTGCCACTTGCCCGAGCCTATCGATTCGTCTTTCCCCTTGCCACAATTCTATCTAATAACATCTCAAAAAAATCCGAGATTGCCATCTTTCACGACCCTTTTAATACTCGACTCAAAGAAAAAAATGATTTTAGATTTGGTTTTTTTTTATTTTTCATTTTTTTTGTTCCTTTCTAGATCGGACAGCATTTGATTATTTTTCGTTTTTTTTAATTGTTGGGGACCCAAACATTGTCATGATTTATGATATTTTGAAAATATAACTTCCTCTAACTCGTTGTATGTTTCCGATTTGGAGCCCAAGTGAAGGTGCTACTTTCAGATGTGACTTAAATATGACATTGGACAATGTCCTTTCATCAAGTTTTTATACCATAACTAAACAAAAGTTTCTTATGTCAATCTGCTGATAAAATCAACAATAAACATCTTATTGTATCCTTAGGCAATCCTGATACATTTCCTTTTCTGGAAAATGTAACCCAACTCTTCTAAACTGAATATGCTACACGTATATATATATATATATATATATATATATATATATATATATATTGATCAAGTCTATTTAATTGAAATCAAACTTTATCTCTTATCATTACCTCTTTCTACATAACGTTTATGGTGGGGGGTGCAGCACAAGAGTGATTTAACATGAGAAACCTCGCATGATGCAACCTTTCCTTTATTATATATATATATATATATATATATATATATATATATATATATATATATATATAGGGGTGTCCATAAACTAAATAAAGAGTTACACTTATATATGTTTATATTAAACAATCCAATCATTTGTACAACGGGAATTATTAGAATTTAAATATCAAAACTTCTGCAGGACTTTCAATACCATATATATATATATATATATATATATATATATATATATATATATATATATATATATATATATAATTCTTTGTAAAATTTGATAATCTATGATTGTATTATAAGGTTATAAATCTTTCCTGAAAATACATTTCATAGAACCAAATTTGATTAAATTTCAGATAAAGTAAATTTGATTGAATTAAAGATTATTAAATCTTTAAATTAAGATGAGAATCTGTTCTTCAAAATTATTATTCTGGACTTGTGTCGATAAAAATCAATGCTATTTGCCATAATTTATTCCTGAAAGAATCACAATAAATTCTAAGTTTTAAATAAAGGATTTAGTTTCTGAGGGAATATTTCCTTTTCATAACCAAAACTACAATTGCTTCAAGAAATACACCCACACACACCCATATATATATATATATATATATATATATATATATATATATATATATATATATATAAAGATAAATCTAATGAGTCAGACGAACCTACTAAAATTTTCGCTTAATGCTCTTCAGGGGTAAGAGTCAGATCTTATCCCTGAAGAGCATTAAGCGAAACTTTTAGTAGCTTCGTCTGACTCATTAGATTTATCTTTATTATTTGCTCTACTTAGTTATTGAGCACTTTTTACTTATTAGCCTTAGTCTCCTGGCGGGTTTGTATAAATATATATCTTATATATATATATATATATATATATATATATATATATATATATATGCATATAAATTGTTTTTTCTTTTGGCTAAAATATTGTACTAATAGATTATTTTTTGTTGGTACGATTATCTTGGTCTTTTCTTTTTTACAAACATTTTTTTCTTCCCGGTTGATGTTTGGTAGTATATTTTTACAATCAAACTATTTGCTAGGTTTTTTCTCACCGCGTGGATTTACCAACAAGTTTGGTATATTAAATTATATATATATATATATATTTGTTGAGCCAATTGTAGTTCCGGTAATGAAAAGGAAATATATATATAAGTATACATGTTTATTTCCTCAAAGACTTATAGATAGCACTCACTCCACACACACAGAGGCACACCTATATATATATATATATATATATATATATATATATATATATATATATATATACGAGTTTCCTTACCATTACACCACGCCCCCCCATATATATATTTATGTATATATATATATGTGTGTGTGTGTGTGTGTGTGTGTGTGTGTGTGTGGAGGTGCGTAGTGTAATGGCTAGGAAACTCGTCGAACCGAGTTCAAATCCTGGACGAGGCTGTTTGCATTTTCCATATAGTTAATACCCTTGGGAAATGTATGAATCCAACTACTCTCCATCCAGACATTGGTAAATAGTAGGGCAGACTGGGTTCTTTAGCTTTGGTATAGCAACCAGTATAGGAGAAGGAAAACTCTGAATTCAAACTTGTTGAACTCCGTTTAAGAAACTGACCTTGTACAGGGGTTGGTAAATATATATATATATATATATATATATATGTGTGTGTGCGTGTGTGTGTGTGTGTGTGTGCGTGTGTGTGTGAATGTGCTTGTGTGTTTGTGCGTGTACGTGTTTAGTGTAGAATTCCCAAAGGAGTTATGAATGAAAGGAAAGTTAATGGAAGAACATCAGGTTATTCAAAATATCATCCTGTTCGATTTTTCTTTTGTGTTTTACTTTTTGCCATAACAAGAAAACAATCAACTTAGAAGTTTTCGAGACTGATCCAAGTAGCCGAAGACAGACAGTTTAATTTGGCTGTTGAGATGGAGAGTCTGAATCACTTTCTGATTATTCCCATTTCGATGGTGACAAGTGGCTGCTTAAGGATGGAAGGAAAGAATAAGAATCGGGTTGTGTTTAAAAAGGGGAAATGCACTATTATATTCACGTTGAAATTTAGACTGGATAAAGTTCGCAATATTAATGGAATAATTTTTATTCCCTAAGATCTGGATTTGTACGGGATGAGGTTAAATATATGGAAATAATGATGGTGATTACACCAATCTTTTTTGTGGGGGTGCGTCCTAATTCCTGGATGTTTGAACTGGATATTGAATTGGAAATGAGTATCTATCCCAGCCACTAGAAAGATATTTCATTGAAGATGAAGACCAAATTTATTAGGGAATATTTGGAGAAATTGTTAATATGAAGATTGTTTTGCAAACACTCAAAGTTATGATAGAGTACTTGCCTTTAAAGTCTGCTTATGAAACTTGCTTTTATCTGAATGTTAACATCTTCCATTGTGACAATGGACGATGATAATGTGAAATATGTAACCATTCAAGCAATAGGCAGACAAGTAAATACGTTATACGCTGAGTTGGCGAGGGACGGAATCGAACCAGGAACCTCGAGATTCCCAGACGGACCCTCTATCTACTGAACCCAGCCGGCCTTATCGTGTAAAAAATTATTGTATTCATAGGTAACTCTTCTAGGGAATAATAATAAATATATCAATCTGTTGGTTGGTTGGTGGGATTTTACGGCATGTCAACCTTTGTTGGGTTATTTTATGCCAAATACCTTTTGTTTTATTCATTCTTGATGGGTATTAAAAATTCTGTTTTTTAAACTCAGTTTTTAAAAACATTTTTAAAACACATTTTTTCGATTTAACCATAGATGGGACCCTAACAAGTTCTACCATTCTGGGTCAGGGTGGACCTGGGAGTAATGGCGACCAAGGGGTATTCCACAATCCCCAGAGTTCTAGAACTGGAACTTCAGCATTAGATGTAGTTTAACGTCATACCCAGGAAACTAAAACCTTCAGTCACTGCCTTTTAACACATATGATAAAAGGGTTAAGTGTCTGCCATAAGGGCAATAGGGTGGGGCAATCCTATAGATGCTAGGGCTTGACGTGACCACCCAATTGATCGGAGGGACTTCTCCGACTGACCGGTTAGCCTAAGTAAGGGCCAAAGTGGAGTGTTCCGTGTCGTGGACTGCTCAGCCACTAGGATCCCATTCGTAAGCATCACGGGTCACCACCCACGGCCAAGAGGCGGACCATTGGAGGGTCTTACCTCTCTACAAAGCTGCAGTCGATGTATTCTAAATCTTCAGTCGACAGTGATTATATCAGTCATTACGGGGCATGTAGATGGATCTTTGGTTGGCTGTAAAGAAAAAAGAAAATAGAAAATAGAATGAAAATATCAATGATAGAAAGAAAGAGAAAAAGAGCAGCATAAATTATTTAACTGTCGAAGAGTTTTTTTCCCTTGATGATGAAAGAAAAGCAAATAAAGGTTGTCCACCATGTTGGCTGGAGCTATACAATTGGCATTAAATAGCCCAGAAGGGTTGATATGCAATAAAACAAAATAACCAACCAACCAACCAAATAAAGGTTGTTGTGTGAGATGTGAACAATAACTATCTATGTCTAAGAAGCCGAAAACAAATTGGAACAACACCCTCAATTTTTTTCTTAATTCTAAATATCTTCTGTTTGCTGCTTGATGGGTGAGTAAGTTGCGTATATATATTTCCGTGTTCGAACCTAGTCAAAGCTAGAACGTTAAAAGCTGAATTTCAAGCTATTAAACTTCTTTTATTTGAAATATTAGTGTGTCAGAATGAGTTTAGCATAAAAAAAAAATAATAATACTTATCTACTTAGAATAAATAATTGTCTTATGAGCTTACTTTAGCCAGGTATAAGGTCATGACAGAAGAGGACTCAGTCAGGAATAAAGTTATTGCTAGTTACTACATTTTGATATTTGGTTTCTTACAATACCTGTCGTTGCTTAAATGGTCACCCATCTAAGTATTGAACAGACTCATTGCTGCTTAACTTCGATGATCGAGCGGGAACCGGTGCTTTTAGTGTGACTTGACTGTAAGCACAATAATAGGCGAATTAGGAACAGAACAATACATTCAGCCAAGAAAAGGCTTAAATAATATGACCGGTATTTAAGACTTTTCTTCGATATATATATATATATATATATATATATATATATATATATATATATATATATATAGATAGATAGATAGATAAAGATAAACCTAATGAGTCAGATATACCTACTAAAAGTTTCGCTTAGTGCTCTTTAGGGGTAAGATCTTTGCGCTGAAGAGCACTAAGCGAAACTTTTAGTAGGTATATCTGACTCATTAGGTTTATCTTTATTATTTGCTCTACTTAGTTATTGAGCACTCTTTACTTATTAACTTTAGTATATCCTGGCGGTTTTTTTGTAAATATATATTTTTCATATATATATACATGTAATTTTTAAAAATTTTGGCCACTATCTTGGTCTTTTCTTTTTTTCAAAATTTTGTTTTTCTCCCCAGGTAATGTTCTGTAGTATATTTTTACAATCAAACTATTTGCCGGTTTTTTCTTACCGAAAGGGTTTACC
>CM042138.1:53159359-53231859 GCA_023376005.1 Doryteuthis pealeii
TGAATTCAAACCTGTTAGGAAATCGACATTGTGTCACATCCTATTCGAGCGGGTATATATATATATATATATATATATATATATATATATATTTATATTGCTTATTTATTTCTAGAAATAAATGTTCTGTCCATCTTCAATATACATTATCCTCAAGACAGATAAGGAATTGTGCGTAAATATTGGTGTGTTTTCGTTCTATTTTTTGTTAACTTCAGAAAATTTATATTCTAGTTGAAACCAAATAATACTTAGCGATTTGATATAAGAAGAAAATGGGTATAGGCTTTTAATTTAAAACTTGATCATTAGACCTTTTTTCTGACAACAGAGATTGATTCAAGGTATTAACTAAATTATTACCCAAACTTGTTATGAGATAGATATATATGAATAGATACGCGCACATACAGACACACAGACACAGACACACACAGACACAGACACAGACACGCGCATATATATATATATATATATATATATATATATATATATATATATATATATATATAAATGTTGTTCTGGTTCCAACGGGAGAAAATGTAATATTTTATAAAAAAATAAGAAGGTCCGCAAAATGTATCGTTCTCAGAAAAAATGTTTTATGCTTTTTATTTCACATACGCAACACGTGTTTCAAATATTCTTCAGGCTTTGATCAATACATATATTGATATGTTGTTAACCATAACAGAAAAATTACAGAAACACGCACAACCTATGTATATATATATGTGTATATGTGTATATATATATATGTATATCAATATATGTATTGATCAAAGCCTGAAGAAGATACCAGAATATATATATATATATATATATATATGTATATATATATATATATATATATATTATACTAAATCTGAGCGAATCAACTTTTGCCAGCTAAAGGCTTTTTTCCTAGGCAGTTTAATGACTTAAAACACATACCAAAATATTATTTAATCCTTAACTAATTAATGTTTGTAAATAATTCCATTTCATTTGGTTCTAATTAGTCATAATTTGCAATTAAATAAAAAATCCACTGTTCTCTGTCTATACTTCCAGCCTGTTTCTTTCTAATACCTACTCGCTATATGTCTTACTTTCTCTATTTGAATCAATGTGTGAGAGGGAGAGAAATTAACTTCCTTTTTAGCAGACAATGCGACTGACGGCTGATGTCCCCTCTCTCTGTGTCTGTGTCTGTGTCTCTCTCTCTCTCTCTCTCTCTCTTCTCCCAGAGAGAAGACTTAACATGTTGAACATAAGATATTTGTTTGATTTCTAAAAAGAATATTAATAAGATTCGTACATAATGTGACTTAAAATTGTTTTCTTGATTGTAACAAAGATAAATAGATAAAATTGATGTCATGTTTTAAAATAAATTAAAAAAAAATTACTTTAATTATTAATTTTTAAAATTTATAGGGTCATAAGAGGAAACAAAATAATTGTGAGTAAAACATTTAGGAAGAGGCTATTATTAAGACAAACCTACTTTTATGTTTATTTTACCGGCTCTGTAAATATTTTTATTATGAATGCAAGTAATGTTAAAATAACACACGGATTTAACACAAAGTTTATTTATATTCATTTATATTTATATTTTTTGCAGGATAAAGATACAAAAAATATCATTTTTTTACTCTTTTCGATTTAATTGGCTTATAATCTTATAAAAGAAAAAATATACATCGATATTTGTTCTGTTTAAAAGGAGAGGGTCCTAAATTTTCAATAGAGTGTTTCTACAAAAATTATTAGATAACAATAAAAAAAAACTAAAGTAGTTATTAAATAAATATTTGTTTTTAGAATCTTAAAATATTAAATTTGAAACTTAAAATTAGGCGTTTCATATTTTAAATGTATTTTATATATTAATTTACCATAGCAGAAATACCTAATTAAGTCAGAATGTTTTGAAATAAAATAACTGATGCATTATAAAATTCATTTATTGATAAACCAACACTGAAAATTTCATTAAAATTGGAAAATTCCCTGATTTTTGGTATTTTTTTTACAAATTGGGGTGGGTAAATCTATTTTGTAAAATACAGATTTTACGTCATCTTAGACAGCGTTGACGGCCATGTTTACGATAAATTTGAGCAAAATTGACCGAAAAATACTTTAAAATGTATTAAAAATAAATGACATTATTGTGATTTTTTCAACAATCTAACGTAAGCTCAATGAGTGACCCAACGGGTCACGTACTTTCTAGTATATATACATTAGCACTTTAAAAACACCCAATATTTGGTACATTAACGAATCAAAGATTGTCAATTGAGAAGGAAAAGATTGTCCCCCCTTCTCCATGTTTAATTTTTTTTACTCTTCTTTTATTCGATAATGAACCAAATATTGCTCTAATAAAATGTTGCACTCCCCCCCAAAAAAAAATTATATATATATATATATATATATATATATATATATATATATATATATAGTCAGTCATGTGGACATGTTGCGCTGTACAAACGCTTGATCAACTACTTTTTAGTATTCTCCCGTCTGAGGATAGTTTAATACGCATGAAACTTGAGTCCCGTAATCTTATATTTTATGTTTTATAGTATTGAGCACTTTTCTATACAAACACTTTTCTTATTTGCTGTTCTTCATTTTCGCTCCTGGTCAGAGGTAGTTGCTGTACCTAGCCACACTGAAGAGACGTGAAACGTCGAAACATGGTGTCTGTGAATGACAGTTTCATTAATAATTTTTTTAGATTTAACATTTTTGACCGTCTGAAGGTTGCAATTATGCATAAAACTGTAGTTACGCAATATTAACTCACTAATTTAATCTCTGATTTTATCATATATATATATATATATATATATATATATATATATATATATATATACATATAGATATAGATATAGGCATATATATGTGTGTATGTGTCTGTGTGGAGAGAGATAGAGACAGAGACAGAGACCGAGGGAGAGAGAGAGACAGATCGAGAGAGAGAGAGAGAGAGAGAGAGAGAGAGAGAGAGAGAGAGAGAGAGAGAGAGAGAGAGAGAGAGAGAGATGGGGGCGAGTGAAAGAGAACTTTCTTCTGCTACATGTAAAGCAAAAAAAAAGTAAAGATCTTTAATCCATTATATGCAAAAACATTTGAAATATCTCTGACCTCTGCGTCGATGTCGAAGGTCAACCTTCCTCGTCATCTGTAGCTAATATGCAAGACTTGAAATACGACAATATGCTTGATTGGTTAGATTCATGCATCTTTCTAGCATTCAGTTCTTGCGATGCACTGAAAACATCCTGAAGACCTGCCCTAAACCTAAATGCCCTTTCAAAATTAAAGCAACACTCTTCTTCTACTCTCATTGCAGCACTGTCAATCGCAGTGAAAATGTGAAGGTTATTTTTTAGTGGGGGTTGGGGGAGGGGCTGATCTGAGAAACCAGAAAAAGCCTTTCCCATATAAATTAATGGTAATTGATTCTTCGCTTCCCGCCATTTTGGTCTACAAAAGGTTTCATAGGAACATTTTACTTTTGGAGAGCGGAGGAAAACTTATATTACAATTGCTACTTTGAATGACGGTTTCGTAAATTGATTTATTTCACCGGAAATTTATTTACTCTATAGGTTGGGTCTATAGAATACACTGACTGCTCCTCTGCGAAGGGGTAAAACTCCCCCACATGGGACAACCTGTTGGCCGGGGAGGGTGACCGGTGATGCTTAAGTACGGAATCCTTGTGGCTTCTCAATCCATGACATGCAATAATCCACATTGGCCCTGACTTGGGCTAGACGGTCGGTCGGAAAGGATCCCTCTGATCAATCGACTGGTCACGTCAAGCCCTAGCACCTATATGATTGTCTTGACCCAAGTGTCTTTATTGCAACCCCCTCAAACTTTTATCATAAATTTGCTAGAAGGCGGTAGTGAGAGTCTTAGGGTATTTGCCTCATACCCCACTTGTATGGGCTGGGCACAAGGCCTCGTTTTAACGTGGGCCCACCCACAAGCCAAAGCTCATGGGTGGGAAAGAACAAAAATTGCGTCGATCCCTTCGGCATTCCCCCTTAAGGGGGCACCTCAGACGCTGGGCAATAAACCCAAGGGGGCAGGTAATGCCTGGGGGATGGCCCCCTGGGATCGACGCTAATAATTGTACTCTACCGGTCCAAAGGCCGAAGCATGCTGGACCCCCAACCGAGGCCGGGTATAGAAGGTAAGTCTCAAAGCATAGAATCTGGAACAGATACTACACTTTGATCCTCCTTTTAGTCCAGGTATTTAGCGTTTAACTGCATCTAATGGCAAACCTCCAATTGTTTAGCCTCATTTTTTAAATCTATTTAACCCATAGATGTGACCCTTACCGATACTTCTACTCCGGGTCAGAGTGGACCAGGGATTGATGGCAATGAATGGGTAGTCCACACTGCCCAAAGCTCTAAAATTGAAACCTAACCCCGAGAGGCAGTTTAACGTCATACCAAGGACTCTAAAACCCTCAGACACCGCTTTCAAGTACACAAATAGTCTGGGGTTGCCATGAGGGCAACTGACTCAGGAAAATTATATAATTGTACTAGGGCTTCACATGGCCAGCCAATTGATTGGAGAGTGGGCCTCTCCAACCGCCCGTCATTGCAATAAAGTTTGAAATTCTTTGTTTGGTCTGAAAGGAACATGGCGGTGAAAAAAAAACTTCTCCGAGAATCGAATCAACTAAGATCTACAGTCATAACTCCTTTGTATGTTACCTCTGCCTCAAGGTTTGCAAAAATATTGCTGGCTTGAAAAGTCAGATGAGAGAATACCCAACGAGAAGGCTTCAGTCTAGACTTAAGCAGGACTATTAACAAACGAATATTTATATATATATATATTTTATGTGTGTAACACGTTTTGCAGAGCAGAGAGATACTGAACATAGAATTCCTTCACCTTCTCACGAATGCTAATAAAGACATGACGCCGGGCTCACGACAGGTCTATTCTGGTCCTTCCCCCTCTGTTTAAGAAAGGCAGCCTCGCGGGTTTGGATTTCAGTTCGAAGAATATACCCATTTTCTGATTCTGGGAACATGCCACGCAAAAACAATGTAATTTGTAGAGAGAGTGCATAGATTTTCGGATCCTAAATAAAAATGCAGTATCATGTTAATAATCTTGTCATTTTGAGGGTACTATATATATATATATGAGTAAGAAAAGGTGGAATGAAAACATCACACAATGCTGTTAAAGAAGAAAACAATTTATAATATAATCATAGCTGATACTGATCAATATTTCGATTTTACAAAAATCATCATCAGAGCTCATTCACTCCCGTAGTTGTTTGGGTCGGAGAGGAAAGTCAAAATGAGTTTACAAAACAAAAACCTTAATACTGCAAAAAACGAAAGACGTTATATATATATATATATATATATATATATATAATATATATATATATATATGTGTGTGTGTGTGTGTGTGTGTGTGTGTGTGTGTGTGTGTGGTGTAATGGTAAGGAAATGGATATGATTACACGGGTTCAAATCCGGGACAAGGTTGTTTGTATTTTCCATAGCGCTAATACCATTGGAAAAGGTATGAATCCAACTATTCTCGCCCAGCTATGAACAAATAGTACGACCGACCAGGCTCTTAAACATTGGTTAGGCAACCAGTCTAGGTTGAGTAAAAACTCTGAATTCAAACCGGTTAAACTACACTTAAAAATTGACATTGTGTCACATCCAGTTCGTACGGAGGTGTTGGCACACACACACACACACACACACACTCATATATATATATATATATATATATATATATATATATATATATATAGAGAGAGAGAGAGAGAGAGAGAGAGAGAGAGAGTATTATAAACCATAAGTCATATATTAATTGCTGTGCATAGGACAAAATATTTACTTTTTTCAATCAATTTCATATGTAAATTTTCTGATAAAGCAAAGATTTATGAAGTGCTGGCAAATGAATAGATCAAATAATGTTCTAAAAGAAGATAACTTGAACAATTGTGAAATCGATCTGTTTATTAGAAATCTCTTGATAATAGGGAAAGGATTTTCGACATTCGATCATGAAAACAGCGAATCTAAAATGCCAGATAAAATATTTCTTATAAACTTTGATGATAAAATTCAAATATTTTAAATGACTTACTGAATATTGAGACTCTAGCAGTAGCCACTGGGCAGATGAATACCATGAGAAATAATTACGTCGAAGCAAAAATTTATAATACCCAGGAGAATAGCAAGTGTAGGCTATGTGGTGATAAACATTTAATCACATAATAAATGAATGCAGCAAACTAGCTCAAAGGAATACAAGTAAGCATGATTGGGTAGGAAACGTGATCCACTGGGAAATATGCAAGAAACTAGCCATACTGATAACTGGTATATGCACAAATCAGAATCTGTCCATGAAAATGAGACGCGTAAAATTCTCTGGAATTTTGAGGTACAAACGGATCCTCCAATTCAGGTAAGAACTTTCTAGTCTTAACAAGAAGGAAATAAATTTTCATCTGATGGATGTTACTGTTCCAATAGAACACAGAGGTGAGGAAAGATAAAAGCTGGACAAATAACTCAACTTGCCAGAGAGCTGAAAGGGCTCAGAAAGCTGAAGGTGAATGTCATATCCCTCGTAATTGGAGCACTTGGATCAGTTCCCAAGAAACTAGAAAAGAGACTGTGGGAACTGGAAATCAGAGGAAAAATTGTGACAATCCAGTGTACAGCACCATAAAAATCAGCAAGGACAATTGGAAGAGCCTTGAAGATCTGAGGAGGATTGTTGTCACTGAGACCTCAGTGAAAACCCACCAGTTATTCGTAGTGTGAAACACTCGCAAGGAGTAACAATAAATAATCGTTATTCACCCACTTCTTATGAAACAGTTTCTAAAATCATTGATTTTATAATAATTATTATCCAAATTAAATTATTATTTCTAATTGAATTTACATACAACAATGGGTAGAATTAAGTTTATATTTCAAAATCTCACATAACACGAACTCTTAGCAGTGTAAAAGGATTTGATTTAAAATTTTGTTAAAATGGCAATCGTAGTTTTAATTTAATAAAATGAAAACGAACCAGAATACATCGTTTGTTTTGAGGGGAAGTAACGAAAGGAACAATTGAACAAACATAATTAAAAGAATACGCCATAAAGTTTATGCACATCAACAATTTCCTGTAATATCCGATGCATCTCTATAAAAAATGGCCTTTATTTCGGTTTATATTCAATAAATAAAAATCGAATATATGCTAGCATTTCACAGGGAACATTATCGTTTTTTGTAAAGCATTAACTTACATAATGTAAGTTAATATCCTGCAGAAAAAAAACTATATTCCCTGTGAACAAAACAATAATGGAATTTGTTTAAGTTAATAAAAAGATAATTTAAAACTTCTGGAAATTTGCCCATGGAAAAAGTGAGAAATCGACCCGCTGAAATATTGTACAATTTCAATTTTTCGGACATTTTTCTTAACTTTATTGTCGTATGTAAAAAAAAAACAAAAACAAAAAAAAACACAACGTTTCGGCCGTTGTATCCTTCGGCCTTTCGCGTGTGTTTCTTGTGTATTATGACCCAACCTGGTGACAATGACCCAACATGGAAAATCATTTGAACAGTTTGACTGTTGATCAAACAAGGTGCAGAAGAACAATTGAAGATCTCATTCAAATAATGACGTTATTATTTTTGCATACCAAGAAAAGCATCACGATCATTTAAAAATGATAAGCGTGCAGAAACAATGTTATTATTTGAATGAGATCTTCAAAAGTACTTCGACCCTATTTGATCAACAAACTGTTCAAAAGGATTTCCCAGATTGGGTCATTGCAATGCTCGGATACACATGGATCCCTGAGAAAGGCCGGGGGATACAACGGCTGAAACGTTTTGTTTTTACAGACGATAATAAAAAAGAGGACAACAGTCCGAAAAATCAAAATCATACAAATCAAGCCTCATCTAAAAAAATTAAGACCAACTGAAATATTCTGTTTTAAACAAATTAGATATAAAGGTAATAGTAGATTTAATCTGGAATAATATCAACAGTTTATCTAAGAATTTTAGTTTATTTAAATGAAAAGTTTTCTTTTTTAACTTTGCCCCTTTGAAAACACCGCCCTGTCGGATGGGGCGTTAGAATACACCGACTGTACCTCTGCTGAGGGGTAAGACTCTTCCAATGGGACCACTTGTTGGTTGTGGATGGCGACCCATGATGCCTTAGGGTGGAACCCTGGTGACTGAGCAGAGCAGTCCAGGGCATGCAACACTCCCCACTGGCTCTTACTTGGACTAGACGGGCGGTCGGAGAGGCCCCCTCCGATCAATCGGCTGGTCAAGTCAAGCCCTAGCACCTAAATGATTACCATAACACTATTGCCCTTATTGCAAGCCTTAACACTTCTAGAAGACAGTGGCTGAGGGTCTTTATGTCCTGGGAATGTCGTTAAACTCTATCTGATGGTGAGGTTCCAGTTCTGGAGGCTTGAGGAAAGTGGAGCCCTCGTTCATCAGCATTGCTCCCTGGTCCACTCTGACTCAGAGTGTTAGTACCTGTTAGAGTCCCCTCTAAGTGTTAAATTGAAAAACATGACTTTATAAAAAAATGAGAATCCATTAAGAATAGATTTATTTCAAAATTTTGTCGGCATTAAATGACCCACAGAGGTTGATATGCCGTAAAACAACCAAACCAAACCAAACCAAACCTTTGAAAACAATCGATTATGAAAACAATCCCTATTCAATTATTGTTGTGTGTTTTTCAGTCGCGAAAGAGAATACAAAATTATTTGTAAATTTGACTACCTTCATTTATATTTGTTCTGAATCTCTACGTCAAAATCTTCCAATCGAATTTTTCGTGTCCGCATAAAAAGGTTTTTATTTCCGTTTATAATCTAGAAATAAAAAAATAAATAAAAATATGCAAACGCGTCAAGAATAAAAAGCAAAACATTGTATTACATAAAATCATTAGGATTGTTAAAAACAACTAAAAATTATGTGTTATTACTGTGATTGTCAAGTTTGATAGGATGCACGTAGTGTTTTTGTTCAAGGAAATAATGTGTTGTGTCAAAATGAGGACGCTGGGGGTTATCAGTTTGTTGTAATAGAGAAATGTCTTTGTCATGAAAAGTTTATAGGGTCACCATTTAAATTTTCCTCGAAAGGCAAAAAATATTATAATAAATTAAACAAGCAAACATTCTAGTCTTAATGTCATTTGAATTTAAACATTGAAATCAGATTTAAAAATACAGAAAAGATAGATAGCGTTTGATTGACAGATGAGAGGCCAGAGTTCATCTCGATTGAAACAGGTCTGAGAAAATTTGCGATTTGAGTTTAGCGGTTGGAGTTTAGTCGAAATACAGAGCAGATTTATTGTATTTTTGTTTTATTTTAACGTCAGCTAGTTAAAAGCCCCTCATAGTGCTTCGATAGATAATTTCAGAAGAGGGTGGAAGTTATCTTCTCCCTATGAAAGACGGTTTGGAAACTCATTTACATAGCCGGCCTGATTGATTAAAACATGAAAAACAACGTGGGGACCAAACTGTAAGTAGGTGTTTGTTCATTTTTTCGTCCCTGAGATCAAGTGACAACTTTTGACTCTAGCGGCGGCGTTACATTTCTTTCCGGTATTGCGACCAGGATGCATTCCCTCTGAATGCGCTATAAATTCAAGTTTTACCAAGGAAAAATACAGCGTTGAAAGAAAGAATAAAACAGATCCCAACAGAAGAAAAAAAAAGGTTAAACATTTACTCCCTACAACCCTAAACCTCCTAAAGACTATGACATTTCTAACTGTGGTAACGGTACTATGTTTCCCTGTTTCTAAGTCTACGGATATTTTTTATTGATGCTTAAATTTCATATCAGCTGTTCTATTGTCTTTCCATGTGTTTTGGACCAGATGTCATGTTTTGGAGGCAGATTTTTTTTCATAAAAGCGACCATAGACTACGGCCCACCAAGGTTATTGTGGTGTCTTAAGAGAAAAGTGTTCAGACATTCGAACGACGAAATGTGTATGCGTGTGAGGAAGAGATAACGCTTAATCCCGAGATTGCATAATGGTTCTTGTAAGACAGTGAGGACAGATGTCTTGAGATTTTCGAATAAGACAGAAGTCGTCTTGAAACGCGAAAGATGAAATATTTTGGAAAATCTTGGTTACTTTTGACAGGGCCAATACGTACGTATGTATTTGTAATATTGTAAAATTCGTGACAGCACAAAGATTAAGAGAAGAAAGGAAATTTCCGTTGGAACAGTCATTTGTGGAAAACATTTTTTTACAGGAGTACAAGTAACAGCAAGCTCGACGGAAAAGACTTTTTTTGCTCAATATTTCGAATTTCTCATGGAAAAGGGAAGGAATTAATCATTCTTGTTTTCTATATAACTATGAAATATGAACTTTAAAATATGTGATCCGTAATTGTTCATGCTGTGTATTTTTTTTTAGATTGAAGTACCATTATACTCTTGCTCTGGTATAATAAAAAGTGGTTGAGCGTTTCTTTGTCAAAAAGCGAGAAGGAAAGAATAAAAGTAGTGGTAATGGCAATAGTAATGTACTACTACTACTACTACTACTACTACTACTACTACTACTACTATAAATAATAATAATAATAATAATAATAATAATAATAATAATGAAAGTGAAAGTTATACCAATTGTAGTTGGTGCACTTGGAACGGTCCAAAAGGATTGGAAAAAGGTTTGGAAAGTTTGGAAATCAGAGGAAGATTGAAACCATTCAGAACACTGCACTGCTGTAATCTGCCAGAATACTCAGAAGAGTCCTGGAGACCTGAGGAGACTTGCTGTCACCCAGACCACAGTGAAAGACCATCAGCTAACACTGATGTGAAAACTCAAAAGGAGTAAAAAAAAAACTAAATTTTGACCATACGACAAAATGGTGTATGCATAAACCACAATCTAGAATTATTTGTATTATTCGACGATTTCCTCATCTTCATTGTTATCTGTACAACGTTTCTGCGGATGTGCCTCCGGCCTTCTTCAGATTTTCTTGTCGTCTCGGGAACCTTTTCGATCTCGGGAACCTTCTTGTCGTAATCGGAGCCATCACGGAACTTTGAACCCAAACCTTTATTCACTCCACGGGGATATCCTGTTCTCATTCCGCTAACCATAGCTGGGGTACAAGTGTTGTTGTTGGTGCACTTGTAACGGTCCCAAAAGGTTTGTAAAAAAGACTGAGGAACTGGAAATTAGAGGAAGAATTGAGACCACCCAGACAACTCCATTGCTGCAATATTCAGAAGAGTCCTGGAGACCCGAGGAGACTTGTTTTCACTTAGACTCCAGTATAAGACCATCAGCTAACGCTGGTGTAAATAATAATAATAATAATAATAATAATAATAATAGGCTAATTGAAATTCATTTATATGAATTTAAAAATAGGGGAAGAATAGTGTTGTGCAATGTCATATCACGATCAACACTTCAGAAGTGGAAGTATAAAAGCATTCGGTTGACAGATTCGAGAAAGTTTGCATTTTGAGTTTAGCAGTTGCACTTCAATTGCTACAGAGTGGATCTGTTTTTTTTTGGGGGGGGGGGGGTAACGTTAATTAGTTAGAAGCCTCTCGTAGATCTTCGATAGAGAATTTCATAAGATAGATAAAGAGGCAATATTGTGAGAAACCCATTACATGACATTTAATGATAGAGATTAATGCCGATTAGAGCTGAATTAGTTAATAAAGACTAAAATATAATGTTTTGTATGTAACGAAAGATTTCTGAAGCCAATAAAATAGAAAGAGGCACTCTTAATAGAATAAATTACGATATTTTAGTATTATTTACATTTTTGACTGTTCTCCTCATCTTTATTATTATATACACAACGTTTTGGTCGCTGTGTCCTCCTGTCTTCTCCGAGTGTTTTTTTTTGCGTAATCCGGGAACCTTCTTGTCGAGCTAGGAGTCTTCATGTCGTAATCGGGAGCCCTCACAGAACTTAGAACGAAGCCATTTATTCCTGGGTAGACTTTTCTCATTTCGTTAACCATAGCATTGTACAAGTGTTAAGTTATAACTATTCTATGTAATTATCACCCGTGGTTAGGATTGAACCTGAACCTTAGAGACAAGTGTTAAGTTATAACTATTCTATGTAATTATCACCCGTGGTTAGGATTGAACCTAACCTAGAGATGATTGTCACTTATAACTGTATTAACTCAATCCGTTGCGCCATGTGTCTAGCATAGAATACCTAACATAGCTTAACACTTGTACCCGATCATAGTTAGCGGAAGGAGAACAGTCTGCCCCGGTGGATTGTATAAAGGGTTCGGTTCGAAGTTCTGTGAGAGCTCCTGTTTACCACATAAAGCCTCCCGGGTTCGACAAGAAGGCTACCGTGTTCGACAAGAAACACCCCAATGAGGTCGGAGGGCAGATCGGCCAATATGTTGTGTTTATAACAATAAAGATGAGGATAATAGTCCGAAAAATCTAAATGATACAAATTATTAAGCCTCATCTCAAATATTCAGACGAACGATATTTTAGTATTTATCAACAAGTTGATAAAACAAATAACTTTATGCTAAGAAATATGCAGAGTGGTGCAACACAAGAGAAACTTTGAGAAAAATATGGAAGTCGGTAAAGTCAGAATAAATCATATCTGTTAGATACCAACATGTTTACTATGTAAATGACAGAAAAAAGGGAACCCAAGATAAGGAAACATTCTTTGAAAATAACATTTATAACAAGGTAACTTCTGAAAAGAATATGAAATTAGAGAAAGGTAATTTAATCATTTTTAATCTCTGATATGCTGATATGGCTGCACTTGCAGAAAGCGACAGAAAATGAGTCACGTGTGTTGTGCGTCCATCTTTTATTTACAAGGAACCAAAGTCAGAACAAACACAAATAATAAGTATTTCTTCTTTATTTTTCCTTTTATTTGGAAATACGTGAGTGAAATTATAAAGATACTTTGGAGATAGCTTAGGTATTTCACAGAGAATTTTATTGTCACCGGCCAAAACAAGGTAATAGATATAGCTGAATAGAAAAGGGGTTGCTCTAAATATTTTGGACAAAACTAAAGGATAGAAACCCATAAAACAATAATTAATCATAGAAAGGTTTTTTTTGTTTAATGGCATATTTACTTTCGTGGGCTATTTAATACCAAAACCATCCTTTTAGAAAAACAGTAGTGGTACCATTTAACACATAGTAGAGATTAGGGGTTTCATAACCTAGTATTAGTCCGAAAAGAGGAGGGGGAGGATATCCCAAAGTTGTTTTGACTAAAGAGAATTAAACCTTTTTGGTTTGAATTCAGAGTGTTTCCTTCTCCTATACCGGTTGCTATACCAAGTGTTACATAATCTATGCATAGATTATTGTCAACCCCCTGTATTTCTGAAGGGATGGCCCCTTTTCATATCACGGACGGGACTTTCCATGGAATATTACAGAAAGCCCGTGAAATACGTGAAGTCACGTGGGACCTGGTTGGCTCTCAGTTTCAGCTTGGACGTCAGGCTTATTATGTTTTTGCCTTAGCTGGAGCTCACTGCACACGCGCGTTATGTTAGTTAGAGAAATAATGTTTAGTTAAGTAAATAAAAGCTTACATAAATAATATGGTTTTGTGGTTAATGAATGTCTTGGCAACAAGACTGATCTAGAAGAAGAAATGAACTAAGTGCGACCGACCACCAAGACGAAGTCCAGACGCTAGAAGATGAACGTAAGATACCAAAGATGAGCAGAAGAATAATAGAAGTAAAGAAAGGGTATACAACACCAAGGTTAAAATGTTCAGTCTACCTATTTTCCCATATATGGAGGGGGAATTGTTGGATTCGTACGTTTCCTAATGGTATTAGCACTATGGGAAATGCAAAAGCTGCGTCCAGTATTTAAATTCGTCTCACCGAGTCCATTTCCTACGACGTTGACACCATACGCCTCCAACTACGAAAGTGAATTTAATAGCATGACTGAAATTTGAACTCGCTTACTTCGGTGGTGCAGTCTAGAACGTTAGTCACTACACCACGGGGACATCCCCGTCATAAAAAAAGGGGAAAGACGGTTTAACGGAATAGGATTTTGTACGATGGATATTTCAGGAGGGATGAAAAAAAGTGGGAAACATTAGATTTTGATAAATTCAACGGAAATCAGAGAAAGGCAGAATCAACAGAAAGAAAAAAAAAGAAAAAGACAAGAAAAAGTATGTGGATCATTTCAGACTGGGATGACTTCCTTCATTTCTAAGATAAACAAAAGCTTCGAATAAATAAAGAAATATATTGATATTTGAAAATTCACCAAAACGTTATCGCTCTTCCTTGCAGCTAACTTCAAACAATACAAATCTAAACAAAAAAAAAAAAAAGGAAAAGAAACTAAAATAACAGATAATGAAAAAAAAAAATCAAATATACGTAGAAATATCAAAATGGTTGTGTGAGGTTTAAGTACACGAGACGACGCATGCGCCGCAGTTATTTTGACTTTATGTGCAAGTGCATTTTTTAAAACTCTTCTATTTATTAACTTCAAAAAGATGGAGTCCACAGACTGAAAATTTTCGTGATTTGATTGAAATTATGAAATTTTGTAAAGAAAACTAATATTCATATTTTACTTTCTTTAATGCTATCGAGGTTTCTCAGATTGTAATTTTCTTCTTTTTTTTTTAATTATCAAAGAATGCACAAAATGTAGAGAAATTTTTAACATAACTTTTCAGAAGCAAATTCCTAAGACATAGATAGAGACAAAGAAAGGTGAGGTGTGTGTGTGTGTGTGTGTATGTGTGTGTGTGTGTGTGTGTGTGTGAGAGAAAGAGAGAGAGAGAGAGAGAGAGAGGAGAGAGAGAGAGAGAAGAGAGAGTTGATATTTTCTCGCTCCTTTGAAGAGAAACATAATGCCCGATTTCATATAACGAAATTGAAGTGACCTCCAGACTGAACTGACACCGACTAAATGATTAATTATAATTAATTTGTCAAATAAAATCGAAAAGACGTGTTTCGGAAATGCCAGCCATTCTCTGGAACACATTTTCACTCGATGGAAAAGTGAGAATAAAATCTCGGCGTTCGTCTGATTTGATTTAATTTTTGGAGAATGTGTTACACAGTAAAAATAAAAGTCACTTTTTGGTAATTCACTTAGGAGCTAGGAATCTTCTAGATACATTGATATTGGCACAACATTAACAAGAACAAGAACAAGAACAAGAACAAGAACAATAATAATAATAATAATAATAATAATAATAATAATAATGAAGAAGAAGAAGAAGAAGAAGAAGAAAAGTCAACTAAGAGATTTAAGACGTTATGATCATTTCCCACACACTATATTTTATAAAACAATAGTGTCCACATACACACGCATACACACACAAAAAAATCACACGCACAGACACAGACACAGACACACACATATATATGTATATAACGTATAATAAAGAATCGTGTATATATATATATATATATATATATATATATATATATATATATATATATAGGTTCGCTGACTCTAAGGTTGAATCGAGTAGTTTCTTGTGGCAGAAGAATCATTTCGAGACGGCCAAGAGCCTCAAGCGCAATTCGGATATTTACCTCACCAGATCTGATAAAGATTCTGCTGTCGTTATTTTAAATCGCTCTGATTATGTGTCCAAAATGTACACTATTTTAGATAATACAAGTAAATTCTTGAAATTAGGAGATTTATCGCATGATGATACCCAAAAGATGGAAACAAAACTGCAGAAACGCTTCCTTAATTTATATAAAAAGAAGTTGTCTAAAGATGGAATCCGTCCAGTCGGTTCGAACAGACCAATGATGTATGGGTAACCAAAACATCCATAAACCTAACACCCCACTTAACCTATATTGTCTATGTGTCACTCTGTCCAGAATGAGTTGGCTAAGTGGTTGGTCGAATTGTTAAATCCTGTTTTAAAGTTTTATTCAGAATATTGTGTTCCCGACTCCTTCAGTTTTGCATCTTCCATCCGTCAATTGCCTTGTTGTACGGAATCACAGTTTCTTGTCTCCCTCGACGACACGTCTCTTTTCACTAATATGCCACAAGATGAGACTATTGGTATTTGTACAGATCTGTTGTACCGTAGTCATTTGGCCCTTCCCCTTTCCCTGAAAATATTTTCATTGAATCACTGGAGTTGGCCACTAAGTCAGTGTCTTTTAGTTTCAATGACACGATGTATAGGCAGATTGATGGGATCCCGATGGGCAGCCCCTTTGGCCCCTTAATGGCCAATGTTTTTGTGGGTTTTCTTGAAAAGAAACTATTTAATGAGGTTTCTAAACCTTATTTTTATACACATTACGTGGATGATACTTTCGCTTGCTTTAGCTGACATAACGAAGCTCTAAAATTCTTTCAGAACCTAAATAATTTACATCCCTCTTTAAAGTTTACTATGGAAGAGGAAAAATAACGGTTTGCCCTTCTTGGACGTTTTAGTTGAAAACGTTCACGTCATTTGTGACGAGTATTTATCGAAAGCCTACATTTAGTGGGCTATACTTGAATTGGGACTCATTTGCTCCCAAATCAAGAAAAATGAACCTAATTAAATGCTTGACGTACAGAGCACTAATGAGTTTCTCTGATTGCAAGATTGAAGATGAACTTAAGAAAATTACAAACAGCCTTTCTAATAATGGGTACCCGTGTGATTTGACAATGGATATGATCAATAAACACATATCTAAATTCAATTGCAGCAAAGATTTGGACCATCAAAATGCCCTGTGTATTTAAGGTTGCCGTGGATAGGACCTGTTGGTTAGACGTTGGCTAATAAGATCACATTGTCCGTAATACGTTGTTTCAATACAGTTAAGGTCAGAACAATCTGCATTTCACTCAATTCAAAAGACGTTCTGCCAATCTTTGAACAGAGTTTATTAATTTATAAATATTATTGCTGGTGTGATGCCAAGTATATAGAAGGACGACGCAGAGGTTGGGTGTAAGAATAAACCAACATGTCCCGAAGGGAATAAGAAGTATTCCCCAAACAACATCCGGGTTCTCACTGGCGCAGGACTCGGCCATTGGTGATCACCGGTGCAGTTTAAATAGCTGCAGAATCAACTATAGTGATCAGCAATTTTCCGTACTATACAAGCCTATGACAAATCATCATCTCCGTGCCCGGTCTTGTGTAGGCAACGCTGTTTAAAATATTCCCTGGTAATATTTGCTGGGGATGTTGTTGCTGAAGTTGGGATGACGTGAAGATTTGTTTTTCTTGTTGCTCCAACCTTTAATATTATCCTATTCCCCCTTTTCTCAATTTATACACTTTGACTTTTATATGATCTACCGGTTGTAGAAGTTTTGAAAATGCACCGGTCGAAAGGACCCTTAATTTTTTCTCTCTCTCTTCTTTCGCATGTTTTTAAATTGAAATAATTCGTTTAATTAGCTGATCAGCAAATAAAAGTATGATAGTGTTTAAACTTGTATACAAATTTAGTTGTACTAAAAACTTGTTTATATATCTATCTATCTATACTATCTATATATATATATATATATATATATCGGGTTTCACTCCTGGTCAGAAGTAGTTGCTGATGAGAAGTGAAACGTCGAAATACGGTGTCTGTAGATGACTTTATACATATATATATATGTCGACGGGGCGGCCTAAAGTCGGTATCAGCCAGTTAGCGAGGGAGTCTATCCCCTTTTTAATAGCGCTAGACCAAGGAAGATTCTTGTTTAGCATCTGATGTGGAGCGCCACACCTACCATCAGCTCCTTACTTTACCGCACAGATCCTGTGCTACTCATACGCTGAATTGACGAGGACCGGTATCGAACTAGGAACCTTGTGCTTTCTAGCCGAACGCTCTACCGACTGAGCTAATCCGGCCCATCCAGTGCACTTCTTTTTATATAACCTTGTCATATGTCGTTCATCGCTTATTTTTATATAACTTTGTCATATATCGTGTATCACCGTATAAACACACACACACACACACACACACACACACACACACACACATATATATATATATATATATATATATATATATATAAGAATATTTGATGCCCATATTCTAAGACTCTGTTGGTATGTTTTGATTGTCAGACCGTTGGAACAAGAATCTACAATTGGATTAATATTCTTCAAAAGGAGAAAGCATCCGATTCTAACACAAGATCTGAAGATTACTAAGACGATCCATATAGGTTACTTATATATATATATATACACACACACACACACACATATATATATATATATATATGTGTGTGTGTGTGTGTGTGTGTGTGTATATATATATATATATATATATATGTGTGTGTATATATATATAATCATACATAAAAAAATTGTAAGTTGAATGGTAGATATAAGCAAATAGATCGATAGATATACAGACATGATTATAGAGTGTTGTTAAATGAGTATGGCATCAAGAAGTAAAGTCAGATTTCTTTTTTTTATCTTATTACATTTAATAAGAATTCTTCGTTCATGTAGACCCAAACACTATTAAAACATCTAATATATTTTTTTCCTCCCTTCCTTTTAAATTGTCCTGTCTTGCTCCGCTGTAGAGTAATAAAAGATGTGAATAAAAATAGGAATACAAATAAAAATAATAATAAACAATAATCTGTTTTCAAATGCCTTAAAAGTAATAAAGAATTCATCATTCTCATCTGATGAGTCGGGAGAATTAGACACTTTGTATAAGCTCCCCGAAATAGTCTATAATGCAAAATCTCTAAGTCTTTTGTTATTTCTTTAATTATAAACTTGCACTGTGACTCTAACAATAAGAGCACACATTGAGCTCTCAAACTGCGACAAGTTGTTTTAAAAAAAACTCCTATGTCGTAAGGAAGATTTCTTCTCTGGACTTTTGGATTATTTCAACATTTCACCATCTCTGGGGAAAGTAGTTTTAGATATATGCAAGGCACCTATATCAAACTAATCTTCCGCCCCCTGTACTAACACACACCATCATCCACCACTCTGAAGTTTACGACTAGCAACAGCACGCACCTACAAAGCCGAAATCTCACTTTACCTAAATACACACATCTTAAAATAGATTAACGTCTCAAAGTACACATCATTACAATCTTTACACTAAAACCCTTTCACTAAAACAAAATGTTGACCATCTTCCTTCTAAACTCAACACACTTTTCACCATTCCGGTGAAAACTAGTTTTAGATAATTACACCTCGATTTAACTAATCCCACCACACACTAACGCACCCTTCACTAGTGACGCGCGTTGGTGTTCTGGTTAGAGTCGTAGAAAATGGAGTCGTCGACCCGAGTTCAAGTTTGGGACAAAGCCACAGTTCATATAGCGCTAATATGAATTTAACTATTCTCCTCCAGCTATGGGTAAATAGTAGGTCAGACTGGGTTAGGCAACCAGTCTTGGAGAAGGAAATCAAACCTCTTAAAATCTCCGCTTAGGGGTCAGTACTAGAATACGCTCAGTCCTACTTAGTGATCTATTTCAATTTAATTTTCTTTTCAAATTTATTCATCCACCACTCTAAAATTTACTACTTTAACAAAAGCACACACCTACAAAGCCGAAATTTTACTATACCAAATACAACACATTTTGAAACGAATGAGATGTCTCGATCTACACACTATTACAACCTTACTTAAATCTCTTTCAAAGTTTAAACAATTTTGAATACCACTCATCCCATTTAGCCTTACGAAACACAACACACTTTTCACCGTTCTGTGAAACATCTGCAAGTGTTTCAGAACTCATACTACGTCAGACCGGTTACACAAACATTGTTACATTTTTCGCAAGTCATCCAGACAGCGTACATAATTCCAGTCCTAATATATATATATTATATATATATATATATATATATATATATATATATATATATATATGTATATATGTGTGTGTGTGTGTGTGTGTGTGTGTGTGTAAAAATGGAATTGGAAATGAATCCGGCAATATGAGGAAGAATGAATAAAGAAAAGAAAGAACAGAATGGATAATAAAAGATGAATTTAACCAATATCACTTACACATGTTTTTCGGTCAGTTCATCTTTGTGTACACGGTTTAAACTATTATTATCATTAAATAAACAAATGAAATGAAATAATAATGATAGAAAAATGTGAAAATATGGATGAATAGTAGGGCAGACTGGGCTCTTTAACCATGGTTAGGCAACCGGTCTAGGAGAAGGAAAACTCTGAATTCAAACCTGTTAAATTCCGCTTAAGAAATTGACCTTGTGTCACATCCTACTCGTGCGGAGGAGTTGGTAAATATATATGATCAATAATCTGTCTATTGTAGTCCATGATTTTCCTATGCGTATATTGACACCGCTTTCTGTAGATGAGATATTTCCACACAGGTATGTGAACTGTTCTACTAATTTCAGACTCTTGCTATCCAGTGTGGAGATGTATCCATCTTCTTTAAACACACATGAAGTCCGTTTTATCTGAATCGTTGCCCTCGAGGCAAATGATTAATATATTTTCAGGGCAAGAGCTGGTTATTTTCATTGCAAATCATTATATCTTTAAATCTCACGTTAAACTTCACGTTATCGATATTTCCGTAAACGTGCCTCAGAAAACTCAGCAAAACTGGCTACTATTCTGTATTAGTATCGTGACATTCCTGAAGAATTACATTGCTTCTGTAGGGGTTATTTTCCCATTTGCCTGAGGAGTTATATGCCCGCCGGTTGTCGTTTGTTCCCACTAGGGGACCTCTGGTATTTAAGCGGCTATTTCAAACTTCTCTTCCTCTTTTGTTCCTCTTTCCTCGCTACGAGACCACATGGGTTAGAAACGGTCTACCCCTTTCTCGGTGGGGCTCCGGCCCCCCTCCTTGTAAATCATTTCTATCTATGGACGTTCCAGTCCTTTTATATATGTAGGTTTATCTACTCTTGTATTTGTATCTTATGTATCCATGTACTCTTCTATTATGTATCCTTTGTATTCATGTGCTGTTATCTATTAAATGTATTGTCCCTCAACCCTTGTCGGAGTTGTATGTTCTTCAAATATTCACTTTGAATCTTACACTTCTATTGAAATGTGTCGTATTTAGAATTAACATGCATTCTTCTAAAAGTGTATATACATGAAACACATGTTTTTCTTTAGTTTAAATCAAAAGGGCTATCTTCTCGTTAGTAAAAACTACTTCTCATCACCCCTCTTCCCCCCTCCATCTCTCCTCCTACAAGATTGTGTTGCACCAGTATTTTAAGTGGTAAAAGACTGCATGCCCTAAGCATCTAAGCCCCTGTTTTTACTTGTGTTTGATTATTCTGATCAAATATCTTATCTAATCTTATCTGATCTATATACAGTATTGGCCAGAATGGATGACTCACATGACATCAAATAGTGTTCATTCATTTCGCGCCTTTTGATTGGTTAAATTGGATGACACATTGTTTTTTCCGATTAAAAAGTATTCATTTTCATTTTCATTGCACATTCTCATTCAAGTGGGATTTAGCTGTGATTAGGAGTGTGATTTAGCTGTGAATTGTAGTGATACAAAGTGTGGTAATAGTGGTTATTTCTGGTAAAAGAAATTCACAGGAGATGCATGCGCAGATCAAAATCTCAATGAAGAATTATTCAGCACTCCCAAAATATCTGCCAGATTGCAACTAAAACAACCAACAGTTACCAGGCTGATTAATAATTTCAAAAGTTCTAAAAATTATCGCTATCACGTTCAAAATGAATAAACAACGTGATGGAAAAGTACAAGAAAAAACATTTGAGGTATCCATTCTGGCCAATACTATATATATGTACATGTGTGTGTGTGTGTGTGTGTGTGTATGTGTGTGTGTGTGTTAGGGTTAGAATGAATTATGACGGTATGATAAAAATAGAAACTTATATTTTATTTTGTTATGAGAATTGTTTCATAGAATGATAATGGATTTATGATTGAAAAAAAAGCGTAAAAAGCGTGCTAATTCATTTTTGTATATAATCTATCGGTCTAATCTATTATTTTTACGAATTTACGAAATAGCCTGTAGCCAATGTCTGAAAAATACATCAGCCAAACTTCCAGAAATTTAAATAAAAGAACAGATAAAACTCACAGGAATGTGAAAAGGAACTACCCGTTTAATGCCATGGTACACCATCGGAATAACTATGAACATAACTTTGACGTACAAAATTCATTACAACGATGCCCCATAAAAAAACATTCTAATCCATGAATATGTGATCGTCAATATATGGCTATGTTTTGACATATTCTCTTCTCTTACGAAATTTATACACAAAGAAGGTAGGATATTAAAAAAAGGAATGGCAAAAAATAAAGTTAGAAATAAGGGTCTAAACAAGACAGCTGACACACACACACACACACACACACACACACACACACACACACACACACACACACAGTGAGAATCTTACACAGACACAGAGAGACAGACAGACACACACACACATACACATAGTCTTACGTAGACACACAGACACACACATACACATATATATAGTAGCAACTTGGTGTGATGTTCTCATAGTCGATAAACAGTCTGTCACGAAACGTCGTTGACTCTGTGTTTAAGCTATCCTAACTTGAATTAACATATGCTCTATTACCGATATTGAGCACTCTTTATTTATAAATACAAAAAAAGTATTATATATACTAGCAAATATATGCACCCTCCGAGTGCAAGTATTTAAGTTTTAATGTAATAAAATATTGTATTAAATTAGAAAGGCTAATGAAACTAAATAAGAATGCAGATAAAAAGATATGAAACAGAGGGAGTATAATCGACAAATAGAACAACTGAAACTTACTCTTCCATCACTCCCGTCTTTCATTGTTATTTTTTCTAATTTAAGTATTTAGTTAAAAGAGGAAGTAAAGAATAAAATGACAGTTATTTTTTCTTGTTAATGGATTTCTTTTAAGATTAATAGAAGAGGCTTTTGTTTATATTCATTAAAATAAAACCAAACAGTTAGAAATCAATAATACTAAGCACATATTTATTAAAATCACATTTTAAATATCAATATGCAAATTAGCCTTCCTGTTCACACTGTAAACTGCTATTTTGTAGTATATATAAATATAATTGCATGTTGTTAGTATGTAGACATGGTTAACAGTATTAATAATGTAAAACAATTTTATTAATAATTGAAGTTTAAATAAAAAAATAAATTCATGGTGAATGTGACGTCAATAACTAAGGGTATTGTGACTTGAGTAGTGATTTAGTTTCGGTTACAGACAGAAAAACACACAATCTCCATTATAATAAGATATATATATATATATATATATATATATATATTTACATATAACAGACAAGGATTTATAGTTGATGTCTCAAGTGAGCATAAAGGCTATATAATCATTGTTCAAAATCACTAGTGTTATATCCCGAGTGCATGTATTTTGACCCTCGTGGGTCATTGTTGAGGATGTGGATACAACAACGCCGTGTGATTACGATATATTCTGTGATCATTTAATGCTTTGAATGTGAACATTCATCACGTACGCAGTTGACATTGAGTTTGAACACGTAGTCCCTCGGTGCAGGGTTAAATGCGCAGAATTTGCTGATCAGCATCACGTGACTGTAGAACTATGCAACCTATTTCAGATGCCTTCAAGTATTATAGATCCTGAATTGGAGGAGATTTTGTTAAGCGTGGGGTGTCTGATTTTTATGAGTATGGCTTCAATATTTTTATAGTCTTGTTTTACAGTTTATGGTATATAAGTTTTTGTGTTATCTGTTGAGAGTTCTTCTGATATTTACGTGATTGTTGTGGTCCAGTAAGATGTGTTTATTGATTTGTATACGGATGGCGCCAACATTTGATTTATGACAAGTTGGTCTGCGAGAGAGGGTGGTGGTTGTATGTCAAATGTATAAGATAAGTGTTGTATTATCATTAGTGTCTCCCAATGGACAACAGAATTGATACACGACTACATAATAATAGCACTTCTCTGCTAGTTTGTTGTACCCACTTATATTATGATTAACCGTTTCATCTCTATCTCAACATAACCTACACTTGCTATTCTGTTGCGTCTTATCTATTTTCACTTTGATATATATTGACCTATGCATTTAATTATTATATATCCTGAGTTGAAAGACATTGTGTTAAGTATAGAGTCTTTATTTCTTCTAATAATGATGTCTTCTAGTATTTGGCATCGTGTTTTACAGTTTATGTTATATACTTTAAATATACGCTCCTACATTTGGGGTGCTGGTGATCGTCGTCAGTGATGTAATCTGCAGGGTTCATTGGGAAGTTTCGGGTCTTCCAACATCAGACTTCCCTCGCCCTGCTGATCCTATCAGAGGTGATCAAACTCTGGTACAACCACTAACAATAACCGCTAAAAGACTTTTGACAATGAAAAATAAATTTTCTTGGACGGTTATAGATTATCTAACCCATTCAAATACAAAGCACCGCGCATCTGATTGGTTGTTAGTAACAGCCAATCAGATGCGCGGTACCCCATATTTAAATGGGATACGTAGCCAGAAACACTTTTTTCCGTACGGATTACGAGGTTCAGATAATTAGGTAAGTCAACCCTTCTTTAATAATGAAAGGAGAGGAATGATTTTAATGATTTGTTTTACATTTTCTTTCATATAAAACTTATTGTTATCTACTAAAATTCTTCTAATATCTATAGGTATGTTGTGGTCCTGTAAGATGTGTTTTATCTTAGTGTCATATTATCATTAATATTAGAGATACAATGGACAAGAAAATTAGTAGGCTATCATAAGGTGGTCTGAACCAGAGAATTTTTCTTACCCTATTCTCCCCCTACTGCGTACATTGTTTATTTCATTTGTGGTTTTATAAACCAGTTTAACTTCATGGCCACTATTTTTAAGTTTCTGTTCATAATCATGTTTAACTTGGTTAAAAATGTCACTATTAGATAAATTAGTGGACACTCGAAAACTAATACATTTATATATATGTTTGGATGATTTGAACCTAAATTTATGTAACAAGAGTACTGATTCTTCTTCTTAAAGGACAAGAGAATTACTACACAATATTAGTTCTACATAATGGTGGTTTTAGAGGTGCGCTATTATTAGCGACGGTAAGGTTAACTGTTTTAATTCTTTTTTGTATGTAATGAGTCTTAGGCGTTTATTGCTATCAATAGTTGATATATATATATATATATATTATATAATATATGTGTGTGTGTGTGTGTGTGTGTGTGTGTGTGTGTGTATGTGTGTGTGCGTCTGTGTTTTCCTGGTAGTTAGGATATTTCCATGTGTTGTTTAACCTTGGTGATACAGGTAAGTCGCAGTGACAGTGAGTGGACGGTCAGAGCAAAATATTCAGTAAATGAAGGAAAAACTTCGGTTGAAATAAATTATTGTAATGAAGCAAATTTAAAGATTTTTCCTTCCTTCATTATATATATATATATATATATATATATATATATATATGTCCTCCATGCAGCATCAGTTTATCTATGTACGTCTTTGCTGCATGACCTACTTTGGAGTGCCCATGTGATGGCTTCCACAGAAGAACGTCACTTATGAGTTCATCTTTGCTTCTCCAGCAGTGCCCAGTGTGTCTTGTTCGCCTCACACGGATGGTTTATGTGATATGGGACAGGTGGCCATACAGTTGTGTTCTCGTGTGGTGTTGTTTATACGTCTTGTTTAATATTGCACGCACCATTTTTGTGCGAGTCCCATCCAGCTTATTCTACAGGCGCTTCGTTAGAGTCCAGGTAGTGCAGCCGTACAGTAGCACTGATACAACTACGGTTTGGAAGAATTTTCGCTTTAATTTGTCAGCGAGATCTGATTTGCATATTACTGATAATTTGTTTGAAGCAGCGCATGCCTTTCCTATGCGTGAATTGACGTTGTTTTCTGTTGAGGAGATATTACTACCTAGATATGTGAATTGTTTCACCGATTTTAGTGATTTACCATTAAGTGTGGAGATGTCTCCTTCATTTGTAAAGCACATGAATTCCTTTTTATCGGAGTTCACATATAGGCCGATGTTCAGTGCTGCCTTTTCAAGGCTGTGTAGCAAAGATTCGGCCTGTGCAGGTGTATCTGCGAGAAGTGCGAGATCATCTGGATAGTCCGCATCAGTAACAGTCTGTGCGGGATCTCACCTGCTTCTTGCCTTTTTTAGTATGAGGCCTTTCTCTTTTATGGGGTCTAATGATGTTCGAAGTACGTAATCTAGGCATATTATAAATATATATGGCTCTAGCGTATCTCCTTGTCGGACTCCAGCTAAGATGTCAAAGAAATATGTGTCTCCATCAGTTGAACGTACCATAGCTTTGGTTAGAGCATCATTATGGCGGTAATCGTTTATTTGGGGAGGCGTAGGCTAGTAGTATTTGTTCCATTTTCCCTCTGTGTATGGAATCAAATGCTTTGTAGAAGTCTACAAATAGTAATATATATATATATATGTAGAAGTCTACAAATAGTAGGGTTGCCTCGAGATTTTTGCTCGGACTCCTTCTATGATTCGGCGAATAGTCAGGATCTGAGAGGTTGTGGACCGATTTCTGCGGAATCCGTTTTTTTTTTCTATTTCAGGTTTGATACGATTAAGGAGAAGCTCGTTATATATCTTAGCAGCTATAGCAGTAAGTGTTATGCCTCTGTAGTACATAGCGATTTCTAAGTCTCTTTTTTTAATGGAAGGATGCAGCCCTTCGTCCATATATATATATTATATAATATTTTTACTTGAAGGCAATTACAATGCATGTATCGCATAAAATTCGATACTTTTTCCTTAAGAAAATGAACTTGACAAGTGTAATCCCGGCAAAGGATCGCTCGGTGTGTAGAATATCGTACAGACTGTTTCGACTTTATTAAGTCTCATCAGCGATATATACTAACGACTTCCATCCGACAGAAATCGAAACCGGGACCTCAGCAGGCATAGTCAAACACCATACCGTCTCGGTCCACAGTACACAGCTAACAATCCTTGCGAAATTAACCTTGTCAAATGATACTTACACGCCTCTACCATAATAGGTAAGGGGACGTTGAGAGAATAATAACAACAAACGAGGCCTCATGCCCTTCGGCGAAGTGAATAAGATATTTGGATGTTTGTTTTTTTAGAAGCATTGTTGAAAAAGTATATATTATATTTTTACTTGAAGGCAATTACAATGCATGTATCGCATAAAATTCGATATATATATATATATATATATATATATGATATTTTTTAAAACTAATACATCGTTCTCATTCTTATGGTTAGAATGCATTTGGTTTGAATAAAATAGATTAATGATATCATTTTTGTTAGCATTATTGTTTATGTTACTATTATTAGAGTTCTTTAACCTTATTTTTATTTGCTAATTTACGATATGGTTTGGATATCCATTGTTAATTAAATTAATTTAATGTTCTGATACTTCCCGAACAACGTATCGTTGGTGAGATCTTCCCTATCTCTTTCCCTTGGCTAATTCTGCCTCTGCCTCATACTTTCCGACGCATCCTCCCTCTTCCGCCCTCTCTTCCTTCCGCCGTCCCGTCCACATTTTCACTATATATATATATATATATATATATATATATATATATATATATATATATATACCAGTTCTTGTTTCAAAATAATAAAAAATTCGATTACGCCTCGTATATACACAGAAGGGAAATATTAATTGAATGAAATGGTTTGTGTTGTTTTATCCACTTTTATTCTTCAACATTTTAATTTAATATATATATATATATATATATATATATATATATATATATATGGTTAAGGAAAAGCTTAAAAATTGGTCATTTGGCGGTTATAAATCTATTTCTACACACATGTAACAGTGTATACCTATGAGTGTCATCAGACCGCTGACTTTATTGGCAATGGTAAACAGAAAATTCATGAGGCTTTATATACAATTTTCTGGGAAATCCTGAAATGTTTCGATTACATCATCATAATCGGAGGTGGTGTCTATGGCTAGGGATGAGATCACCAGATGGTCTTATTCTGGGTGGTTTTGTCTCTTCAATGAATTTTTATTATTCAGAGGGATTATTATTATTATTCAGAGGGATTGACCACCTTATCTCTCTGACCTATTGGATTATTCATTACTTTTTACTGGTCATTTTCAGTAAACCGTATTTATATATATATATATATATATATATATATATATATTATATATATTATATATATATATATATATATGAGAAGTAAACAAACAAACAATGTGTTTCATATGGCTTTTTTTAGCCGACAATTTTTGGGAGAATATGTGCTTAATTGAAGTCATACGCAATTTTTGAAAATTAATTAATTGATAATTAATGAATTAGGCAGGCATACCCGTTCAAATGTAAGACTAAACAAATCGAGAAAAAGTCAATCTCTGCATGTATGTTTCAGCTATTAGAAATGTACATACAGTATGTACATTTCTAATGGGCTGAAACGTACATAAAGAGATTGACTTTTTCTCGGTTTGTTTAGCCTTACATTTGAACGGGTATGTCCGCCTAATTCATTAATTATCAATTAATTATTTCAAAAATTACGTATGACTTCAATTAAGCACATATTATCCCATATATATATATATATATATATATATATATATATATATATATATATATATATATATATCAATTATAGGTTTAGCTTACGTATTGAAGATTTTGTTTTCTAAATCGATCATGTAATAATTAGAAAAACGAGGATCCAAATATATACCGTCAGTCTGTGTATAGATGTTAGCATGATGATCATAAAAAGTGATTGCGTTTTAAAATAACAGGTTTCATCTTAGGAGATGGAGGTAATGGATTTAAAAAGATCTAATTGCACATTACATAACTATTTCGATCAAGTTTAAATAAAACAAGATCATCGTTAAACTCAATTAAAAAAAAAAACTTTGGTTAATATTCTAAACGGGAAATATTTCAAATGGAAATCACCTTTTTTAGTTTCCAAATATCTTTGACAATTTCTTCCGTCTATATTATAAACGCTATAAATATTTCAATTCGGTTCCGTCGCATTATTGTTTTTTTCTAAATTCCTTGAGCATCAGATATATTATTTGCTGCGTAGACGAATCCATATTTAAGCAGACTAAGTTTAGTTACAGAATTGCTTAAATCTTATTGTGATGATACAACTTTCATTTAAAACTATGTAAACAAGTATGAACGTCTATTTTTATCATCTGGTTATACTAAAATACTAAAATAAATAAATGTATGAAATAATAAAATAATAAATATATCAGTTATCCTATGGCTATATGATATTGGATATTCGTCATATGTGATGATCTGATGTATCATATATAAATACATATATACACTTGGTCTGATGATGCATAGGCGAGAAAAAACTGACAGACACAAAACGTCCCCGACTCTGCGTCTACTTTATCCTTACTAGCAAATATATGCACCCTCCGGGTGCAAGTATTTAAGTTTTAATGTAATAAAATATTATATTAAATTAGAAAGGCTAATGAAACTAAATAAGAATGCAGATTAAAAGATTTGAAACAGAGGAGGGTATAATTGAAAAATAGAACAACTGAAACTTACTCTTCCATCACTCTCGTCGTTCATTTTATTTTTTCTAATTAAAGTATTTAGTTAAAAGAGGAAGTAAAGAATAAAATGATAGTTATTTTTTCTTGTTAATGGATTTCATTTAAGATTCATTGAAGAGATTGTTGCTGATTAATAGAAGAGGCTTTTGTTTATATTCATTAAAATAAAACCAAACAGTTAGAAATCAATAATACTAAGCACATATTTATTAAAATCACATTTTTAATATCAATATGCAAATTAGCCTTCCCGCTCACACTGCAAACAGCTATTTTGTTGTATATATAAATATAATTGCATGCTATTAGTATGTGGATATGGCTAACAGTATTAACAATGTAAAATAATTTATTAATAATTAAGGTTTAAATGAAAATAAAATCATTGAAATGTGATGTCAATAACTAAGGGAATTGTGACTTAAGTAGTAATATAGTTTCGGTTACAGACAGAAAAACACACAATCTCCATTATAATAAGATATATATATATGTGTGTGTGTGTGTGTGTGTCTGTGTGTGTCTGTTTCTGAGCCTGTGTAAGTGTGTGTGTGTGATTGAAAATCGAAGAATACGGATAAAACAAAACAACTTCGTTCAATTGATATTTCGCCTATGTCTGTAACAATGCTTCGTCAGAATTTATTTGAGACACAGAGACTACAGAAACTACTTATATGTTGAAAAAGGTAATTGGGAGGAGGAGAAAATGAGGGGAGAGCGGATGCGTGGAAAGGTGTGAAGAAATTTTCAAAATTAGGTACGACTTCAATTAAGCATATCTATATATCTATATATATACATATAGATATGCTTAATTGAAGTCGTACCTAATTTTGAAAATTAATTAATTATTAATTAATGAATTAGGCGGGCATACCTATTCAAATTTAAGGCTAAACAAATCGAGAAAGATCAACCTCTGTATGTACATTTCGGCCTATTAGGCCTCATCAGATATGCATACAGAGATTGATTTTTCTCGATTTGTTTAGCCTTACATTTGAATAGGTATGCCCGCCTAATTCATTAACTATTTATTAATTAATTTTCAAAATTAGGTACGACTTCAATTAAGCACATATTTTCCCCAAAATTGTCAGCTAAAAAAGCCATATCAAAACACTTCTCATATATCGGTTTAGCTTAGTCGGTAGAGTGTTCGGCTAGGAATCACAAGCTTCTTGGTTCGATACCGCCCCCCGCCAACTTAGCGTATGAGTAGCACAGGGATCTGTGCGGTAAAGTGAGGAGCTGATGGTTGGTGTGGCGCTCCACCTCAGATGCTAAAACAATCTCCTAGGTCTAGCGCTATTGAAAAGGGATAGACTCCCTCGCTGACTGGCTGATACCGACTTTATGCCGCCCCGTCGACTTTACTATATATATATATATATATATATATATATATATATATATATATATATTCTTTTATTACCTTCAATAGTTTTGTTTTCAGAAAGAGCAGGCTTCTTTGTGAGTTCAATTTTCATGAAGTGTTTCACTCTTGTGGTTGTGCGCTATACAAAACTGAATTAAAAAAAAAAAACAAAACAAAACATTACTCTAAGTACAGATTTACCTTCAGTGCCGTCAATTCGCAAACACAAATTTGTCTTTGAACTTTCAAGCAAATTTTTCAATTTAATGGAATCAGAGTCTGAGAATTAATCCGTCTCTTGCTCTCATGATGTCGCACAAACTACGGCTGACGTCCATTTTAACGTGACGTCACGTGACAGGAGACACGACCCATCGCAGTCCAACTCTCTTTACCCCACGTAACAATACACAGCACACAACAAAAACAAAAATACACGTTCCCTTCCTCGCTGCCGTCTGCCATTGAAATAATTGGAAGAAGTGTCTGACAACGAAGCGGAAATCGTTTTCACACAATTACGAAAATGGCGAGAGTCAGCTTCAAGGGAAAATGGTGTGAATCAGAAATTCATGTGCATACAGACAATAACAATGAAAGATATATGCGAGAGAGAGAGAGAGAGAGAGAGAGAGAGAGAGAGAGAGAGAGAGAGAGAGAGAGAGAGAGTTTGGAAAAAAAATGAATCCAGAGGAACGTAAAGGAAATATAATTCTAGAAGAGTGGAATAGTGAAAATATTACAAGGATTTGAAAACACTCTTCTGTGAGAAAATGTCTTTGTGCAAAAAGAAAGAAAGAAAAAGAAAGAAAAAAAGCAATGCATACTTATATAAACGTCTAAGTGTGTCTGTGCATTCCTCTTGAGGCAACCAAGATTTTTCTTTTAAATTAAAGTTTTCACTCGGGAAATTGACTTCTGAAAATAGTCTTTCTTTGAACAAAGTGCCAGTTCTTTAAATATCATGAGAAAATAGAATCGAATAAATAGGCCATATCTTATTCATTAAACACAAAGAAACATAAAGTAGAAAGGTAACACTGAATAACAGGATTGTAATAAGCAAGCTATGTTATTCGGGATCACATTCATCCTTCATGACGCACAGTTGTCTAATGGACAAAGTTTGGAAACAAATATATATTTTATTCAAATGTTTATATTACAGTGGTACCTTACGAGTTTAATTCGTTTAGGTCGTAAAACAATTCCTTCGTATATCAAATAAAATTTCCCAATAGAAATAAACTAAAATGGCATTAATCCGTTTAGGAAGCGCGGTGATGTACTGGTTAGAATTGTAGGAAATGGACTCGTCGACCCGAGTTCGGAAGAACCCACATTTCACCTAGCGCTAGTACCCTTGGGAAAGGCATGAATCCAACTATTCTCCTCCAGCTGTGGGTAAATAGCAGGGTAGACTGGGCTCTTTAACATTGGTTAGTCAACTAGTCTAGGGGAAGAAAAAGTCTGAATTCAAACCTGCTCACTACTAGAATAGATACAGGCCCACTTAGTGATCTATTTCAATTTTTTTTAAAATTAAATAATATTTAGCCCCCATCAAACAAACAAAACAAAACAAACAAAACACCCTAATGTTTTGTTACATTTGTTTTAAATAAGAAAAAAAGCGCTGTACTGAATAAAAAATAATAAAATAGAATATAATGAATTATTAGTATTATCTGCGTTATTCGGACTATTGTCCTCATCTTCATTGTTATCTGGACAACGTTTCGGCCGATATGCCATCCGGCCTTCTTCAGGTATTTCTTGTCGGACTCGGAAACCTTCTCGGACTTGGGAACCTTCTTTTCGAACTCGGGAACTTTCTTGTCGTAATCGGGAGCCATCACGTAACTTTGAAACTATAATACTAATCATGAAGCCTCATCTCAAACATTCAGAGAAATAATAATGAATTGCGTGTCGTAATATGCTTTAATGTTTATTTTTTATAAATCATATTTTTTGGCATAATTAATTGCGGGAAACTTAAATGTTTTTAGTGAACTTATAAATTAACATAAGCGCATATGAAACTCCGTCTTACCACAAATTTTTTCTTGCAAACATCAACTGAGTGACAAATAATTTGGGGCACTCATAAGTCAAGGTACAACTGTACTTTTATTTGCTTGTTTATACGTTTCCTACTTGATATCTACTGGCTCTTGCGTGAGACACTAAGTCTCCTCACATATTCTTCATCCTTTTCATCAATGTTGTAGACCTCAGCGACAGCTGCTTTCGACAGTGTCAAATCTTCAATGAATTTGTAATGCAACTAATTCTGCCTTTAATGCTTTTTTGAACAAATCCAAGCACGCTACATCCTAGTCGGCTGGGGATTTAGAATACACTGACAGCATCTCTGCAGAGGGGTAAGAAGCTCCTAATGGGACCACCTGTTGGCCGTGGGTGGCGACCTGTGATGCTTAAGGCAGAATCCTAGTTGATAGGCAGTCCATGAAATGCAGCACTCAACTTAGACCCTTACTTAGGTTAGACAGTCGGTCGGAGAGGCCTCCCCCGATCAATCGGCAGGTCACGACAAGCCCTAGCACCTATATGATTGCCCCAACTGATGGCAAGCCCCAACCATTTTTATCATATGGGTGCTAGAAGGCGGTGGCTGGGGATCTTCACGTCCTTGGAATGACGTTAAACTCTATCTGATGGTGTGGTTCCAGTTCTGGAGGTTTGGGGAATACGGAGCACCCCTTCATCACCATTGAACCCACGTCCACTCTAACCTGGAGTTGTAGTACTGTAAGGGCCCCATCTATGGGTTAAATAAGAAAATGTGTTTATAAAAAAATTGAGTATCCATTAAGAATGAATTTTATTTCAAAACTTTGTCGGCATTAAATGACCCACTGAGGTTGATATGCCGTAAAACAAAGCAAACCAAAGCACCAATTCCAGTATCTATAATATTTGAATGCATCTGAAATAGGTGCATAGTTCTACAGTCACGTGATGCTGATCTTCGAATTCTTCGCATTCAACTCAGTTCAAAAGGACTACGTGTTCTAACGCGATGTCAACTGCACGCAATGAATGTCCTCGTGCAAAGCATTAAATGATCACAGAGTATATCGTATATCATACGCCGTTATTGTACCCACATTCTCAACAATGAACCACGAAGGTCAAAATACATGTACTCAGAATATAACACGAGTGATTTTGGACAATGATTATATAGCCACTAAGGTTGACATGCCGTAAAACAAAACAACAAAACAAACCAAAACACACTAACAATATATCTATTCAGTTACAGACCTAATCCTCATGTTCCCCATGTTAGAAATTCAACACTTATGTTATTCATATTAATTCATGTCATCATTATTCATTCATCAATGTATGGCGGAACCTTTCAAAAATGTTGGTCATTATCTGGGCTCAAACACTTGACACAACTAGGGAAACGCAACTATTTCAGCCAGTGAACAAGTCATACTTTCAAAATGTTCATTGCATTACCAGAATGAAATCTCTTCGGTCATCGAATAAAAACAAAACGTTCATGACATGCAATACTCCACTTTGGCCCTATCTTGGGCTAGACGGGCGGTCGGAGAGGCCCCCTCCGATCAATCGGCTGGTCATGTCAAGCCCTAGCACCTATATGATTTTCCCAACCCTATTGCCCTCATGGCAAGCCCCAACTCCTTTTTATCATATGGGTGCTAGAAGGCGGTGGCTGCGGGTCTACATGTCCTGGGAATGACGTTAAACTCTAACTGATGGTGAAATTTCAGTTTTGGAGGTTTGGGGAATGTGGAGCACCCCTTCATCACCATTGCTCCCTGGTCCACTCTGACCCGGAGTGGTAGTACCTGTTAGGGTCCCATCTATGGGTTAAATAGAAAAATGTGTTTATAAAAAAATTGTATTATCCATTAAGAATTGATTTATTTCAAAACTTTATCGGCATTAAATGACCCACTGAGGTTGATATGCCGTAAAACAAAACAAACCAAACCAAACCAAAACCTAAAAACATAACAAAGAAACAAACAGAATCTGAGAATTAGAAATTGAGATTCCATCGCAGAAAAAGTTCTGAATGACCAAAACTTCTGAACAATGAAAAGTTTTTGAATTTCTTCGAAGCAACATTGATGGCAAATCTTCTCTTAAAATAAAATAAAAAAGAAAGAAAAGACGAAAATGCATGACATCAACTGATTCATTTATTGTTCCATCCAATGACCTGAAAGTTGCACAATCACTAAGTTGACAATCAATATCTTTCTTCTCATCATCAGCATTACAAGATTTGTTCCTCCTCCCAATCAATTCTATTGTCCTGAAAATACCGAGTTACACAAAAGGACAGTCTTAGTCGCATCAATATATATATATATATATATATATATATATATATATATATTATATATATTGCAGAGGTATGTGATGTATAGTCAAATATATCATTATCTATGTGTAAGTGACAAGGAGCCATGAGGGAAAGAAAGTACCTCAAAAACTGCCATGATTGTCCAAGGATTTTAATGTCTTCAATCTGATTTTTAAAGGATCAAAACAAACTCATTACTCGGCTTCTTCTTGCTTGTATAGCTCAATGGTTAGGGAACACAACTAGGAATAGAAAGTATTTGCAATACTTTTTTCCGGCAAAAACTTAAACATAAAATTACTTGGACCCAACCAAGATGAAAACATGGCCATATGATAGACTTGTAAAAATAAAATGTAGTTCAAGTTAACAAAAACCTGACACTTCTCCATCGTCTTTCGTAGACGGAAGGATGCCAACCAACCATTTCAGCCGATGTACCGTCCGGCCTTCTTCAGGTATTTCTTGTTCAACACGGGAGACTTCACAGAACTTCCAACCTAACCTTTTATTCAATCCACGAGTATAGACTGTTCTCATTCCACTAACCATGACTGGGTACAAGTCTTAAGCTGTATCAATTATTCTATGTTACTGCTGTCCTTGTATTAACTCAATGCCTATATCTACTAAGCCATGTGAACATTTGGACAATTCAGAGTGAATTTTGGGATCTTCTTATAAACCTAATGTTTGAATGAATAATCCAAATACAAATTATCAAGCCTCATCTAAAAAATTCGGAAAAATATTGTCTAGGGTTATTTTAGGCTGAGAGGTTAGGGAATCACATTCATTGTACATTCAGGTTTAAATTTTTTTTATGTAGTTATTTAAGATTTTTTTTGATTTTTTTGCACACTGTCCAATTAAATTGGAATATTTTTTTAAACAGATCTACTTGACTGATAGAGGAGACCATAACAGGTACTAAGAGTGGACCTGGGAGTAATGGCAACAAAGAGTTACTCCATACTCCCCAGATTTATAAATAAATACTTAATAATTATGTGTTTTTATCATAAAGAATCAGCCTCAGAGTCTGATCTTCTTATAATCAATTGCTGTTAAATTGAGGGGTGGGGGCTGAATTGCTTCCTTGAATATACATAATTTTGCTGAGGAATGTTTATTAGGGAAATATCACAAACAAAAGTTTGTTTTTATAATAAAAATAATATAACTTGAATTACAACTGGGAAAAGCTGTCATTGAAGAAAACTGACTGGAGAATTCATGTGAATGATGACTGTACCAGTTTTGAAAATGAAAGAATTGAGCATGAAAACCTCAAGCGTCAACTTCGAACGATATACACCTGACATAATGGAGAGAACACGGAGGGCTGGAAATGTCAAACATGTGTTCGAATTCTGCTTTCTAAGGCTGGATATGTCAATCATAGGAAATCTCATCAGGGACAATGCATGCACAGTCCAGGAACGAACAATGTGTCTTGTGCAATCTGTAACAAAGTCTGTAAGTCAGCTTCTGGTCTTAATAGACATATAGTGGTGCATAAGCATCAAATTCTATCATCTGATCCATCTGATACACGGGGATGGACGTTCTTCCTATGCCATATTTGCATGTAGCTCTACAGTGGGTTTGAGGTCTCATGCGGAAAGGTTCTGGTTGTGGGGTTATAGCATTGTGAGGAACCGCAGTGATCTGTAAAGATTATGCTATTGCTATATGTATATACTAGCAGAAGTACACCGTCCATGACAGGACTAAAAGGTTTGCAGGAACACCTAGGAGTGAGAGAGAAAGGGACAGAAGAGTAGTAAGAGAGATGATACGAGGAAAATAATTTTTAAATTCCTTATGAAAAATTTTAAAACTGCTAAGAGCTCGCATATTACAATGTTTATATATTTTAGGAAATGTTTGCTTTTTATTTACATTTAAAATATTATTTAAAAAGATGAAATCCCAAAGTTGTGAGTGTTTTTGAAACACTATTTTATTTTTCTAAAAACATTTTTCGTTCATATGACAAAGATTGAAATTCAGTTCCTTATTGCTTCTTGAGTTAAAGTGATAAAAATGTATTCATTGAATTTCTTTTCTTTTTTTTTAGCCTTTAAAAGTATAACAATAAAATGAAGATACGAATTAAAAATGTGTTCTTACAATGAAAAAGTTAAGAATTAGATGTAATTTTCTTTTATTAAAATTTATTTTTTGGCTGATATTTAGAATAGTGTTTGAAAACAGGTGCTCCTTGATTGGAAACATTTTCATGAATTTCATTAGTTCTCCAAAGAATTAAGAATTTTGTTTTACAATTAGTACTAAATAACAAAACGATGATTTTCGAAAAAGCATTAAATTCAAATTTTACCAATTAAATCTCTGTGATATTTAAACATAGTGAGTCTTAAGAAGAACTAAAGTGGCTTTTTTACTTACTTGTGAAGAACTTCACAAATCGATTGATATTTAATTGTTAAATTATATCTTTTAATCAATAGAATTTGAAAATTAAATTTACCACTATTTTTAAATTATAAACATATGAGAATATATGGGCGATTTTCGTGCTCAAACGTCTTTCTGTGTTATAAGTCAACAGGTACATACCAAGAAAGACGGGAATTCTTTTTATATATACATACATACATACATACATACATATATATATATATATATATATATATATATATATATATATTCACGCACAAGGCGGTCTTCCTATCTATAGCTCTGCTGATGAGGCCTAATAGGCCGAAATGTACACACAGAGATTGATTTTTCTCGATTTGTTTAGCCTTACATTTAAATAGATATGCTTGCCTAATTAATTAATTATTAATTAATTAACTTTCAAAAATTAGGTACGACTTCAATTAAGCACATATTCTCCCAAAAATTGTCGGCTAAAAAAAAAAAAGAAAAAAAGCCATATCATAAACACATCGCTGTGTATTTACTTCTCATATATATATATATATATATATATATATATATATATATATATATATAGTTTGGATCAGACCGCCTGTCAACATAAAAACAATCCGATAAAATCAATTAGTATGGGATGCATGAGAAACGCGGTCCTTATTCCATATAATTGAAGCTTTGGACCCTCTTCGACAAATAGATAAAAGAATTAATATTATTTGGATTATTCAGACTATTTTCTTCATCTTCATTGTTATCTGTACAACATATCGGCAAATGTGCTCTCCGGCTTTCTTCAGGTATTTTTTGTCGAACTCGAGAACCTTCTTTTCGAACTCGGGAACCTTCTTGTCGTAATCGGAAACTTGAACCCTTTATTCAATCCACGGATGTATCCGGTTCTCATTCGGCTAACCATGGCTGGTATAGGTGTTAAGCTGTGTTAATAATTAATAAAGACGAGAACAATAGTCCGAATAATCCAAATAATACTAATCATCAAGTCTCATCTAAAATATTCAGAGAAATAGATATACGAATATTTGGATTTAACTTTTTAGTTTGTGACATTGAAAAGATTCTTCGTCACTTTGACAGATTTTGTATTGGTAGATTATTTTTTCTTAATCAGATAATTTTTTTGAACATATTTTTGACTTATTAAGTTCAAAAGAGAAATTCTATGATCAATCACTTGCTAGCTTGTATCAACCCTTGGGAGAATCAGATCAGATAAAAAGCATTATATATATATATATATATATATATATATATATATATATATATGAATTTTTTAGATGAAGCTTGATAATTTGTATTATTTAGATTTCTTGGACTGTTGTCCTCTTCTTTATTGCTATAAACACAACGTATTGGCCGATGTCTCCCCCGGTCATGTTCAGATGTTTCTTGTCCAGTTGGACACATGGCGGAACAGATATATAGGTTGAGTTAACACGGGATAAACATCTGTTTGTTGCAGGTTCAAACCTGGCCACGGGTAATAATAATATAGAATTCTTAACATAGCTTATCATATGTACCCGGTTATAGTTTAACTGAATGAGAACAATCTACCCCGGTGGATTAAATAACGGTTTTGGTTTGAAGTTTCGTGAAAGCTCCTGATTAAGACATGAAGACTCCCGTGTTCGACAAGAAGGTTCCCAAGTTCGTCGAGAAGGTTCCCAATTTCGACAAAAAACACCTGAAGAAATCTGGAGGGCACATCAACCGAAACATTGTATATATAACAATAAAAATGAGGACAACAGTCCGAAAAATCTAAATAATATACATCATATTTTACTCGGGAATTTGAATTATTTCCTGTAACAACCACAATTTCCTTTACTGAGAAAAAGTTTTGTAACATTCTGAACTACACAAAATAAGGCTCTCAGAAACCATGCGATATCGTCCCTTAACAGTTAACCCCACTTTTGTCTTAAGCCAAATTGTATCTCGTACTGGTAACAATGTTAAGTCGAGTTACGTAATTTCGTTATTTCTTTCCGAAATAATGTTTTCAGCTGTCCATTTGTTTTGTTAAAGATCACCGAAGCCAAAACAATATTCTTAATGTGATTTTGTATTTGTCTATTGGGATATTGAAAAATCTTGAGACCATTTTTACTCGAAATATCAAGATTTAGTATATTTAATTGTGTAGTGTTCTTTTACTGTAAGTGGTCGTAAACATTTCTATCCACCCACCCCTTGCTATCACAATGATACGATAGTCACAAATGGCTTTGTTTCCGGTATTTCAGACGCATATATGTGGCATTTATGATTTATGAAATGGTCGTTTGCCGTTGTCATATTGCTGTAAAACACAAGTGTAATAGTCTGGACTCGCTGGTTTTGAGTTGAATAAAACCTTTAGTTAAGACTACAAAATATCACGATTCCTTAAATTAAAAAAATCACACATGAATGTTAAACCTATTAATGTGAGTCAAAAGTTTTGCAATATTTTGGCAAAGTGAGGTCAATTTTGGCAACTCTGGATGCTTTTGCCAAGGTCATGAAGGTGACGAATCACGCTACAATGTGAGACGCTAAGCTTGCCTGATTCTCCCAGAGTGCTAATCGATTTCTTTATGTCTTAGAGAATAGCTTTGAAATCTACGGTTTTAGGCCTATCTGACCTTGTCTGATCGTCGAAATTCTTGTAGATTTTCTAGCCATGTAGTTACAGCACTGTAGTCAGATGTGCCTTTAAGCTTTAGGAAACAATTTTTTTACAGTCGCTTCTGCGGCTTTATTACCAAGTTCAAACTGATAAATTGTAAGTTCCACGATTAGACTAAGTTCTAAATTAATCTCTGTGGCTTTCAAATCCCACACAGAGTGAAGTAATGCCCAACGTGTCACCCCAACATCTACCATAACACTACCAAGTGGCTTGAACTACTTTGGTCACATGGTATACGCACCGCAAACAAGCACGTTACCAAATTGTTTCAAAACCCAAATACTAATTCTCTGGAATGGCGTAGGCAAATTAAAATTTGAAATCTGAAATTGCTTATACTTTTACGTACACTACTCTTGTAATGGTTCTTTTTGGAGATGGAATTCACAGCTCCAGATTGAATTACCTGACCAAATGAACAATAAGATTAAAGGAAAACGATTGGATGATTATTGTATTTGCTAATCCTGTTTATTAAGAGATAATTAATCCATACGTTCAAGCAAACATTTTAAACTTTGAAAACCTTTCCTTTAATTGCAATATTTCACAAGAAGAAATAAAGTAAACTTTAATCTTATTTTTTTTATTGTTGAATAAATATCCGTGCAAATTCAAGTGTATCAAAATTCAAGATGAAAAATACAAACAAACAAGCAATTAGATGCTTCCATGTTGTTTGTTTTTTTGTTGTTCGGAAATAATTTGATTGTAAGTGTCATGTGACAACGGCAGATAAATTGTGATATTTTGAAATCATGTAACATTTGATGTGATTAAGGCCTGTCGGGGGGTTGTGATTTATTTTGGAACAGAAAAGGGATTGATTAATTAAACCTGATGAACGACAATTGAGAAAGGAAGAAAAAGACGTAAACATCTGATCACATATCCTAATCCAAGTTATTGTTTGCAGAAAGAACGTGCACGCTATTTGAACCAGCAAATAAAATAAATTTTCAAATATGATTAAATCATTACATCGCCAAAGATCTGGTGAATATAAAGTAGCAATTTAGATAGTAATCTCGTTTTAAATTACATCAATTAAAAAATTAAGGTAAATCCGAGATTCTTCTGAAGGAATCTTTTTAAGAGCCAAACACGTCAATAGTTGCTGCTGCCATTAAAGGAATTATATTTTCAGATTAGATTTTTAAGTAATCTTTATTTTAAGGGTTCAATTGGAGGTGCGTGTATGTATGAAAGAAGGAAAATGGTAAATAATAAGTTGCAGTTAATTTTTCATGCATTGAGGGATTTTCAACGGGGCCATACTGCAGCCTATTGGGCCGTGGAATTTTTATTTTTTTTAGGGGTGAACAAGGCCAAATTTGAAAAATGGAGGAGAGCACAAGGAGGTTAGAGGGGGGGGGGTTACAGAAAATTAAAAAATACACACAAATTTTTACTCACAGTATCAAAGAAGAAACATGGAAAATTAAAAAATACACACAAATTTTTACTCACAATATATATATATATATATATGGACTATTTTGTAATTCATAATTAACAATTTTTAGGCGAAATTCGACTTTATTCATCAACATAGTCTCCTTCTAGGGTGATACACTGATTCCAATGCTTCTCTAACAATTCAATGCCATTTTTGTAGAACGATGTGTCTTTGGCCTCAAAATATGCCTCACTTTTTCCTTGAAGCCAAATTTCTTTCTCTGGAGCATTATTTTGATGTCTGCAAAAAGCCAGTAGTCACTGGGGACGAGATCTGGAAATAGGGTGCGTGTGGAAGCAATTCAAAGTATTTTTGACATCGTTGCGATCGACTTCTGACACGGTGCATAGTCTTTGTGAAAAGATCACTTTTTTCTTCTTTATTTGTGGCCGTTTGGTGGCGATTTCTTCCTTCAAACGCGTCAATAACGCTATATAATATTCGCTATTGATGGTTCTTCGTTTCTCAAGGTGATAGATAAACAAAATACCTTGCGCATCCCAAAATACGGAGGCCAAAACCTTGCCTGCTGATATTTGCGTCTTTGGTTGCTTTGTACGCTTTCACCTGCTGCTGTCCACTCAGCTGAATGCTGATTTGACTCCGGAGTGAAGAGGTGGATTCACGTTTCATCCATTGTCAGATATTTACGTAAAAACACCTTTTGTTGCGTTGAAACAGTTGCAAACAACGCTCTGAATTGTCGACACGTTATTGTTTTTGATCGACTGTGAGCAAACACGTCACCCACTTTGAACACAGATTTCTTATTGACAAATGTTCCTGCAAAATGGTGAATGCACTGTCTTCTGATATCTTCAACTCCTCTGCTATCTCACGCAACTTCAATTTAGGATCGGCCCAAACGAGTTTGTGGAGTTCTTTGGTGTTTTCCGGGACAACTGGGCGACCTGAGAGTTCAACATCATTTGTGTCTGTACGAACGCATTTAAAGTCAGCATACTACCTCTTAACCGTCGATTCCGACGAAGCAGAGTCCGAATAACACTTATCAAGCCATTGCTTTGCTTGAACAGTATTTTCTCATTAGAAAGCAATTCTTTATCAACACAGGAAATTCAGATTTTTCAATTGTTTTGAAATTTGCAACAGTAGTTTCACTTAAATAACTGTAATTTGTAAACTAATAATCCGATTGGACTCATATTCGGACACGTGCCACTTGAAGATTAATACTTTATAGGAATCCTATGGATTTTTTTTATTATATATGAATTATTATTTACTTAAAATGTTAAATAAATCTAAGTCATTTTTAACATGAATATTTATTTATTGTACTTCTGATCTATGCAAAGTTTTAAGTCGACAGACGGAGCAGGATAGAGATGGAGTGATAAAGACACAAGTTGGCATGGGGTCTATAAATAACCTGTATTGAGTTGAAGAGGCCACAGCCGGAAAAGGTTGAGAATCACTGTCAATCGAAGTGAAATAGAGTGGTTTAGCAGAAAGTAAGGATCAGTTGAAAATGAACCAAGGAATGGTGATTAAAAGTAGAGTTAGAGAATGTTTACGTCACACTTGCGAAAGGCATGAATACAATCGTCCCTATACTCTGATTGGCCTATCAACAAATATCTGAACACAATGCCTTGTCAATGTAACAACACGGTGGTTGAAGGAAAAAAGAGTGAATCCTCTGGATAACCACTCCACCATAATTATGTATCTAGCCAGTGAATTGTTCCACACACACCACCACTCCCCAAGTTGTGATGTAAAGATTTAATAGTGGTAAGGTTAACGGTTATTTTCGATTTAAAGCAAGCAATGAGAAAACTTATTTAAATTTTAAAGTCAATAACCAGTTTAGCTGTTGAAAAAGCATCCGCCTCGGAACCACTAGCTTTTGGGTTCGATACCAACCCTCACCATCTCAGCGTATGAGTAGCATAGCTTTGTTCTGTGTTATAAAGTGGGGAGTGATGGTAGGTGTGGCACTCCACCTCAGACGCAAAAACGATCTCCCTGGTCTAGTGTTAGTGCAAAGGGGATATACTCCCTTGCTGTCCGGCTGATACCGACAATAAGCCATTCCGCCGTATTTATTTTTGTTTTTTACATTTTAAAACTTGAAAAAAAAAAGATGTAAATATTCCGTCTTGATGATTTTTTATCACATATATTCTTCATATGATTGATAGGAAACACTCTTGTAAGTGAAAAAATGTCTTATAACTGAAACTATATATACATACATACATGGACAAGGTAAGAGTTCCTCTTTTTAAAATTCCGTTTTTCTGTCAGAGAAAAATCTACCTACAAAGCAAAAAAAAAAAACAAACCATAAAACGATAAGAAATCACAAGAAACTGAAACAAATCCCCCCTCTCTCTCTTCCCTCTCTCTTGCTTTCTTCTACTAACAATGGCATCTACCCTGTTGGCTTTTGATGTCATCCTATAATCAATAACCTTTTCAGTTGATGGCGATCGAAGAAGAAATCACAAAAACTCAAGTCAGATGTGCTTTCAAAATGCGGACAAACGCGTGGGCAATGTTATTGCAAAACATCTATTGTTTTGTCCAATGAAAAAAAGGCATATATCATTGATCATCTAGTAAGTATATTGTCTTTTGTCCACATAAAAAACAACGACTCTTGTGTTCTAATACTGTCCTAATAAAAACAAACAAAAACGCAAACAAACAAAAACAACTGTACGAGTGAGTTGTCTGCCCTGTCAACTGGGGCAGAAGAATACTCCGGCTTCACCTCTGAAAAGGAGTAAAATACCCCCAATCGGGCAATACCGCCCGTGCGTGATGCTTAACGACAGAATCCTGATAGTTGAGCGGTCCATAACTTGCAAATGTTCACTTTGGCTTTTACTTTGTCTAGATGGGTGATCGAAGAGCCCCCCTTCGATTAATCGTCTGGTCACATCAAGCCCTAGCTCCTATATGATTGTCCCGACCCCATTGCTCTTATAATATATAAAAGGTAGTAGCTGAAGGTCTTAGTGTCCTGGGCATGACATTAAACTACATTTAATGGTGAGGTTCCAATTCTGCAGCTCTGGGGAGTGTGGAGTAGCCATTCATCGTTATTAATCCCTGGTCTTCTTTGACCCGGAGTGGTAAAATATGTTAGGGTCCCATCTATGGATCAAATAGAAAAAAATCAGTTTTTGAAAAAATTAAAGAAAAAAATTTAAAGAAAAAAAAAATTAAAGAAAAATGTCTTCGACATAAAATGACCCAAAGAGGGTTGACATGCAGTAAAAACCAACCAACCAACCAACCAAACAAACAAACAAACAACGAGTCGGTTGTAAAAGCAGATATAATAACAATTGGAGGCGCACCTTGACTGTTTATCTGAGCAGTGAATAAATGGTAGAAAGACAAATCAACATATCTCAATTGACAGTCGACAAATGTCTCAAGTGTGAAATGATAGAAAATGGATGAGAATTTCAGTGACAATTCTCTATTGAATTGGTATTCGTGTTTGCATCTTGACAGTAAAGAATGATATTCCCGTGGGTTCATTCCCACAAAAAGACACATCTTCCTTTCTTACTAGCAGAACAATTGAGAGAGTTCACTTGGGAAAAAAGACAGAAATAAGAGGAGGAAAAGAATGAAACTAATTTTTAGCAGCAAAAAAAAAAAAAAAAAAAAATGAAAAAATAAATGAAAAAATAAATGAATAAAAATAAATAAATAAATGAATTGGACTGAGTGCTATTTTAATATACAACGTAAGCCCGATATTTTGGTTATTTTTGGTTTGATTTTAAGGAGATCCCGTCAATACCAGTTGGATAATAAAAGGGTTTGTATAGTAACCATAACAGTTCATTTAATCAAATGATGGGATAGATGTTACAAAGATGTCTCCATCATGATTTCAGAGAGATCACATCAGATATACTAAAATTAAAAGCCTTTATATAGTAACCATCTACAGCCTTTCTTTGAATCGAATAATGGGGTAGCATTAAACAAGGATATCCACACCCTGTGTTCAGAAAGATCACATCAGATATACTAAAAAATAAAACGCTTAATATACTGACCATTTACAACCTTTCTCTTAATAGAATGATGGGATGCTGTCGTTTTGTAACGAATTTTGTGAAAAAAGGAATTCAAATTAGCAGTGTATCATTCTTCTTCCAGAATAGAATAGTGGCATACAATTAATGTTCTAGGCACCTCACGTGCTGTAAGGATTACCAAGCCAGATTAGCAGCTCATTGTTAGCGAGATCGATTCTCACTTGGTGCCCTATACCTCTGGCTCCATATCACTAAGCTAAGCTTAGGAAAAAAAATTATAATCAAATGCTTTATTCCACCCAAAAATGTTCGCTATATTCTTCAGTACGCTACTATATTTCCATAACCAAGATGGTTTCTGGCTATATCTGAGAGAGTTATAGTTCAAGGGGAATAACTCTTTTTCTGTAATGAAATGAAAAAAAAATGTTACTGTCATAAAACAGTAAATAAGTAAAGTCATCGGGGTGGCGTAAAGTCAGTAGCAACCAGACATCGAGAGAGTCTATCCCCTTTTCACTAGCGATAGACCAAGGAGATTGTTTTGGCATCTCGCACGGAGTGCCACAGATACCTTCAGCTCCTTACTTTACCGCACATATCCCTGCGCTACTCGTACACTGAGTTAGCCGGTATTGAACCAGGAACTTTATTGGTTCCTAGCTGGACGCTCGACCGACTGAGATAAGCCAGCAGTAACCTCTTATAAAAATCAAATGATAAACTAATCATGTCCATATCGTTAAAAGGCATTTCGTTGCTTAATAGGACGACAAACTAACTCCCTCATAATGTTACTAGAGTGTGGAACCTCCTCAGTAGCCTTCACTCCTGTTGTAAATCAAGTATCAGAGTTAATAGATAAATAATAGGAACAAACAACAATTAAGGATAGGGAAAAGCTTTACTAAGCAAAGATACAAATTGAGCAGAGTAATTAGCAATTGCTAAGTTCCGTGAGATCATTTTGTTTCTCTCTTCCGGGATTTCGTCAGACATTAGTAATAGGAAATGACAGACGATTCCATTCACATTATTTAGGTACTATAAGAAGCTTGGTTACTGTCCAAAATGACACATTGCACTGTCAATGAGGACAGTTCAATAGGAGTTGCATTTGTAGATTATGTTTCAATTGGCCATGGATCTAAATCTTGAAGCGATGCAGGTTATCAACCATCAGGAGGCGTAGGTAATCAGTTATTTAATTATATATATATATATATATATATATATATATATATATATATATGTGTGTGTGTGTGTGTGTGTGTGTGTATGTGTGTGTGTGTGTGTGTGTGTGTGAGGTTTTTGAGGAGAGGGGAGCTCTAAAATTAGTTTTGACTAACGAGAAGAGAGCCCCTTTGGTTTGCATTTAGAGTTTTCCTTCTCCTCGACAGGTTTCCATACCAAGGTTAAAGAGCCTAGCCTGCTCTACTATTTACCCGTAGCTTAACGATGAATAGTTGGATTCGTTCCTTTCCGAAGGGTATTATCGCTATGTAAAATACAAACAACCGCCTCTAGGATTGGAACTTGTCTCGCCACCCATTTCCTATGACGGTAACCATTTCACAACTCGCCTCCACAATGAATGAATGAATGAAGCCAGTTATGTCACAAAAGGTAACAAATTATATTCAGATATTTCATAACAGTTATAGAATTCATCTGAGCACAAGATGTCAAAACGAAAATCTAGAATTCTCATCTACAATTGTAAAAATAGATTTATTAGTTGTACGAAGAAAAAAATAGATTTATTAGTTGTATAGAAGAAAACTCTTATAATCGATGCTTATTCTCTTCATTGGTTGAGTAGATTTGATAAGAATATTCTCTGACTGTCTGTGAAGTGATGATTTGATTTCAGCACATGTCTAGAAAGTTGAACAGATTTTTTTGACATCTCTGTAGAAAATGGTAAATTATTTGTCAGGATGAACTGAACCATTCTGACTACACCTAGATGATACAGCTCTTCGTGAATGTCCTTGATGCTCCATAAAGAAGCTACCCCTACAGAAAATGCCATTAATAAAATGTCAGAAACAATGTTGTTCTTGCTCATTGGATAAAATAACTGAATTAGGCAATACCCAGACTACAGCATTGAATATTGTCATGTTTTATATCGTTGTCCTGTTTCGGCTATCCACCATAAAAACAGCAGACCACTGATCGGTAATGGTTATGAAGTGTCAACCTAAGAACAGATAAAGCCATTTGCTTACAGCCTCAATTATTGCACCTAATTCTTTCGCAACAAGTGGATAGTGTAACGTATATTGTAGCGTTACTCGTTTATAAACCCTTTTTGGTTCCTCCACTCCCTTTTCGCTGTCCGTTGTAACTTGTGTCAAAGAACTCGAATACAATCCGTTTCAAGTTTGTCAGTATAATAGTTTATTCTCACTGATGATCACTCTAGCAATCGGTCGAACAGAGATAGATACTGTTTACATCAATAGGCAAAAAAAAAAAAAAAACAGAAAGAAAGAAAGAAGACAGACGAATTGGCTAACCGTTTTCACCGGCTGCGCGTGTGTTGATTTCCGGGTTGTCTCTCTTTTTTCCTCTTTTTCTTTCTCCCAGAACTCGATTTTATATATACCTAAAGATTTTTAATCAACTAATAATTTCCCTAATCGTCTCGTTACACGTCACTGTTGACACAAAAATATCAGCTTATTCTTTACTAACCTTGTTTTCATTCCAAAATATTTCTCTTGCATTTTTTTTGTTTCAAATCTAAAATCCAAATTACAAATAACTAAAATAATTAATTGAGATACTTATTTATTTTACAATATCAACATAGTATTTTTGACATGAAATCTACAGATCGATCGGTCTGATACAGTGCAAGCAGATGCAGCTGTGTCTAATGCATTACATTCTACAAATGGACGGGTATAGTCAATACTGCATCTTGAAGATATTTCTTAATATTATCAAAGGCTTCAAATGCATCAGGCTTCATAAGAAATGGTTTTATTTTGTAGAGAGGGTTTGCTTTTTCTGAGAATTGAGGGATCCACTAAGTATAGAACGCAAACATGTCAAGTATAGGTCGAAGGGCTGAACGAATAATTGGTAGTTGAAGCTCTAATAATGGCGTCAATATTTCTGGATCCGGTTTGATTTATCCATTTCCGGGGTATATCCTAAGATTAATGGATTTAGCTGATGGAAATTTTCTTTGTTGAATGTTATTTTCCTTTTTCATGCAGCAACCTGGAAATTTGTCAACGTTAGCATAACGCTCCTTTTGATCTCGTCCACCTGTTTTTATGTTGCCCAAATAATTTGTTCTTCGTAGACAAATTTATCTCTTTGGAAAACCGCAATAAAATCAGTAAAGCCAAAAGCCAAACGTGTGAATTGATATAATTTTCTTCCAGTTTCAAAATATGCAGGAGGTGGTCATAGTTTAGGTAACGGACATGTATGCCGAAAAGGGGGAAGTCCCTTAAGAAAAATTAACATACGGTAAATTCCAACCAACCAACCAACCAACCAGCATTAAATATTCAGTAAAAAAAAAGTAAAAGTAATAAATGAATATGTAAATAAAAGAAAATATGAAGCAAATGACGCAAAGTTATTCTTATCTAGGGGGTGAATGTAAGTATCACATTTCTATAAAGAAAGTATGCATTACATCTTATTATGATGAAGATTGTGTGTCTGTAAACGAAACTATATCAGTATTCAAGTCACAATTCCCATAGTTATTTACGTCCCATTCTCCATGCCGGTTATTTAATGCCAAAGATTTGTAGAAGAACAATAGTAGTACAATTTAACCCATATCCAGAGGAATAAGGGAGTTCAAAACTTTACCAAGGGTATTAGTCCGAAAGCGAACGTAATAGCAAAATTGGAGTTCGAACTCACTACGTCCAGAACGTTAGCCACTAAGCCCTCACTCGGGATAAGAAAATTCAAGTCTAATATATAATCGCTACAAATATTCTCAAATAATTTTCAGGTGCGTCTCCAGGTGTGAATTATTGCATAGATGTAGATTTATTTTTATACCCGCCTATAAGAGATGCTGTTTAAGAAGAGTGATAAATTAACACGGTCTGTAAGAAAACTAATGGTGAGCTCGAGGCTTCAGGCAACCTTTTTTAGGCTTTAAACCTGCTCTGCTTTTATAGCATTGAGCACTCTTTCTATGCATACACTTTTATTAGTATGTATATGTTTAGTTTGTTGATGCCTGTGGTGAATTTTACAAACTAAACAAAAATACCATCAAAAAGAATTAGTATATATATATATATATATATATATATATATATATATATATATATATATATATATATATATATATGGGGGGGGTATGTGTGTGTGTGTGTGTTTGTGTGTGTGTTTTGTGACTCAGATAAATATAAAATTGTGAACATGAACTCCGTTACATTTAGTTTAATATAGTATGCGCACTCATCAGAAGGAAAAGTGAGAAAAGTGGCCAATCAATTGTAATTATATAGTGGTGTAAAACTAAACTACGTGCTAAAACGTAAATGCATGTGACTATATATATATATATATATATATATATATATATATATATATATATTGTCTGATGATTGTATAGGCGAGAAACTGTCAGTGACCAGGCACCGCTGACTCCATGTCCACGTTATCAGAACTATATATAAGTGCTGGTATATTTATATAGAATATATCTTTAAAAATATTTTCTATATTCTCTCAATAGACCTTATTCCCGTTCACTCTCGGGTCTACAGCAGAACAATTCAGACAATGAGGAATAGCAGCAAAGAAAGGGAGATTAAATTGTTGTAGGGACATTGTTTTTATTTTTCTTATTAACCCTTTCCCAGTGACCATTCCTTTCAAAATATGCATGAACCAGAATCTGTTCTTAAGAATGAAACGCATAAAATTCTCTGGGACTTTGAGATAAAGATGGATCGCCTTATACCAGCCAGAAGACCGACCAGATCTAGTATTGATTAGCAAAAAAAAACAAAAAAACAAAAAGAAAAGGACGTCATCTGGTAGATTTTGCCATTCCAGCAGATCACAGGGTGAAGATGAAAGAAAATGAAAAAAAATACACAAATACCTAGATCTCACAAGAGAATTGAAAAAAACTGTGGAATATGAGGGTGAAAGTGATACTAATAGGAGTTTGGGCACTATGAATGGTCCCCAAAAGCTTGGGGAAAAAATTTGAGGAACTAGAAATAAAAGGAAGAATTGAGACCATCCAGACAACAACATTGTTGAAATCAGTTGGAATACTCAGGAGAGTCCTGGAGACCTGAGGAGACTTGTTGTCACTTAAACTCTAGTGAAAGACTATCAGCTAACATTGTTGTGAAAAATTACTACTAATAATAATAATTCAATTTTCACTATACAACGAAATGGTATATGCAGAAGCCTGAACCTGTCCTGGAGAATGAGACGCATAAAATTCGCTGGGACTTCGAGGTAGAGACGGATCAACTAATCCCGGCCAGGAGACCGGAGCTAATATTAATCGACAAGAAGAGGAGAACCTGTCATCTCGTGGATTTTGCCGTCCCGCCCGACCAAATGAAAATGAAAGAAAGCGAACTTAGACCTTGCCAGAGAACTGAGGTGAAGGTCGTACCAATTGTAATTGGTGTCCTTGGAACGCTCTCCAAAGCTCTGGAAATAATTTGGGTGAATTGGAAATCAGAGGTAGAATCGAGACCATCCAAAGTGCAGCACTGTTAAGATCAGCTAGAATACTCAGAAGAGTCTTGGAGACCTGAGGAGACTTACTGTCACTCAGCCTCCAGTAAACCACCGGCTAAGAAAAGTGTGAAAAATCCCTTAATAATAATAATAATAATAATAATAATAATAATAATAATAATAATAATTCGTTTGTGTGACTTAGTCCATCATAGGTCATTGCATTAATATATATGAAGTTACAGGTATTAAGTGGATTTGCAGAAATAGCTCTCATGAAATCTGCAACTGTCTTACTTGCAATGGTTCACTGACAGCCAACGAATATTCACATATAGACTGAAAAATAAAATATTTCTATTATTATCATATTCATAGTTCCAACACAAAATGGTTGCAACAGATGTTCAAAGTAAATTCTACTGTGAGGAAAAATACTTCAAAGTTTATGAATATTAATTGAATAAATATAGAATTCCCTAAGCGATTCTATCGGAAACACATTTTTTGAGAACCGGTAAAATAATTTTTTAAAATTATTATAATTTGAGTCCATTTTCTCTTTTGTTTTTTTTTTTGTTTGTTTGTTTTTTGTCTTTTTGTTCACCGTGTAAACATTTTCCTAACACGTTCAGTGCCAAAGAATCTTTCCACTATTTTAAATGTGGACAGCACCAAAATAAATTTAAATACGTAACATTTCCCGTTTCTGAAACTTGTCGTTTATTTTTATTTCGTCCCTTTACACACCAGTAAATAATATCTGGATCAGGGTTGAGAGGTCAACGTTTAGGCACCAGAAATGTGTGTCGATAAGGGTGGGGGGCTTTAGGAAAATTGTGATCTTATAAAAAGTGCCTGGTCCCTCTAAAAGGGTGGGGTCATTCCTGAAATTAGGTAAGTAAGCGAATACCCGATACTATTTGGATTTTTGTTCTTTAACTGTTATAGTTTTTCAGACAATAACAAAATAGATACAATCATTCAGTCAATTATTATTCTGATAACTCCATTGCAATCTATTAGGTTTTCATATGCCACAGTTGAATGAACTGTCTATCTTTATTAAATTCTAATATGACTTGATTATTTAAATTATAAGTTAAAGTTAATAGAAAAAAATAACATGATGACATGCATTCAAAAAAATTAAAATAATGTATCATAACTTATTTTAATTCCTTATCTCTCTCTCTATGTATAAAGGAATATTATATCTACATCTTATTATAATGGAGATTGTGGGTTTGTCTGTCTGTAACCGAAACTATATTACTATACAAGTCACAATTCCTTTCGTTATTTACATCATATTCTCCATGATTTTACTTTTATTTAAACCTCAATTATTAATAAAATTGTTATACATTACTTACACTGTTGACCATATCTACATACTAATAACATTGTATTTATATAGAGGTTTACAGTGTGAATGGGAAGGCTAATTTGCATATTGATCTTAAAAAATTGATTTTAATAAATATATGCTTAGTATTATTGATTTCTAATTGTTTGGTTTTATCTTATTGAATATGAGCAAAAATCTCTTCAATAAATCTTAAAATAAATCCCTTAACAAGAAGAAATAACTGTAATATTATTCTTTACTTCCTATTTTAACTAAACAGTTTAATTAGGAAAATTTACCAATGAAAGACGGAAGTAACGGAAAATGATGGAAGAATTAGTTTCAAAGTTGTTCTATTTTTCAATCATACCCCTCTGTTCAAAATCTTTGTATCTACATTCTTATTCAGTTTCATTAAAATTTAATATGATATTTTATTATAAAATTTAACTAAAATACTTGCACCCGGAGGGTGCATATATTTGCTAGTCTAGATAATAAATTGTATGCTTAATAATAGGTATGCAGTACTTTTTACAATATCACAATTTTTCCTAAATGGACCCCCCTCTCGGCATACATGTCTGTTACTTGAACTTTGACCCCCCCCCCTTCACTGCCTGTTGTCAAGGACCACCCAATTCTTCGAACATTTTTTTTCTTTTCAAAATACATGCATCACATTGGCAGTGAAGATATCAGTCATTACGTCATTGATTGAAATTATGAAGAATTTTCTTTTAATTAAAAAAAACCAAAACAAATCTGTCCTTCTCTCTCAGTACCTCTCTCTCTCTCTCTCTCTCTCCCCCTCTCTCTCTCTCTCTCGGTCTTTCTTCCCGCATCTCTATGTCTCTCTCTATCTGTCCTTCTCTCTCCTGGTCTCTTTGTCTCTCTCAATTCAAACTAACTATTCTTATTTTTTGTTAAGTCCTTAAATCTGGTTCAGCCACTGTTAAAATTATAGAAGTTAGTATTGTATTGTATTTGCGAAGATACATTTTTTTGTGGGGATGGAACTAGCCAGTAACATCGAATATAATGCCAATCCTAATACGGATTAATAACCGATAATCCCTCTTTGGTCATGCCACTTATATTCGGCTTTGTCCGACCAGAGTGTTTAAAATCCTATACAAAAACTAAATTGAATATTCTCATTTGAAAATTAACATCATGAGGTGATTGCAATTTTAGTAAATTTTTTTCAATTCTGTCAAAGAAATATTTCTATACCTTACCGTCCTCATAAATATATCCTGTTTACATACATCTTAGTATTCCCCTTCCGCCCACACACATTATCTACTTTACTCTCCTCTCTCTCTCTCTCTCTCTCTCTCTCTATATATATATATATATATATATATATATATATATATATATATATATATATAGTAGAAAATTGCTTGAGTGTATGCGTCATATGATCCACTAAACACCTGGATTCCAGAGGTTGTTCTACAAGAATAACTTGACTTGCAGAGAATAGGATAAATATCACTGACTTCTGAGGTCATAAAAGGTCATTACAATTTACAGTGAAAGTTATATTTTTGTCCAAATGGAAAGTGATAATGAGTTTACTATAGAATACAAAAATGTTTCTGGATCCCACAAATGCGGAGGGTTTTAGACCATTGAGGTTTCTAATGATTCGCATAAAAGTACAGAGTGAGGCGAAATGGTCGGATACATTTGTAGTGGGTAGCGTGCTGGACTGTGACTTTGTTGTTTGGTTTGGTTTAGTTTGGTTACGGCTTATAAACATCAGTGGGTCATTTAACGCCGACAAAGTTTTGAAATGAATTCATTTTTAAATGGATGATCAATTTTTTTTATAAACACATTTTTCTATTTAACCCATAGATAGGACCCCACAAGTACTACCACTCCGGGTCAGAGTGGACCAGGGAGCAATGGTGATAAAGGGGTGCTCCACATTCCCCAGACCTCCAGAACTGGAACCTCATTATCATATAGAGTTTAACATCATTTCCAGGTCGTGAAGACCCTCAGCCACCGCCTTCTAGCACCCATATGATAAAAAAGGTTGGGGTTACCATAAGGACAATAGGATTGGGGCAATGACAATGACAAGCCGATTGATCGGAAGGGGCCTCGCCGACCACCCGTAAAGCCTAATAAGGACCAACGTTGCATGTCATGGACTGCTCAGCTTCCAGGATTCCATCCTTAAGCATCACGGTCGCCACTCACAGCCTACAGATGGCCCCATCGGGGGAGTCTTAACCTTCTGCAGAGGTGCAGTCGGTGTATTCTAACGCCCCAGCCGTTGTAAATGAGTTCGAAATCCAGTCTCGTTATGAACCCCCTTATCCGCCGAGTTATTGGTTTAAATAGTACTACTACACCTCCGTACTAGTAGTTAATACAACAAATATAATTTTTCCTCAGTTGTATAATGTATCTTTTTTAGGGGTTGTGAAACTTTCCAGAAGGAGGACTATGGAATTTCATTATTCTTTTGGAGTAAAGAAATCTAATATCTCAAACACTATCAATATAAAAATGTATTTTCCTTTTGTCAGAATACAGTTACCTGTTTATGCTTTTTAAAATTTGTTTTATTTTCTAATATTAATTAGAATTTATTTAGTGAACATTATTTTGTCTTGATTATTACCCAGAGCTAGGAACCCCAGGGACACTTCGAAAGTAATGCCTCGTGTTTATTTTAACGCATACAAAAAGCATAACTCAGTTAAATAGAGCAAGTTTTCAGCTATAAACTACTATTTTTTCAGATAGCCAGTGATGCACAATTGCTCGTAAAATATTTTTGACAATATAGGCAATCCGAAGCGATGACTGCGACATCGTTAACAGGATGTTTTCCGCTTAGTTCATCACTGAACAGTTCGATTCACACGGCGAACTGACCATTGCTCTCGGGTCTCCTCTGAATCGGAGTGGTAGTACCTGTTAGGGTCCATCTATCGGTTAGATAGAAAAAATTGTTTATAAAAATCGTTAAACCCAAACTTTCTACCAAACTATCGCTTATAACAAACTTGAACTTTAATCCTATAAACTTATCCCTTAAACTGATTTCCAATCCACTTAGCAAAAAACAACTGCAAACAACCTACAGTCAAAACCAAGAAAATCCTTGAAAAAAAGACATAACAATAAATTTGACCATCCTTCACAACCTACACTTGCCATAAATAACCCTGGATGGGTTGATATAACGTTAAAATCATTCATTCAATCAATCACGGGCGAACTGATTGAAAGACTCTTGAGTTTCTGGGTTGATAAGTGTGTTGAAGTTATCTTGCCACTCGAACAACTGTCTCCTGTGTTGATATGCACTACCCATCACCTAACTGTGCTCATAACCACTGTTTAGACTCCGTAAGCATTTGCCATTCTGCCAGACTGCCGTTCTGTAATGAAAAATGCAAAAGTAAATATTATTAGCAAGAAATTATAACGTCTACTAAAATCACCAAGATCTGCCACTAACATTAATGCTAACAAAATTAATTACTTTCAGAGTAAGCTTCTTAAAAATGCGAGATGCAGTTCCTTGCTGACTAAAACAGGTGGTCAGTGATAGTGGCTGAGTGTAAAATAGTGTTTTGTTGCTGAAAATTTCCAACAGTGTTATTGCGTATTATTTGTATTATTCAGATTTTGGCCCATCTTCATTGTTATCTGCACATCCTTTCGGCCGATGTGCCCTCCGGCCTTTTCAGGTATTTCTTGTCGGACTCGGGAACCTTCTCGGACTCGGGAACTTCCTTTTCAAACTCGGGAACCTTCTCTCGGGATCCTTCTTGTCGTAATTGGATAACAATGAAGATGAGGACAATAACCCGAATAATACAAATAATACTAATTATTAAACCTCATCTCAAAAATTCAGAGAAGTAGTATTATTGCGCTTTCTGAATCTGGTGAAGTTTCAATTGAACTTCATATATCTATCTATCTATCTATATATATATATGTGTGTGTGTGTGTGTGTGTGTGTGTGTATGTGTGTGTGTGTTTAAAACAGAAACGCTCGGGGTTTTAGAAAAAAACATTATTATGACGTAATTTCTTTCGTGTTTATATTTCCTTCTCGTATCACCCGTTCAACAGTAATTGATATCAACAGGCGATATTTGTTTTCTCCTGATTAAGATTGGAAATACACAGCAAATACATATTTATTTTAAATATAGTTTCGATACTGTAAATCTCCAATCGAAACACTAAGTGTAGATAAGTAGATATTTTTTTTCAAATATCAATAAATCATCCTCACTTTTCGGATTTTTCTCTCTCACTTCAATATACTGTCGGATTTATTTTCCTTTTTCACATCTCTCTCTCTCTCTCCCCCCTCTCTCTCTCTCTCTCTCTCTCTCTCTCTATATATATATATATATATATATATATATATAAGTTAATAATAATTTTTTTAAAACATAATCCTTTTTGCAAACCTTCTTTTTTTTATAGAATATCTCATTTTCTCCCGTTGGACCCATAACAACACTTTATATATATATATATATATATATATATATATATAGAGAGAGAGAGAGAGAGAGAGAGAGAGAGAGAGAGAGAGAGAGTGCGTGAGAGAGAAATTTTAAAAGTTATTCTAATGCTTTGATACATGTTTTGTCTAAAATTTTAGTTGGACAAATTCAAGAAGTGTCATGAAAGTCGATGCATTTCCGATACTAAAAACAAGGTAATTCCAGGAAAAACGACCGGCTATTTATGTTGGAAATGAGTTGCACTTAAAAGAAAGTTCATAAGGTATCACATTTCATTCAATGACTTTTCACCGAATAACATTTTAATTTTAGAAGGTATTTTAAACGTAGGATAATTTTAAACGTAGAAGAATTTTTGAGATATGATTAAAAAACAAACAAATAAATAACACAAAAATGACAGAATTTCAACAATTTCTTCATTTTTATAACAAACGGTGTTTTCTTTCTCGTTTTCCTTTTTTTAAATTGAAATATCTTTTTATGGAATATTGTTTAATGCTTGTGTTGTAGGGTTCTCAAGCAAGGTTACCAGATTGGAATTTTAATCCTATTCTGATCCGATTTCAAAACGTTTTTTTTAATCACTGATTTTATTTTATGGCTCAAAGTTTAATGTTCAATCCAAGAATTCCTCCTATTGGCCCGTCAATCTATTTTTGACAAGAAATTGTTTGCGTTCAGCTCCGCATTTGATTGTCTCATGATAAAATCTTCGACCGTTTTTGAAAGTCTTCTTGAATTTTGTTGAGGTAATTTTCTTTTGTTGAAAACAAACCTTTAACCTTCTGTAATTTAATTATAGAAACAAAAGGCTGAAAAATCGCTTACCTTAACAGGAAGAGAGGAAACGTGAAGTCGAACCCGAGCGAATATTTTATATGTATTAGACAGGGAATAAGAAGGATTGTGGGTGTATGATCGGAGTGATGACATGTATAAAAAATTAAGTAAAGACACAGTCGAAACTGTTTTTAACAAAGGCGAATGCGTGCTAATTCTGAGCACAGAGAAATAGGATTAACTTGGAGTGAGAAATAGAGAGAGATAAGCTATCAGAGAGAGAGAGAGAGAGAGAGAGAGAGAGAGAGAGAGAGAGAGAGAGAGAGAGAGAGAGAGAGAGAGAGAGAGATGAAATTGTTGGAGAGAAAAAAGATTTTGTGAGCTAGTCTAAGATGACACCTCCGTTGCCGACTAGCTCGATTACAAATGCGTCTCGTGCTGGTAGTACTTATTCCAATCTTTAAATTTCCTCTATTCAAAGTTTTTTTTTATCCTGTAAAATGTCAATTTCATAAAAAATCCATTTCCATAAATGTTCGTTTTGATGAAAAGTGTCACGTGTACAGAGTTTTTCTTTATGTGTATATATTTACCAACCCCTTCGCACGAGCAGGATGTGGCACAAGGTCAATTTATTAAACGAATTTTAACAGGCTTAGAATTCAGAGTGTTTCTTCTCCTAGACCGGTTGCCTAATCATGGTTAAAGAGCCCAGTCTGTCCTACTATTTACCCATAGCTGGAGGGAGAGTAGGATTCTACCTTTCCTAAGGATATTAGCGCTAAGTGGAAATGCAATTTCCACGTCCAGGATTTGAACTCTGGGCGACGAGCCTATTTCCCATGACTTTAACCATTATACCACGCGCTTCCATTTCAGTTTGTCTTTATGTAACCCCCTCGTCCACTGGCAGGAGGGGACACAAAGTCAATATGCGCCTAGTAGTGTTGGTTGTTTTAGTTGATTTTTTTTTACGGCATATCAATACTTTTCGGGTCATTTAATGTCAAGTCATTTTGATATCAGGTTACTTACAGAACTTACTGTTACCCCCTCAATATTTCTGGCTTAAGCTTAGTAAATTATAACTCTAAAAGATAAGTTGTAACATAAAAGTATAATTGCACTTGTTGGTATAGCGTCCGCCTAGGAACCACAAGATTATTGGTTCGATACTGGCCTTCGCCAACTCAGTGTATTAGTAGCACAGGGATCTATGCGATTAAGTGAGGAGCTGATGGTAGGTGTGACGCTCCACCTCAGACGCCAAAACAATCTCCTTGGTCTAACGCAAGTGAAAAGGGGATGGACTTCCTCGCTGTATGGCTGATACCGACTTTAGACCACCCGACAGCTTTACTTTTAATTTTACTTTCAAACAAATGATATATTACCAATGTTGATTTGGTTTGGTTTGGTTTGTTTTGTTTTACGGCATATCAACCTCAGTGGGTCATTTAATGCCGATAAAGTTTTGAAATAAATAAATTCATAATGGATAATACAATTGTTTTATAAATACATTTTTACTATTTAACCCATAGATGGGACCCTAACAGGTACTACCACTCCGGGTCAGAGTGGACCAGGGAGCAATGGTGATGAAGAGGTGCTCCACATTCCCCAAACCCCAAAACTGGAACCTCACCATCAGATAGAGTTTAACGTCATTCCCAGGACATGTAGACCCGCAGCCACCGCCTTCTAGCACCCATATGATAAAAACGGGTTGGGGCTTGCCATAAGGACAATAGGGTTGGGGAAATCATATAGGTGCTAGGGCTTGATGTGACCAGCCGATTGATCGGAGGGGCTTCTCTGACCGACCGTCTAACCCAAGAAAGGGCTAAAGTGGAGTATTGCATGTCATGAACTGCTCATCCACCTGGGCTCTATCCTTAAGCATCACGGGTCGCCACCCACGGCCAACAGGTGGCCCATTGAGTCTTACCCCTCTGCAGAGGTGCAGTCGGTGCATTCTAACGCCCCAGCCGACAGGGCGGTACCAATGTTGAATAAAATACACAGTATATATAATCTTATAAACGAGAAAGAATACCACAAACTTGATCAATTGGAGACGAAGATTTTATTGTATCTTGTCTGTTGGTGAGAGGCGTGTGGTGTAATGGTCATCGATTAAATAAATGGACTCGGTGACACGAGTTCAAATCCTGGGCGATGCTGTTTGCATTTCCTATAGTGCTAATACCTTTGAAAAGGTATGCATACGACTATTCTCCCTTTAGCTATGGGTAAATAGCAGGACAGACTGGACCTTGGTGAAAAAATAGTATAAGAGAAGGAAAACTCTGAATTCAAGCATGTTAAACTCAGCTTAAGAAATTGACCATGAGTCACATCTAACTCATGCGGAGGGATTGGTAAATAAATAGCTTGACCATTCACTCGATTATCAGCAACTTTTGTATTTAGAATCATACCATGGGTATCGTGGTTATGTACTATTTCCACTCGTGGGTATCTAGGGCCCACGAGTTCAACTAAGGAATTAACCACCAGACATAGACAGACAAAAAACACCACCAGCCACGTAAACTGAAGGAAAAAAAAATTCCACTAATCAAAAAGACAATCGAAAAGAAAAAAATACAATAATATCGCCCCTGGAGGCGGGATGAAATGTATGAATATAAAATGAATTTGGCCATGTGCCTGTCTAAGTAAAAGATATACGTGGTCTGAAGAAGCTCATGGGCCCTAGATACCCACGAGTGGAAATGGTCCATAACCACGATACCCATAGTATTTCAGGCCTTTTTATTCACAAATAACTTTGATCTGTTTACAATAATTAAACATTGAGCTCTCAGACGGAACCTGAACTCTACAACAAACTACTGGTAGAGAATAGGACCAGCCTAGAATCACCTTGTACCAAAGTATATATATATATATATATATATATATATATATATATATAAGATTTTTGGATGTTTGTTTTTTATAGAAGCATTGTTGAATAAATTATTATTTTATATTTTGCTTGAAGGCAATTATAATGCATGTATCGCATAAAATTCGATAATTATAGAAAATAATCTTGACAAGTGAATCCCGGCAAAGGATGGCTCGCTATGCAGAACACAGTACAGACTGTTTTGACTTTATTAATAATGTCGAAACAGTCTGTACGGTGTTCTGCATAGCGAGCCATCCTTTGCCGGGATTCACTTGTCTAGATTATTTTCTATAATTATCGAATTTTATGCGATACATGCATTATAATTGCCTTCAAGCAAAATATAAAATAATAATAATAATAATAATAATATATATATATATATATATATATATATGTGTGTGTGTGTGTGTGTGTGTGTGTGTGTGTGTGCATATAATAAAGTATTTTGAGAAAGGATGAGACCTAAAAAGAGTTGTGGGAAACAAGCATTTAGTGCGCGTTGTGATAATGAACTATATAAAATATAGATATAAAATCTCCATAACTTCTGGATGTTGTCGATTCTGTTGGGGAAGATTATGGTTAATAGTTGTTTGCGCAAATAATGTTGTTGGAATCTCCATCCTTCCTTACTGGGCATCGTCAGAAAGGGAAAAGTAGACAAACGAGAGAAAAAATGTATATCTGGTCTGAAATTCTTTTTTTATTTTATTTTTTATAGAATTACAAGCAGAATGGCTGTCCAAGTTAATCGTGCGCAACGGAACACGGAACTTAATTCGCTTATGGGAAAGGAAAGGGGTTGTTCGAGTCTCTCAGTCAGATAACAATTATCCAGTATTTCTCTATTGCTCAGAGTCCAATGATCGATACAAATAACTAAAACGTGATAAAATATTTTCTTTTTTCTTTAAAAAAATTGAATCGATAAAATATATCTCCCTACTTTTATCTTTCTACTAGGATCATCTTCTTTGTTTTGTTATTTCTCCATTTAAATCTGTCTGTGTAGGTGTAGGCACGTACACATGAAATATATGTTAAATATTTAGAATTATTGGGCTTCAATGAATATGAAGGATTAGTAATAATAACATTCATTTTCATATCTTTAGTCAGCTTTTCGAATGTTATATTAGAACTTTATTTTAAAGCTTCCTGGGAATGAATATATTGGCGACATCAAAAGTAAAGCAAATACTTTCTTTCCCTCACCACTAGATTTAGAATTTCATTTTCATTCATTTTTAGCGTTGAATTCAGCCATAATCCAACAATCCGTCGAGTTCTAACTCAGACTTCTTTATTATTAATATTCTATTCTATTTTAAACATAATCTTTTTTTAAATTCCAACTTTTATTCTATTATTTTACATTTCTTGATAAGCATCGTAAATAAAATAAAAATCAATCGATCTATCTTTAAATACATACATACCTGTCTCCACCGAAAATGAAATTCTAATTTAATATAGTTTGTTATTTCTCTCTCATCTCTCCCCCACCCCACCTCTCTCTCTCTCTCTCTCTCTCTCTCTCTCTCTCTCTATATATATATATATATATATATATATATATATATATATATTAGACAAAACGTGACCCGTTGGGTCACCCATTAAGCTCTCGCTAGATGATTGGGATTAGGGAAAAGAGTAGGGTCTGCCAAAATATCGTCTGCTTTTCATTTGAAAAACGAATTAAAATTTATTAAACCAATTATTTAAGGTCAAATTTTTGTCTAAGTCGAAAAGTAGTAACATAATGAGCATCAGTAAAAAAGCAAAATAATATTACACATGTAATTTATTTTTGATATATTTAAAACAATTTTTTCGGTCAATTTCGATGAAGATGCCTGCCAAGACGCTACTTAAAATCCGTTTTTACAAAATAAATTGTAACTTTTGCGATTGAAAATAAATCACTCTGGATTGTCCAATTGAACACATAGCCTAGTAGATAAAGGAGTTAGATTAAGACAGTTCTAAATGACAGTTATTTCTAGACTGCAGGTTCAATCCTGGTCAGGTGCAGCAGTAACATAGAATAATAATTAACACAGCCTAACACCTGTATCCCATCTATGGTTAGTGGAATGAGAACAGGACACCCCCGTGGACTGAATAAAGGGTTAGATTCAAAGTTCCGTGATGGCTCCCGATTACAAGAAGGTTCTCGATTCCGACAAGAAATACCTGTAGAAGGCCGGAGGGCACATTTGTACAGATAACAATGAAGATGAGGACAATAGTTTGAATAATACAAATAATGGTAATCTTTGCGGAGTTCCGTCCTACAGCTTCGGCTACGGACTTCAATCGTAGCTTGAAAAAGAAAAAAAAAAAAGAAAAAACAACCAACTTAGGGCGTTTTTCCTAAAAACCCAACCCAACCCTAACCCTAAACCCTAACCCTAAACCTCCCTAGTTAAAATTAAGTTTTATTATAAAATTTGTGGGTTCTGTTTTTTTTTCTGGGTCAACCTGTATACAGGGTGACCCAGAAAAAACAGAGCCCAAATTATTTATTTATTTTCCATTAAACTAACCCCAACCCCAACCCCAACCATAAACCCTAGTTTTTTTACCCCGCTTCGGCTACGGACTTCAGTCGTAGCTGGTTTTTTTTTTCAGCAGTCACCGGCTAGTAGTTTTTGAGGCAGGAGGCCAGAACTGAACTCCGCAAAGATTACCCAAATAATACTCCAAAAATTATTTTTTAGTTTTTATTTTCATTTCATACCCGAGCAGATTCTTAAAAAAAAACTTTTTTTCTTCTATTCACACCTTCTGTTTTTAGTCTTTTTATTCATGCAGAAATTAGTATAAATCACATCAATATTTTGCACCCAAAAAACAGGGAGGTCAAAGTTAAGTAACCTGAAAAAATCAGAAAGTTTTGAAATAAAATAACTAAGCATTATAAAATTAATTTATTGCTAAATCAACACTGAAATTTTATTAAAATCGGATAATTCCCTGATTTTTTGGTAAATTTTTTTTCGAACGTGGGGGTCAGAATTGTATTAAAAAAATACGATGAATTGGGTAAATCTAGTTTGATCTACTTTAAATTGAAATGGACATTAGAATTTTATTGCGTGCTAGTGTTAAGAGTGTCTCTGTTAATCACTATCCCATCTCCCCTTCACTGGCATATAGAGAGGAAAAGAGAGTTATGCAGAATGTAAAGACAGAGACGGGTCAGTTTTTGACTTCATTGCAAATTACGACTAATTAGAACCAATTAAAGTTGATATTTTTCAAACATTTAGTAATCCTAAAACTAAGGAATAATTTAGTATAAATTTCGTGTTATTAAGCTCACCAGGAAAACAACCTTTAGAGATTGAAAGGTGAAAATCTCAGCTTTAGTATAATATATATATATACATATATGTGTGTGTGTGTGTGTGTGTGTGTGTGTGTGTGTGTTGTGTGAAATAGATGGGGAAAGTCAATGACAATACAAATAACGTATTCAATTAATATTTCAACTCTAAAGGTTGATTAACGAAATATTAATTGAATCAATCGTTTGTATTGTTATTCACTTTCCATACATATCATTCACATTTTGTTGGATTTTTCTGAATCTGTTATTTTCTTCACCCACATATATATATATATATATATGAAGAAAAAACAGCCACACAACAAAAACAGAGGCTCACAGATTTTTGTTTACATCAATAATTTATTTTTTCCTTGAACGAACGAAAGCCCTGATGAAGGTATATCGCAACAGACCGAAACACTGCAGCATAGGCTTAAGAAACATCATTCGTTAATGAAACTTGTGTTTTTTCAATTTTTACAACATTATATATGTAATGTTGTAAAAATTGAAAGTTTCATTAACAAATGATGTTTATTAAGCCTACGATACACTGTTTCGGTCTGTTGCGATAGACCTTCATCAGGGCTTTCGCTAGTTTAAGGAAAAAATAAATTATTGAAGTAAACAAAAGTCTGTGAGCCTCTGTTTTTGTTGTTGCTGTTTTTTTCATATATATATATATATATATATATATATATATATATATATATATGTATATGTATATATCATGAAAAATGATTTAAACCGATGCAGTGTTTCGATCTATTAAATAGATCATCTTCAGGGCATAGAAATTATATATCACAGAATGATGAGAGTGAGTTTATTATGCAGTGTTTCGATCTATGATCATCTTCAGATAGATAAGGAATGATGACCTTGTTATTATATTCCATATATATCAAATAGACCTATTTAGGACCTTCTTTATCCCCCATAGAAATACAATATATATATATATATATATATATATATATATATATATATATATATATATATATATAAGCCCATGTCGAAAATGATATTCACAAGTAAAATGGAAGTGAATTTCATTCTCTATAGAAAGTCTCTGTGGAAAATTATATTCACATCCGTTAAACTTGAAAATCAGTTTTACTGTGACTGCTCCGTTATTAAATTGACCGCAAAGACTCTTACCTGTTGTCATCAATAAAATAAATTATATTTCCTATTTTCTCCCAACGTTACTACGCCGCCATTTTGTTTGTAATTTTTTATTTCATTCATTGTGTTTGATGTAATATACAAAGAATTTCTTGGTTGAAGGATTTTCCTGATATTTTTTACAGTGATCGGAAATTCTTTTTCTCAGTCTTTTATTTCCGATCAGTTCAGTTGATTTAACGATTGTAAAATGAATAAAAACTATCTGAGTCATTTATCGCAATAAAAATGCTTCATATAACAAATTTACACAATTCTTCTTTACTTTGTACATTTCTTGTAAACGATTAACGATGATGACAATTCAGATTATTGAATCACCTTTCTTCATAGAGGTCTCTTTTGAAGATTTGATCATATCATCTTATGAGCTGACCGTAAATATAAATCTATTTGCTTCAACATATGCATTTCAGCGGTTAGGTCTAACTGAACAAACGAGTCATTAGAATATGAGTTCTGGTTCCCAACTGTGAGTGGGCTTCAAACGTTGAAAACATTGGTTCTGGCTAGATCACCGAAGTTAAGCAGCGATGAACCTGTTCAATACTTAGATGGGTGACCATTGAAGCAACAGTAGGTGCTGTTAGGAGTCGAATATCAAAAGGCCTTGATTCGGTATTAAATAACCTAAAAAGGATTTATATTCCGTATAATAAACCAGCCAACCAACTGTTTGTGTCTTTTAGTACTAAAACAGTAAATAAATAACATTGAGTATAATTTCATGATAACAGTAATACGTACCCTTTATTTATATCGTTTAACAGTTCTCTGAAAGTCTTATAGATATTGCAAAGGATGTCTTGAGAGATCATGGACACACAAACACAAACCAACACTAACACATACACACACAGACATATATATATATATATATATATATATATATATATAGAGAGAGAGAGAGAGAGAGATAGTCATCCACAGTCACGGTATTTCAACGTTTACGTCTCATCAGTGTGGATAGACTTAACAGCTACTTCTAGCCGAGAGCAAAACCTGACTGACATTTCTGCAGTCCGACATCTTCCCTCTAAGCTGTAGGTGTCAGTTAGAGGCGAACATTTTAACAGGTAAATACATACACCGGTAGATGTGTGTTACGGCCACCTAGAGAACTCGAGTCTGTAAACAACAGGCGAGTAATATATATATATATATATATATTATATATATATATATATATATAAGATGTGTATATATTCTAATCAACTTAGACAAGCGAAAATGTATGTTCAGACAATAAAACAAGAAATTCAGAAACATATTGCAAAGCAACAGATGTTTTTAAGCCAGGAGAAATTCAACTCATTAATATTTATAAGAGAACACAGGAAGCAACTACGATATTGAAAAACAGAAACTTGGCATTTTAGCACATTATTTAAACGAATCCTCATTTTTCTGATTGTAAAATTATTTTAACCACATTCAGCTCGCTATCAAAGATGGTGGACGGTCTGGCTTGGGGCTAGGGATTGTTTTTTAAAAAGATCCGTGAATAGTAGGTTAGAACTGCTTTTGGACAATCATTGCACAGGAATTACTCATAAATCTTCTTGACAATGAATATAAGGTAAAAATTAAAAATAAGATATTTTCAATGCAGCTTCATATAGGAAATTTCATATAGGAAATTTGATTCCTAAAAACTTTACATTTTTCTAATTTTATATATGGTGAAGTTAATCATAGTTGTCTTCCTCTGTATCAGCTACCTATTCAAAAAATTTCTACCTTAATCGATCACAGTTGAATTATCTATACATATATAAAGGACTCATTTACTATCACCAGAGCTTGCTTTTTATGCAAAACTAATGAAGACTTTATTTATATTCGTGAAAGTATTTAAAAAATAGAATTTGAATAGTGAGAGAAGGGAGAGATATTGGTAATGTTCGTGATTAAAACATAACCAAATCAATTATGAAAAACCAATTAATCAATGTATCTGTGAAACTACCCTTTTTTCACCCACCCCCTCTACCCAGGCAATGCCGGGTAGCTGCTTCTAGTATTTAAATAAAGTTTCAATTCAAGTCATTACCTCGTTCTCATTTTATTACATCACATACAGTTTAGTTTTGTTTAATAAAACTTTATCGGTGAATAAAGTTTCTTTTGTTTTAGCTGGAGATTTTGAATAACTTTTGCCGTATCTCTAAACATAATTTACTTAGTAAAGCATTGTTTATCAGGTTTAGCTCAGTCTGTAGCGCATCCGCATGGGAATCGCAACGTTCTGGGTTCGATACCGGTCCCAGCCAACTCAGCGCAAAAGTACCAAAGCTTGGGTAATCTGATCTGTACGGTAGGTGTGGTGTTCGACCTCAGCAAAAAACTTCCATGGTCAAGCGAAAAAGGAATAGACTCCCTCACTGTCCGGCTGATACCGACAATAGGCCACTACGCCAATGTTACTTTTTTAAAACTATTCACTGTGATATCATAGATATAACAGACTCTGGACTAAAAAAAAAATAAGTAAGTAAAGTCGTCGGGTCGGCCTAAAGTCGGTATCAGCCAATCAGCGAAGGAGTCTATCCCCTTTTCACTTGCGCTAGATTAAAGAGATTATTTTAGCGTCTGAGGTGGAGCGCCACACCTACCGTCAGCTCCTTACTTTACCGCACAGATCCCTGTGCTACTCATACCGCTGAGTTGGCGAGGACCGGTATCGAACTAGGAACCTTGTGGTTTCTAGCCGAACGCTCTACCGACTGAGCTAACCCGGATAATAAGTTTGCTCCTATCTCGGAAAGAAGAAGGGAAAGGAGGAGGAGAAGAGAAGGAGGAGGAGATTGAACGGTGAAGATTGTGACAGAGGGGAAACAAAGGAAGAGAATATTACTAAAGCCAATGAGAAGGAGAGCAAGAGACAAGAGTCACCGCACAAAAAGGTCGAATAGAATCGAAAATTTTCCCCTTATTCTTTTCACATAAATACATAATAACCTTTGAACAGGCAATAAAAAAACGAATCCATGTGTTTGCGTGGAAATTTTTCACAAGTTCATTTTCTATTCAAGTAATGTTAACTCGCCAAATGAATATTTCCGAATGGTGTGTGTGTGTGTGTGTGTGTGTGTGTGTGTGTGTGTGTGTGTGTGTGTGAACTGGGGCACTCTAATTTGAAATCGAGAAAACCATAGAAAATGTACTGATATGAAAACATGCAAATCACGATGGGATTTTTTCCTTCTTTGTGGTGGATTGAATACTCACTCATTCGAGATTTTCAAAAGTCGCTAATGAAAAGTTGAAACAAGCAAACAACAGCCCGAACCATGAAATAAAAAAAAAATTTCTCTATTATAAAATTCTAAAATAAACAAAACATTCAGGACAACGAAAAGCAAAAGCAAAACAAATAAATAAATAAAAAGTATTTAAAAAAAACATTAAGACGGAAGTTTAAATAAAGAACAACACAGCAGAAAACGTTCACTCCATTTTGACGATCTCAGTCCTGTCTTGAAATATAATTTTGTTTTTAGTTCTAATAAGGCGTGCAATATCACAACACATCAAGTCGATCACGTTATGATTATTAAATCAATAAACTACAAGAACAATATGCTGGCAAAAAGTGGAACGAAACGAATATCATAGAAAGACAAAATAGTATTCAGTAGAATAATGTTTTATTCGAGTCGAGAAGACGCCAGAGAAGGGTACAAGAACAAAGAAGGTTTTTGAAAGTACAAAGTATGAGAGGGCACACAGTTGAAAACAAAAGAACAAGTTGATATAACAAAAAAAGAAAAAAAAAAAAAAAAAGAAAGGGTCTTGAAAAGATGAAATAAAAAGAATAATTGAGAAATAAGGGTTTAAAAAGGGGGGTTAAAATGTAATGTAAAAGTTTTATAAACGTATTTGAAAAGAAGAAGAAAAAAATCAGAGTTGAGTCTGCGGACAAATTCAAAAACTGTTAAAAATTCACCAAATCAAAATTTGTCTGAGAGGAAATAAATTTTATCTTTCAGTAAATTCGTTTAAATTCAACTCAAATTAATCACTCACACGCGTGTACATGCGGTTTTCAAACGATTGCTTGATTTGAAAATCGCTTGGTTTGAAAATAGCATAGGTGAGAAACTGTCAGTTACCAAAAGCCGTTGACTTCACGTCTTCACTAACCTAACCTAACACACACACATACACACACACACACACACACATATATATATATTCTCTGAGCCCTCTTTGCTTATCAATATAGAAAACTATATATATATATATCATCATCATCATCATCATCATGCCGTGCAAGTAGCATGGATATCCATGACAATCTCTCGCCAACCTTCCCTATCATTCATTGCCTCTGGGATCTCTTCTGCGCAGCATCCAGCATCCTCACATAGTTGGTCAATATAGGTCCTGGCTGGGCGGCCCACGCTAGCATGCCCATGTGTTGGCTTCAACAGGAGTATGTCGCTTATGAACTCGTCCTTGCTTCTCCAGCAGTATCCCGCATGCCTAGTCCGAGTTATATCCACATTCTCCTCTATTCTCAACGACATTTTGTCGAATAGTCATATGGAAATCCGATCTCACTGACAAGCTAAAGCGACAATTCTTCCTTGTGTAGTTATACCATTATTGCTGTATGGATGCACCACCTGGACCCTAACGAAGCGCATTGAGAATAAGCTAGATGGGACCTGCTCAAGAATGCTGCGTTCAGTCTTAAACAAGTCGTGGAAACAACGCACCACAAGGAGAAAGCTGTATGGCCACTTGCCCCCCCCCCATTTACCAAACCATACGAGTAAGACGGACTAGGCATCATTTCTCCAATAATAATAAAAATTAACCTATATATATATATATATATATATATATATATATAAAATAAGTCGTTGAGAATAGAGGGAATGTGGATATAACAACACAACAACTAAATTCAATTGAAATTTCGCATTATTAGCTGAAGCTTTTTAAAATTTTGAAAACTAAATTCAATTGATATTTCGCCTCATTATTGGCTGAAGTTTTTCAAAATTTTAAAAAAGCTTCAGCTAATAATGAGGCGAAATTTCAATTGAATTTAGTTGTTGTGTTGTTATATCCACATTTTCCCTCTATTCTCAACGACTTATATATATATATTATATATATATAATATATATATATATATATATATAGGTTAATTTTTTATTATTATTGGAGAAATGATTATAGAGGGCTCAATTACTTCTGTAAGAGCTGTATTTATTTATTTATTCATATTAACTAATACAAATGAAAAGTCTGTCTAACCATTGGTTTCTGAATATCACTTTTTCGGTGTTAATTGTCGTCAGAGAATATATATATATATTGATGTGTTGGTGCTGAGAGAGTTATTTAGCAGGGTCCCCACTCACCAAGAACCGATATTAGCTTTAGTATATATCCGTGCTTTACGGTTAATGAACACATCAGAACAAAAGATAAAATTTGTAGCTATAAGAACATTCACCTTTTTGTATACATAATATACAATGGTATTAAGAAGAAAAAATACACAAAGTGTCCCAACAGCTATATATATATATATATATATATATATATATATAATATATATATATATTGCTGCATAAACAGACAGAATGAGAATAGTTTACTTTATGAGAGAAATCAAAATAGCTATATGGCTTAACCATTCTCTGACTGGGTCCAAGACACGTCTATCCTGTTCCAAGAATAGAGGCAAAAGGGTCGAGAATGAGGTTTCTTAACTATCATGTGACACTCCACAAGGCAGGCAACGGACACGTCTATTCACTTGGATATGATTATTATTCTTCCCTCCCAACAAACATATGTTAATTTAATTTTACTTAAAAGATGTTATTTTTAAACCAATTTTGCTGACGGATATACACATACATACACACATATATATATATATATATGTGTGTGTGTGTGTGTGTGTGTGTGTGTGTATATACAACCATCATCCACATGAACTCTCCATATATATATATATACATATATATATATATATATATATGGAGAGTTCATGTGGATGATGGTAGTACCAGTTTTCAGAGCGAAAAAATCGTTCATGAAAACCTAAAGCGTCAACTTCTAAAGGTTACACCTGTCATATTGGAGAGAACATGGAGGGTTGGAAATATCAGACATGTGGTCGAACTCTGCTTTCTAAGGCTGGATATGTCAATCATAGGAAATCTCACCAGGGTCAATCTATGCAAATTCCAGGAACAAACAATGTGTCTTGTGCTATCTGTGGCAAGGTCTGTAAGTTGGCTTCTGGTCTTAAGAGACATATGGTGGAGCATAAGCATCAAATTTTATCATCTGATTCATCTGAATCATCTTATTCATCGGGAAGAAGTCCTTCAATGTCATATTTGCATCAAACTTTGTGGATCTGCAGCAGGTTTGATGAGTCATTTGAGGGCTCATGCAAGGAAGGTTCTGGTGGTGGAGTTATAGGATTGTGAGGGACGGCAATGATCTGTAAAGATTATGCTA
>CM042138.1:53236859-53244359 GCA_023376005.1 Doryteuthis pealeii
TGTATCCGAGTAGTTTTTCTGGGTTTATTTGGTAGAATATCTGTTTTAGATTTGTTGTTTGGTAGTATTTTTTTCGTATTTGTTTTAGGTTGCTACATTCTGTTAAAATGTGTTTGATTGTGTACGATTTTTGGCATGGTATGCAATATGGGGCTGCTTCTTTTTTGAGGAGGTATGAATGGGTGATGTATGAGTGTCCTATTCTTAGTCTGGATAAATTATATAAACTTATAAATTAGTATAACTGATATAGATGGATAATCCGAGGTTAATTGAATCTTTATTCACCCCATTTGCCGTTGCTAGTGATTGTTCTCTGAGTTCAGATAACCACCAGGATTTCCCAAATTAGAACATTGGCACAACTCAATACTTTGATTTCCCCTTTGTTAACCTTGCGTCAAACTAAGTAGAGTTTAGTGGATTACCAATAATAATAATAATAATAATAACAAAAGATTGACTAATCACAGTTGCAAAGTCTGCAGATGATTGCACAATTGAAATATTGGTAAATCGATAACTGATCGATTTTGTAACTGTCGTCATAAGAATTAGATTTATTGCGTGACATTTCGTTTAGAGCAATTTCCAGTGCCTTCTTTTTAAAGACTCGAACTTTGTCAGTTTTTCATTAAGCGACAATTTCAAAGAATCGCATACAAAGCAATATATATATATATATATATATATATATATATATATATATATATGTGTGCGTGAGTGAGTGATATTATATATATATATATATATATATATATATAAGAGAGAGAGAGGAAGAGAGAGAGAGAGAGAGAGAAGAGAGAGAGAGAGAGAGAGAGAGAGAGAGAAGATAGAGATTTTAAGGTCAGTGCTCTTTCACTACCGGTACGGCAGTCTATGTTCGATCCGATGTAAATTATCAGGATTTCAAACGCTGATATTTAATGGATCCAAGTTATTGTTTGAAAAATTCAAAAAAGCTGAGTCAGTATCTACATTTTATAGAAATTTAACATTCAGAACTACAAACTATGACAATATTAACACAATTGTCGGAAAGTTTTCCTAAAGTTCCTGTTTGAAAAAAAATGAAAAGATGGTTTACCTTATTTAACGAAATGTCTACGTAAATTACGAAAGAAATAGGGGTAAATGTATGGGTATTAAAAAAATAAAATTAAAATAAATTAAAAAAAAAATTTATCAAACTTGTGTTTGAGAAATTTAAAAATAAATTTAAAATATGTTAAACTAAAATTTGTGTAATAGGTTATCATAAAATTATGAATGAAAATGTTTATTTTTTTTCAAATTGTTACAGCTTAACAGTGAAACCTTGATCGGCAACACAAAGATGCCATGATAAAAAGTTATGCAGAAATTGGTGAAAAACAAATATATCGCAAAACATATGTCGCATAACATGAATCAACAATACAGTTATATATAATAAATTCATATGAAATAGTTATATACAAAAAGTGGGTAGTTGATTGAAGAAAAGCCAATGCACAATCTTCCAACGGGGCACAGATTCTCAGCAATCACCGTTTCCTTCTCGAACTCTCGAACTCGCCGGTTCAAATCCTTGGTCAGATGAACAATAAGCACCATCTCTCCATCGTCGACACTGTCACTCCTTCCACTGCCTGGTTCGTTCTGTCCCAGTGTGAACAACTGCCTGCTTTTATTAGAGCTCACCCAGCCGCCATGCAAATTACATCTCGTACCGTTCGAGGCTTTCATGCACGTTGGGAGGATCAGCCATGCCCATTACATAGATTAATCGGGGACTCTGCCTAATCCTGATTGCTTTGGTAGTCTAATTCGTTAAAACGTCATCCATTAATGACGAACACCCGAAGTAGAAAAAGCAAAGTAATTTCGAATCTCTTTCTAAAGATCTATATTATTCTAAATTCTTAAATTTCTGATTGAACCGTCAACGAATGCATCGGTTTTTAACGCTGATAAAAACAACAAAAATACGAAATATATTTACTATTTAGATTTTTCGGACTGTTGTCCTCATCTTTATTGATATCTATATACAACATTCCGACCGATGTGGCCCCAGCCTTCTGAGTCCATTATTTAATCCATTTGGGTAGATAGTTTTCATTTCATTAAACATGACAAAAAGGTTCCTAAGTTCGGTAAGAAACACCTGAGGAAGGCCGGAGCGCACATCAGCTGGAACGTTGTGTATATAACAATAAAGATGAGAACAATAGTCAGACAAATTTAAATAATACAAATTATTAAGCCTCATGTAAAAAACAGGGATGAAACATAGTTTAATATTAGTATAATATTAGTTTTAATTAGTTTAATATTAGTTGGTTGGTTGGTTGGGTTTTTCAGGAAAAAAAAATTGAAAAAAAATGCTATATTTTGCCGAATACATTTTTTGTTTCATTCATTCTTGTTGGGTATTCAATTTACTTTCGAACTCTTTTAAAACTCATTCTTACAGGTGCACCGAGTGAGAGTAGACCTGGGAGTAATGGTGATGAAGGGATAATCCACATTCCCCAGAGCTTCTCACCACTAAATGCAGTTTAACGTCATACCCAGAACACTAAGACCCTCAGTCACTGCCTTCTAACACATATGATAAAAAGTGTTAGGGTTTGACATAAGGGAATAGAGTCACTAAAATTATATTAGTGCTAAGGCTTGCGTAACAAGCTGATTGATTGTGTGGACCTCTCCGACCGCCCGTCAAGCCTAATTAAGGACAAAGTAAATTGTTGCATTACATGACTACTCAGCCACCGGATTACGTCCTTAAGCATCAAGAGTTGCCACCCATCGCCAACAGGTGGGGAGATTTTACCCACCTGCGAAGGTGTACCCGGCAAGCCGACAAGACGGTTTAATCTATCTATACATATATAAAGGGGTGCGTGAATCTGTATGTCCGGAGGAAAATAAAACAATTGACGACAAAGTAAATATATATACACATTAAATATCACCAGGGCTTGGTGTTTTAGCAAAAATAATGAAGGTTTGATTTATATTCGTGAAGATAATTAAAAAGAAATTACATTTAGATTATAACAGCATAGATTTCTTTTTTTTGATTTAATATTTCAAATAGTAGACATTGATTTTTATTTTCAAAGTGGCTGGATCAACGCAACGTCTTTTTTACATAGGGATTTTAATGGGTCATACTACCAGGATCCAACAATAATGGATCTATGGGATTAACCTTTTTTGCATCCCCTCTACCCAGGCAACGCCGGCTAGCCGCTTCTAGTATTAGCAATAAAAGATGGCGTAGTAATTGATATATGTAATGTCGCATTGCAAAATCAACTTTAGAGTTTTATCTTCTAATTTAGAAATTGTTAAACAATGTATCGGAAGATAATGTTTCGATAAGAAATATTAAAAACAAACGAAAAAATGAATTCATCAAAGTTAATATACGTCATCGTAGAATTACCAAACAAATTTTGATTGGAAATACAAGAGTGATTGTGAAATTTGTCACATTTTATCTACGTCAGCGCCACTTTATTAATCTAAACACCTTTTGAAATGTAAAACAAAACAGTTTTCCCCGCAAGTTAAAAACAAAAAAGTGTTTCATATGTCTACAATTGCAAAAAACAACAACAAAAGTAGTAGTCGTAGTAGTAGTTGTAGTAGTAGCATTCCATGAACACCTTCGAATTGTCACACTGTTTGGTATATTAGTGTCTACAAAACTTAAACTTCTCATCCAACTAATTCAATCGATAAAAATCAATATTGCTCAACGCCAATAAGTTTCAAATAAATAATAAAGCGTAAATAAAAAAAAGATATCGGTTAAATCGAACTTAACGTGGTCAAAATCCACCATCGTATGTCACCCTGCCGAAAAAGAAAAAAAATACCAAAAATCAGGGTGTACGGACAGTCTCTCTTGTCTGAGGGTGTTGGTGAATCTCCCGTGTCAGGAGACGCTATTTTGGTCACGTGCCACAGGAACGCAAGGAGAGAACGCTCTTCTTCCGATGCCACTGAACAAGCCTGGACGTGCTTGTCATCTCTCTCCAGCAGACACCTATGGTGCACACCAGACGCTACAGCCTACTTACAGTAAGTGGTTACCACTTTGTCTATTAACACTATTGTGTATGTTTGGACACTTGTGACATTAAATAGCCTGGGGAACTTTGTTCCCCTAATATGTTATAATAAAGTTATATAAATGTAACTAACGCGTTTGTTGTTTTCCTAACTGAAGTATTCCGCATTGGGTACTTATCCTTTAAGTAGCCCAGTGTTTTATAAGAACCAGAGTTAACACTCTGTGGACATCTTATAAGGGAATTAACCGAATTTAATGAAATTTTCAGTGTTGATATATTAATGAGTAAAATATATAATGCATCAGTTATTTTATTTAAAATTTTTTAAAGATTTTTTCAGGTCAGTTAACTTTGAGGCGTAACACAGATTCTAAACATTCAATAAAGGCTAATAAAGATATAAACGTTTATCAAGCAATGGCAATACTCGAACACGAGTTTGCTGCCATCATGTATGTATGATACTGATTACGTCACAAATTACGTCACAATTAAAAGTTCGATTGTTTCTCTGGTATTACTCATTTAAAAAAAATCAGAACACACTGTCCTGAAGATGATCTTATGTTTAATGGCTGATATTTTGTTTCTGTTGTTTTATTCTATTTCATATTCAAAATAATTTTAAATAGAATAATGTGTGTGTAAACAAATTTTGATGGAAACACGCGTTGACAAATAACAATGATAAATTTCATCCATACGAAAGTATTTATATTTTTCTTTCAATTATCCTTTCAACATATCCGTCAAATTCGTGTCTATTTCTCTCACTTATATATATATATATATATATATATATATATATATATATATATATATATATACAAAGTGTTGTTCTGGTTCCAACGGGAGAAAATTCAATATTTATAAAAAAAAAGAAGGTCCGCAAAATAGATTATGTTTTTAGAAAATAGAAATTACTATGTAATGTAAAAGACACACACGAATCTTATTTTAAAATTCAATTCTTATGTATATATAGACACCAAATACAATCATGTACATAGACACCAACCACACACACACACACACACACACACACACAAAGTAAACATAGACACATATACATAAACACCCCCCCCAAAAGAAATTTAAGTAGAAAAGCACACAAATTCTTGAGAACAAAAAACAAATTACAAACACACACACCTGACATATCAAATGAACATCTGATGAACTATATCAGAGCAACCCTAATAAAAGAGTCATAAAAACTAAATTTATAAGTTTATTACCCAGCCACCCAAAAACCAAAAACACCTGTTTAAAACACGAATGTTAAAAATGAAATTCCTTTATATTCCACTTAACAGAGAAGTTAAATATTTATGTATATATATATATATATATATATATATATATATATATATATACACGCATGTAAGAATTCATTTTCATATTATTGACCAAAGCCTGAAGCACATACCAGAAGATCTGAAACACGTGTCGTATATGTAAGATAAAAGTAATAAAAAATATTTTCTAAAAACATAATCCATTTTGCGGACCTTCTTTTTTATAATATATAACTAAGAGAAATAGACATGAATTCAACGGATATGTTGAAAGGATAATTGAAAGAAAAATATAAATACTTTCGTATGGATTAAATTTATCATTGTTATATATATATATATATATATATATATATATATATATATATATATGAATTTATCATTGTTTATATATATATATATATATATATATATATATATGTGTGTGTGTGTGTGTGTGTGTGTATTGGGGATATTGAAATGCTATTTGGATCCTCCATCCGGATGTAAAGAATTGAATTCGTTTGAAGTGAAAAATCTGTATAATTTGGTCGAATTTAATGGTGTTATTCGATGCTGTTACTATTGGAACCTCCCACATTTGGTAGACAACAAAGAGAAGGGGCAAAAAATTCAAGCCAATATCAATTGCTTCATTGATGCATTTCACTTTTCTTCATGACCCTTACCCCCCCCCTTCATAATCTTCGGCGTCATTATTGCCATTGTCAGAATCAGCGTCATTATTAATGTTTATTAAGATCAACATTTCCTCATTTCACATATTTATTGGATATTCTACATATCGTCACTAGTAATTGTAATCCGATGTTTAACCTCCTCAGACAAACAAGGTCAAGGACGTCCTAAACATTTTCGCTCAGTTGTTGTTGTTTTTTGGAGGGTAGATAAGATTTCCAATTTTTATTTTTTGTGTTTTTTATATATACTAGCAAATATATGCACCCTCCGGGTGCAAGTATTTAAGTTTTAATGAAATGAAATATATTAAATTAGAGGCAGACAAAAAGATATGTAACAGAGTGGGGGTATAATAGAAAAATAGAAATGAAACTTACTCTTCCATCACTCCCGTCTTTAATTGCTGAATTTTACTTATTTAACTATTTAGTTAAATTAGGAAATAAAGAATAAAATGACAGTTATTTTTTCTTGTTAATGGATTTCATTTAAGATTCATTGAAGAGATTTTTGCTTATATTCATTAAAATAAAACCAAACAGTTAGAGATCAATAATACTAAGCACATATTTAATAAAATCACATTTTTAATATCAATATGCAAATTAGCCTTCCCATTCACACTGCAAACCGCTATTTTTTGTATATATAGCATGTTATTTGTATGTAGATATGGACAACACTAATAAAAAGGTGAAGAAATTTTATTAATAATTGAGGTTTAAATATAAATAAAATCATGGAGAATGTGATGTAAATAACTATGTTAATTGTGACTCGATTAGTAATATAGTTTCGGTTACAGACAGAAAAACACACAATCTCCATTATAATAAGATTTTGAGATAGACTGTTAATATTCAATGAATTTTTTTAGTTAGTATTCAATAATTTTTTGCGGGGGGGGAGATTTTCATCTTTATTTTTTGTGTTTTTTATATATTTAAAAAATATATATGTATTGAGATAGAAGTTAATATTCAATTAATTTTTTTAGTTAGTATTCAATAATTTTTTTGAGGCGGGGGGGGGGGGGTCATCTTTATTTTTTGTTTTATATATTTTAAATATATATATATATATATATATTGAGATAGACTGTTAATATTTGATTAATTTTTTTAGTTAGTATTCAATAATTTTTTACGGGGGGGGGGAGATTTTCATCTTGATTTTTTGTGTTTTTTATATATTTAAAAAAAATTATATTGAGATAGACTGTTATATTCAATGAATGTTTTTAGTTAGTATTCATAATTTTTTGCGGTGTGTGTGTGTGTGTGGGGGGGAGATTTTCATATTTATTTCGTGTGTTTTTTATAGTTTTTTTAAATATAAATTTTGAGATAAACTGTTAATATTCAATGAATGTTTTTGACTATCACGGCATTATAGTTCTTTTTAACTGAAACTTTGTGATGATTTGTGATTAATATTCAAGGGATATT
>CM042138.1:53246859-53264359 GCA_023376005.1 Doryteuthis pealeii
ATTGGTAAAAAAGTGAAGAAAGAAAGAAAGAAAGATTAACTTCATATGAATAATTATCATAATTTTGAATGTAAGATAGACTCATTTTGAATTATGAAATGAATAAAAGAATTCTTTTTTTTTAATTAGAAAGCAATATGTAAAATGAAGATAAGTATAATTAATTGACTGAAACGTTCGACAGACACAGATCGATATTTTCTTAATACAATTCCTTTTAATCAACGAAATGTCATTCTTTGTCAATTCGTGAAAAGATATTTTAAATTGAAAAGACAATTTCGCGATAAGAATTTAAAAAAAAAATGATAATGTCAATACCGCTTGTTGCTCGGCTGCAGAATTGGGAAATACAAAAAGAATGTCTGTTGCCAATCGTCCGTTCATGAATCCAACATTTTGTTAATTCAAAACTTTTTAAAGTTATGACTCAGACATTTTTGACAGGTTATATTTATATACAACCATCCATATAATACGAACCATGCACTCTTGACACTGTTGGAGAAACCGGGACGAATTCATAAGTGACATTCTTCTGTGGAAGCCAGCATATTGGCACGCCAGTGTGGGCATCTAGAAAAGAGATACATTGACCAGATCGGCATGGATGATGGATGCTGAACAGAAGACCCACCAGGGGAAATGAATGTTAGGATGGGTGGCGAGCGATTGTCACTAATAGCACGACATGATGATAATGATGATGATTATGTTTATACAAAAGTCGAATTCACAAAAGTCTTCTTGGCAAACATTTTAAATAGAAAAAATAAGATTTGTTAATAGGCGTACACCCTTGTGCAAATTAATTGAAACAACGACTTTAGTTTCCTTTCTTTCATCACACGATCAGGTTCTGGCCCACTGGGGTGACAGGGTGTAAAAGATTTCTATTTTTTTCTTCAGATAAGGTCATTTTCAGTAGTGTGCAATAATATGAATCTATTTTCGGGGTGTATAATGAATTTGTTGGGCCTGGAAATCTTCTTTATGTAGCAAACGGAGCTATACAGTGGAAGCTGACGGTAGGTATGGCGCTCCACCTCAGCAAAAATCTCCCTTGTCAAGCGCTAGTGAAAAGGTGATATACTCCCTCCCGTTTTGGCTTATACCAACAATAGACTACTTACAAGCTTTACTTATAAGAGACAATTCGGTGTGAAACAGGTAATGTCTATATTCCTGTTGGTTGGTTGGTTGGTTGGTTGGTTAGATTTTGCGACAAACCTTGGGTTACTTTATGCCGAAGACATTTTTGTTTTATTCATTATTGTTGGATATTCAATTTTTTTAAAACTCATTTTTTCTTAAATATGTTCAACCTATTGATGGGACCCTAAGAAGTACTACCACTTCGATTCAGAGTGAACCTAGGGGTAATGGTGATGAAGGGGTACCACACACTTCCAAAACACCAGAACTGGAACCTCACCACTAAAAGCAGTTTAACGTCATATCCAGGATCAACAGACGATTGATTGGAGACTGTCTGTCTAGCTTAAGTAAGGGCCAAAGTAGAGTGTAGAGTGTTGCATTTCATGGACTTCTCAGCCACTAGGATTCTGTCGTTATTCATCACGGGTCGCCACCTACAGCCAACAGGTAGTCCCTTTGTGGGGTCTTATCTCTAGATGCAGTCGGTGTATTGTACAGTCCCAGTCGACAGGGCAATAATATTCAGGTGATCGTACACGGTATTGCATATTTTCTGAAAACGTGAAAAAAGAAATAATGATTGGTTGATATTTTGGGCGAAAGAAGTTTTGAGAGCTACCCGACTATTTCGCAGTAGAGAAATTTATCGGTGTTACAGGAAAAGATTCAAATACCCAAATGAAATATGGCGCCTTTTAATCTACTCCCAAGGGTTGATCCAAAATGAAAGATAACTGATCAAATTAAATTAACTTTTCTGACTGAAAAAAAGAAGCATAGTTTATCGATGGAAAATCTTTTAAAGTGATGAGGAGTGTGAAACTTTTCAATATCAGAAATAAACAAAAGATCTAAATCCAAATAGACGCAGAATTATTTGTTAAAGCGAATCCAAACCTCCGATCGACGGGCTGTATTTACAATTCCCTGTCAAATTAAGAAAAAAGTACAATTGTCACCCCCTCCTTTCAATTTTTCTAAAATTCTTTCTGTGAACTATGTTAACGTTAAACACCCCCCTAAATTTGAGCTTCCAGTTAAAAAAAATTGGAGTTATGTCGATTTTCAGCTCTTCTAATATGGTGGGGTTTGCGAAAAATGGCGACTTTTTGTAATCTATTTTTGTCTGAAAAATTGTTTCTAGGGCCTTTCTACTACTAAAAATTAGTTTATAAAAGCATTTTGGCCCAAGGAACCCCAAAATGCTAAAAAAATATCTTAAAGTCAACCAATTTTAAGTTATTAATGATGTCTGTTTTTCATAGCAAGATCAATATCCCGATATGGCACTGCTTCTATGACAAAAATGTTTTTTATTATTATTTCTCATATCATAATCCACACTTGGACAAAATTACAGAAAAATTGAAGGGGGTGGGTGACATGGCCTGGATAATTTGTCATGGGATTACGTGAAAGATAAAATGTATCTCCTCTCATTAAATACCAAGAATAAACACGCATATCCGATTTCAATATGCTTAAAATATACTTACTGTTGCAAATGTGTATATATGTGTATATGAATGTGTCCACTGTATAATGTTTGACATACGAATAATATTCTTCTCTGCATTATATATATTAAAAAGAAAGGAGATTATGTTCAAAATATTTGTTATATAAAGTAGATGTCTATCTTCATTTCAAACTTATCAATGTACTTACGTAGACATTATACGTATGGATGTGTGTGTGTATATGTATGCATGTGCGTGTGTACGTTCCTGCATATATGTAACAGTCTATCCGTGTATAACCGATTCTGAACAAGAAATAAAATATTCCAATTTTAAACTGATTTTTCCATCACTTTTATTTGATTTTATGACCCATTGAAGCTTTTTATAGTCGGTTTATTTCAAAAGATACCAGGATATTGTATTTAAAAAAAACTTTTAAGCCAAAACTTCAACTAGGAAAATCAGTTGAATATGAGCATAAGGGAAGCAATAAAATTGCCTATCATAAGTGTTTCAGTTCGGTAGGAAATCAGACATTAAACTCTAAGTAAATTGGTTTACAAATATTGCACAAGTGGAAAAGTGGAGTGTTACATGTCATGGACTAAACAAATACCAGGATCCCGTCCTTAAGCATCACGGGTCGCCACCCACGGCCAAAAGGTGGTCCATCGGGGGATTTTACTCCTATGCAGAGACGCAGTTAGCCCCAGCCGACAGGGCGGTCTGTCTTGGTAAATTGAGTTAATTTTTGAACACAACTTGCGGATAAGAATCCTCTCCCATGAGATTGACCAATGATATTTGTTTAATGTTTCCCAACAAAAAAAAAAAAATACCAATTACTCCCGAGAAGAAAAAGAATCTATGGGACAAAACATGTTACAAACGACAGAAAGAAGGACAATAATTTGGAAAATCTATGAAATGATGAAATCTTTTGATCTGAAAAATAAAATCAGGCACTGGAGAAAATCTGTAGAATATCCGATCAGAAACATTATATCAAAAACAATCATGGGACCATTAATCCGAATAATTTATAGAATAATGTTCATCTCAAAACTTCAGACAACTTTGATATTCTCTTGTCCGTAATTTTAAATTAGATTTGGTTAAATGCTCTATCGATTTTTTAAAACAATTTTTTATTTGTTTAACATTTTTTCTTCGTGTACTGCTGTTCCTGGTCGCTTCGTGTTATTGTCACCGTAGAACTTTACGTATGAAATCCTCGACTAACGAAAAGACAGAAGCCATTATTGAACACAAAAAGAGAACACTTCAATATCGATTGATGTTCGAATCGATTGGATTCCTAGCCGATTTCTATTGTAAGATGGACTCAATACAACGCTTTATAATATACTAGACAAAACAGAATTGAATTATACAAAAGAGTAAACACCCAGAAAGAGCTGAGAGTCACAAACAAGTGAATTATGCAATAGAGTGTAAAGACATGGCTCAACTTGTAAGAATGCAAACTAATTAAACAAGCCTGTTGAGTCCGGATCGATTTTTGTCAATGTTGAATTGTGCACTGAACAAATTATTTCTTTGTTCCTTTGTCTCAGTTTGGAATATTCACCAAAAATGTTTCAGTCCGAATCTTATTACTTTATGATATTTTAGAATAAGTATAACATTTTAATCGCAGTATTTCGCCCAATTGTGTCGTTGATTTTTCCCAGAGTTCCCTGAATTTTTAGATTAAGTCTTGCAATTATTGCAAGGATAAGTATTAACATTTCCATTAGCGTCTAGGGTTATTTTTGATGTTTCAGCCGATAGATCCTCAGGTATTCATTTTTAGTCTATTTCTAGTATTGTCTGAAATTCGAACCCAAATTCTTTGCCAAATTCACTCACATTTTAAAGTTTCGTTTCTGTCGCCACACAAATGGCACTGGCTATTATTATTTCACCCCATTCGAGATTTGCACACCTGCTGTAGCCGGTGGTTCACTGGGGGCTGAGTGACAGCAAGTCTCCTCAAGTCTCCAGGACTCTTCTGAGTATTCCAGCAAATCTCAATAATGCTGTAGTCTGGATGGTCTCGATCCTTCCTCTGATTTCCAATTTATCCAGGCTCTGGGGATTGTTCCAAGGGCCCCAATAACAATTGGTACGACCTTCACCCTCATGTTCCACAGTTTTTTCAGTTCTCTGGCAAGGTCCAAGTATTTGTCAATCTTTTCGCTCTCTTTTATTTTCACTCTGTGATCAGCCGGGACGGCAAAATCCACAAGATGACAAGTCTTCCTCTTCTTGTCAATCAAAACTTGGTCTGGTCTCCTGGCTGGGATTAGGCGATCAGTCTGTACCTCAAAGTCCCAGAGAATTCAGGCTTGTCCATTTAGTTGAATGGTGAAAATTGAATTTTTGCACAGTTCCCAGTGAATCACTTTCCCACCCAGTGTGTCTAGTCTTGTACTCTCTTTGTGCGAGTTTACTGAATTCGCTTATTATGGGATTGACAGTTCCGTCTCTTTCCCCACACATTCTACATTTGCTATTCTCCTGTGTCTTATCTATTTTTGCTTTTATATAATTTGTCTTTATAGCATTATCGTTGTGTTGCAATTATAAGAGATTCTGTTTCTCGCTTGAGATTGTTGTTGTTATTATTGTTGTTGTTTTTGTTTAATTTTCAGATTTACGTCCAGTTTCTCACAATCCTTCACCGGATCTCTAAGAGAAAGTGTGATGGAAGGTAGTGATTATATACATTTTATGCTCTATCTATACTTTCGAGTGTTATTTCTATTATCACAATGACAGTATTCTCCTAACGTGATGAGCAGATCTACAAAGTAAAATTGTGTGTATTTCATATAGGATGGGACTGCCTGTTGTCTTATTAATGTGTTTATGTGTCCTTTTGTATCATACTCAGAGCTCCCACTATTATTGGCACAGTGGTAGTTTTAAGTTGCCACAATATTTCAAATGCTTTTTCCATATCTTTGAATTTACTTATTTTATTTACTTATTTACTCTTTGATTGATATGACATAGCAATTAGAAGGCATGTTTTTATTTTATAGTCCTTAACTACTTGTGTATTGCTCTTTATTTTTTTATCAATTTGGATAGCAAAGATTCAGAGAATAGTAGCTTCTTTGTTCTCTTATTGGTTCTGTTTGGTGGCATTTATACCATTCTTCAGATTTCGATATTCCATAGTATCTGCACGTTTTTCCAATGAATTCAATATCCCAATTTATCATGCATTTCTTTATATTCTGTCGGTGTTAGGTTTGGGCAACCGGGCACTAAGTGCTGAATTGATTTAGTTATCGTATTTGCATGGTCTACATATTGGGTTTTACATGCTTTTTATGCTTGCCTAATAGTTTCTAGTCCTGTGCTGAAATTATTAACCCTTCTGTCTCCGTCGATAGGCCAACACCTTGCAGCCATTGATTAATTGTTGATATATCTACATCACATTTCAAATTCGTTGTGCATATCGTCAATGTAAAAAAAAGTAAAGTCGTCGGGGCGGCCTAAAGTCGGTATCAGCCTATCAGCGAGGGAGTCTATCCCCTTTTCAATAGTGCTAGACCAAGAAGATTGTTTTTTAGCATCTGAGGTGGAGCGCCACACCTACCATCAGCTCCTTACTTTACCGCACAGATACCTGTGCTACTCATACACTGAGTTGGCGAGGACCAGTATCGAACTAGGAACCTTGTGGTTTTCTAGCCGAACGCTCTACCGACTGAGCTAACCCGGCCCTATAAAGTTATTTTATTCCTAGGAAATTTTTAATTGATTTAGTCCTTGTGTTTTTGCTTCTTTCTTTATTGATTTAATTTTATGTGTATTTCTTTCAGTGTGAAGTCGAGTTAATTAGTAATTTATTTTTCTTTACTTATTGAATACGTTTTCCTTTACGTTTCGTATGTGTTTACTATCTGTAACATCCAATCTGTTATAGCCTAAATATATTTTTAATCTGAAGGTGGTTGTTTTGTAGGTCAATTCTTGTTGAATTAAACCTCTTCCATCATTTTCTCTCTTAATGTAAAGACGTTGAATATCTGCTCTTGGGTGATGCATTCCGTTGCAGGTTATTAATTTCCTAACTATAATATTCATCTTTTTATTTCTAAAATCTTAGGAACGTTCCAATGGTACCAACTACAATTGGTATCACTTCACCCTCCCATTCCACAGTTTTTTTTTCAATTCCCAGGCAAAGTCCAGGTATTTGTCTATATTTTCGTTTTCTTACAACTTAATGATCTGCTGGGACTACAAAATATACCAGTTGACAAGCTCCTTTTTCTGTTAATCAATACTGGGTCTGGTATTCTGGCTTGGATAAGGTTATCCATCTGTATCTCAAAGTCCCATAGAATTTTATGCGTTTCGTTCTCTAGGGCCGATTCTGGTTTGTTCATATAACATTTTGTTGTATGGTCAAAATATAATTTTTTGCACAATTCCAAATGAATTATCGTTCCAACCTAGTCACGTATAGTCTTGTATATTCGTTGTGCTAGTTTGCTGCATTCACTTATTATGAGGTTGATTGTCTCATTTCTGCTTCCACATTATGTTGTGTCTTATCTATTTTCGTTTTAATATAATTTGTTCCTATGGTATCGTGTTGTGCTGCAATTATGAGCGACTCACTTTCTCTCTTGAGGTTGGTTGTTCTAACCGTGTCCTGCTCTTTTCATGTGCCATATCTCCAATTTGTCGCTTGAAGTATCCATATAATTATTTTTCAGTTTTTCATTTTTTTTATGCTTTTCTGCTTGTTCATATATTGCAATTGCTGTTATTGGATGCTGTAATTAAACATTCCTTGCTATTTTTGTGTATTCTTTGAGTCATTGGGTTATTATTATTATTATTATTATTATTATTATTATTATCCGCCTTAGCCGGTGGTTCACTGGAGACTGAGTGACAGCAAGTTCCTCAGGTCTCCAGGACTCTTCTGATATTCTAGCCGATCTCATTATTGCTGTAGTCTGAATGATCTCGATTTTTCCTCTGATTTCCAGTTCATCCAGACTATTTTCTAGACCCTTTGGAATCGTTTCAAGGGCACCAATTACAATTAGCACAACCTTCACTTTCATGTTTCAAAGTTTTCTTAGTTCTCTGGTAAGGTCCAAGTATTTGTCAATCTTTTTACTTTCTTTCTCTTTCAATCGGTGATCAACCGGGACGGCAAAATACACGATATGACAATATTATTATTATTATTATTATTATTATATTATTATTATTATTATTATTATTATTATTATTTTAGTTTTCACACAACATTAGCTGATGGTATTCCTATCAATATTATTATCATCATCCTCATCATCACCACCCCCATCATCCTCATTATTATTATTATTATTATTATTATTATTATTATTATTATTATTATTATTATTATTATTATACACTTTGCAAGTTTTTCTTATCAGTTCTAACGGATGTTTTTCAATGAGTGACAGTAAGTTTCATTTGGTCTCCAAGACTCTTCTAGATATCCTAGCCGATTTTTGTAGCACTGAAGTCTGGATAGTTTCAATTCTTCCTTTTATCTTCCTTTTATCTCCAGTTTATTGTATCTCTTTTCCAGGTTATAATATACATTTTTCTAGTATCTTAAATATCTCATTTTTCTTTGTTGAAATATATTTCTACTGAAAAACAAAAACGTAAAGCAACGTGACTATGATATGCACCGCCGAGTAAGATTATATTCCAAATGAAATAAACATATGAGAAAAATCCAAAGTTCAAATTATTGCAGGTGTTTAAAATATTAAATTGAAACTTATCTCGTTTCTTTTTCGTACCGTTTATTTATTTTTTTTATCTAAACTTTCTTTCTTTGTAAACGAAAACTGAGAGGCTGGGAGTAGATGAAATTACAGCGATGAATTGTGTCGCTGAAACGAAAGATTTTATTTCGTGGCCTCAAGGCGGCTTTTTCAATTTCAAATTTACTTTTGATCATTACAATCACTAGTTATCAAAAGTAATCACATTTTATTGGCGTTATTTCTGTCAAAGACTCACACATGTACATGCATACATACATGCATGTATATATATTTATACATACATCATAGATACATAGATACATATATATATATATATATATATATATATATATATATATACATACACTATTATATATATGTATATATATATATATATATATATATATATATATATATATATATATATAATCACACATATGTATATATATGTATATATATGTATACACACGCATAATATATATGTATATACAAATACACACACACACATATATATACAAATACATACACACAAACACACACACAAATACACCCATATATATTATATATTATATATATATGTGTATATAATATATGTAATATAAACAGACACACACACCACACACACACATATATATATATATATATATACAAACACGCGCAACATACACAGACACACATATATGTATATACAAATACACGCATATACATATATATATACAAGTACACACTATATATATATATATATATATATATATATATATATATATATATATATATAAGTGTGTGCGCATGTGTGTATGTTGTGTGTAACAAGAAATGGTCTGCAAAGAAATATGATTTGGTTTATGGTTGATTTTACGGCATGTTAATTTTAATGCCAAAGACAGTTCAACGTCTATCGTCGCCGGTTAGATACAGTCCAGAAACTTATCTTCACAACCATTTCAAAAAGGTAAACACTTTATATTTTGTTGCAATATAAAAGTTTTAAGGGCTATCAATGTCGTTCAAAATCATTTAAAACATAATCTGAAACTAATCTATTTGATTCATAGTCGGGATATTAACATGTTCTTACATTCCGGATCAGAATAAATCCGCAAGTAATTTCAACGAATGGGTGACTCACCACTCCCCAGTATAAAAGAAATATGAAAAAATGAAAATAAATAATTGTTGACAAAATGTTGACTCCAGGAACATATGAGTGCTGGGAAAGCACTGAAAATGATTGTAAATTCCACTACTCCTCCTCCTACTACTACTACTGCTACTACTACTACTATAATTAATAATAATAATAATAATAATAATAATAATAATAATAGCGAAAATTGATAAGACCCAACAAAATAGTAAATGTAGACTTTGCGGTAATAGAGATGAGACTGTAAACCATATACTCTGCGAATGTAGCAAACTAGAACAGCGAGAATACAAAACTAGACACGACTGGGTTGGGAAGGTGATCCACTGGGAATTATGCAAAAAATTTTTTTGACCATACAACAAAATGGTATATGCATAAACCAGAATCTGTTCTTGAGAACGAAACGCATACAATTCTCTGGGACTTTGAAATAAAAAGGGATCACCTTATCCCAGCAGGAAGACCAGACCTAGTGTTGATAAACAAAAAAGACAGAACTTGTCAACTGGTGGATTTTGCAATGCCAGCAGATCACAGGGTGAAGCTGAAGGAAAATGAAAAAAATGGACAAATATCTGGACCTTACCAGAGAATTGAAAAAGTTATGGAATATGAAAGTGAAAGTGATACCAATTGTAGTTGGTGCACTTGGAACAGTCCCAAAGGGATTGGAAAAGGGTCTGGGAAGTTTGGGAATCAGAGGAAGGATTGAACCCATTCAGAACACTGCACTGCTGCAATCTGCCAGAATACTCAGAAAAGTCCCGGGGACCTGAGGAGACTTGCTGTCACTCAGATTCCAGTGAAAGACCATCAGCTAATGCTGATGTGAAAACTCAAAAGGAAATAAATATAAAACCCTTCAAGGACAGTCTTCACATGCGATATCTATGGTCAAGAATGCTTTGGGGAACATTGGACTTCACAATCACACGAAGCGCTGTAAGTTCAGTGATACAATAACTATATTGTCTTCCGAGACAGCAATGCCGATGAATAATAATAATAATAATAATAATAATAATAATAATAATTCGTCGGTTTAGCTCAGTCGGTAGAGCATCTGCCTCGAACCAATAAGTTCGGACTTCGATACCGGTACACGCCAACTCAGCGCACGAGCATTACGGCTTAGATCTGTACAATACGTGCGGAGCTGATGGTATAGCCACTCCACCTATTTTACTTACTCCTACTATAGTCTCATACAATTCCGCTCGATTGAATGTTCATTTTTTAGAAAGTTTCTAGTTATTTCTAAATGTTCTTTACTTTAAATATTTTTCAAAATATTATTCTTTTGTTATCTTTTCTTTTACAATTCTGACACAATATATTGTTGTCATTTTATGAAAAAAAGACCATTTCAAAATGAGGTATACAATTGTTTTGTTCGTCTGAAAAAGATAACAGTATCTTGTCGGTTGAAAATCTTGAATATTTTGGGAAGCTGAGTCGGCACAGGTTTTGAACAAATAAGTCGTGTACATTTTCCCAGTGGTAATAGTTTGTAATTAAATAAAAAAAACATGATCAAATGAAATTGGGAAAGTTTTACATGAATAAAATAATGTGAAAATAAATAAATATATAAGTATAAATAAGAAGGAAGACGGACAAATTTAAAAGGAAAAACGACCAAAGAATAGATAAAATCATCTAAAGATAGGAAAAAAGAAACAAAAGAAGAAAATGAATAAAATATAATTTAAAGAAATATTGATGAAATTAACATAAAGGACAAAAAGATATAAAGGAAAAGAAAGAAAAAAATAGATTGAAGTAAAAATGAAATGTGAAGAAAAGGATAAATGGTTGAAAATGAATGAAATACTGAAAATGAAAAAGAAAGCTGAAAAGAAGGAATTCAAGTATATAAAATAAAACCGCAGTTAGAAAGAAAGAAAAAAAAGAAAAAAGATTTTTAGAAAGAAAGAGAATGAAGGAAAAGACTTTAAGAAAGGGAAAAGGTAAAAGAATCGCAAAGCAACGAATAGATAGCTGTATGGAAAGAAAGAAAGAAAGAAAGAAAGAAAGAAAGAAAGAAAGAAAAATGTAATGAAAGAGAGGAAGAATGTGAATAAAGGAATAAGAGAGAGAAAACGAAAACTCCAATTTTCAATGCCTGTCAACTTAATTTCTCTTATTTGAAATTTGTCCTTACGTCCAATATTTTTTTTTTAAACTTCAGAGCTGAAAAAAAAAGTTCACTGTTCAGTTTTGTAAACAAAATAATTCTGCTTCATTTATTAAATTAAACTTGAACAAAGCTGCTTGTTTGAAAAATAGCAATTCAGATCGATAAAAATATTTTGTAAAAGATCGATCTTCGTGAGACGCGTCCGTATATTAAACAATGAACAACTAGTTTCAATCAAATCTCTTTTCTGGGTTCAATCCTTTCTGGATGCCCAATTATTTTGACTTCATATCAAACTAAGGTAAACTTAGCAAATATAAAATTTCTTCTCCTAATCTTAAATTCTTAACGATTCGTTCATTGGACTTATGCTATATTGTTTTGGTAGTTTTTTAAAACTATTTCAACATGTATATCTAATGGATAAACCGTTATTATTTCTCTGAATTATTTAGATGAGGATTGATGATCGTAGTCATTTCTTAACTTAAGTGTTATCTTCAGATGGAAAAAAAAGAATTTTGATTGGATGTAATTTACTGTGTGTTGAGTATTTTATCTGGATCTCTTTGTTTATATTTATTTGGGGTAATTTTTTACAAGCCAATGTCAGTTACTCAATTAAAAAAAATGCTTCACTATCTTTTTAATATTTACTCTAACTTTTTAAAACTTTTTTTTTCTTTTTAGAATAAAAGTTATTTTAGCTATTTTATGCATGTTTGTGAAAATGTGTATGTGAGGTTTTTTTCCCTCTCCCCAATACAACATTTTTCCTTGTATAAAACCAAAAATATTTTATGTTTTAGTATTGATGAGAAGCATTACCGAAACTTTTTGCTGTATTATTTCTGTTAATAACCAGGGAAGCATAAAGGTTCTTTTTAGTTTCGCGTTTTAAAGAAATACTTCGATAATTAAATTAAAATTTCCCATGTTATATTCATCTCTATATGAATAATAATTAACACAGCTTAACACCTGTACCCCATCTATGGTTAGCGAGTTGAGAACAGGATACACCCGTTCATTGAATAAAAGGTTGAGTTCAAAGTTACGACAAGAAGGTTCTCGATTATGACAAGAAGGTCCCCGAGTTAAAAAAAAAAAAAGGTTCCAGAGTTTGAAAAGGTTCCTGAGTCCGAAAAGAAATACCAGAGACAATAGTCCGAATAATCAAAATAATACTAAACCGTTATTAATGTCAAAGAAATTAAAGTTATTTGCATATTTTCTTTTTACCTTTCATGTACCGTGATTGGTTTTAATTTGAGTGCCATATTTTCTTTACTTCAATTGACGCAATGTCATTTTGGAATCGTTTTGAGTTAATTTTTGAAATTATTTGGATATATATATATATATATATATATATATATATATATATATATAAATCATCCACAGACACGTGTTTCGGCGTTTCACGCCTTTTCAGTGTGGCTAGATACAACTATCTTTAGCTGGGGTCGAACTCAGACTGACCGTATGGTAGCCCGATATCTTATCCCCTTGTCCACTGGCAGCTTTTGCGGGGACTGGTGTTTTTAAACTATTAAGTACATAGGTTTGTTTATGTATTTTACGGTCACTGAGAGATCAAATTTCCGGGGAAACGATCATTGCTTATGTGCTTAGTAGTGAGAGTTAATTTAAATTACCAATAAGAGAGCTCATATCAAATTTATGTGTGTGTGTGTGTGTGTGTGTGTGTGTGTCTGCTTGGATAGAATTATATGTTCTTTGAAGGGTAATTGTTTGATTGATAATGTGATCAGATCACAGCCAAAACGGAAGAAGTTAACAATAAACGTATACATATGGGCCACTGATCTGAGTTGGAAAAATAAATGCAATAACCATAAAATCAGCTTTATAAACAGAAGGTACGCCAACAGTACCAGGCTATATGGTGCACACACACACACACACACACACACACACACACACACACATATATATATATATATATATATATATTATCCACATCTGAGTGTTGCGTATATTTCCATTTTACGGAGTGACAATACATTACACTATAATATATATATATATAATATATATATGTATATGTGTGTGTGTGTGTGTGTGTGTGTGTGTACACCATATAGCCTGGTACTGTTGGCGTACCTTCTGTTTATAAAGCTGATTTTATGGTTATTGCATTTATTTTTCCAATCATTTAACCACTTTTCTCAAGTTTCCCTCTGATAATTGAGTACGCCACATGCAACTTCATGAAAATGTTCCTAATCAGAATATTTTAGTTTATATATATATATATATATGTATAAAACACAAACACACAGAGTCATATATATATATATATATATATATATATATATATATATTGTGCAGAATAACTTCTTAGCTGGCATAGATTATTCTCCGTTTGTGCCTCGGCATAAGACATTTGAGTGTGATTCAACTGTTACGACTGGTTTTAAATTATCTATATAAAAAAATATAAAACATTTAAAACATCTTTCTATAAATTCCTTTTAAGAATAAATAAAGCTAATCACATAGACTTTGATCATTTTAAACGGCTTCTTTGTAATTAAATGGAACTTATTGAAGTAAACAACCTGGCTTTAGACTTCAGTTTGAAACCTCTAAATGTTAATTCATTTCAAAGTACTTTTTTTAAATAAAAAATTGATTGGAATCTAATGTTAAATGTTTTCTATAACATTGTAGTAAGTAAAGTTGGTGGGGTGGCCTATCGTCGGTATCAACCAACAGCGAGGGAGTCTATCCCTTTTTGTTTGCGCTAGATCAGGGAGAATGGTTTGCTGAAATGAAGCGCCACACTTACCGTCAGCTTTAAGATGCTTTACTGCACAGATCAGAATACCCATGTTGTGCTACTCATGGGCTGGTTTGGTGATAAACGGTATTAAACCAGAAGCCTTGCGATTCCTTGGTGAATGCTCTACCAACAGAACTAAACCGGTCATATCATTTTTACTTTCGTTAAAAAGTGTTTTGTTTAGTTGGTTTTGTCATAAACCAGATGTTCAGTAGGGTACCATATTAGAAATTACTTGTTCATGGCATCGCCCCTACAAATTTCATGTGACAGACAGTATTAGGTTACATGTTCTTAGTAACAACATTTAATAACATTTAATAACATTTTCCATCAACAAAATAATAAATGTGTCATTCATGGTTTTAATATAATGTTAATATATTATATATGTTAATATGATATTTAGCAGAGAAGAAATTTGTTACGGATTTTTCCTTCGAGTTAGTGTTACATGATTAATAGGTTGCCTTTAAATTATGTACGCTAGTGTAGAAATTTGAAATAACGGTATTTTAATCATGGAAAAACCGTAAAAGTAAACTGACAGGGTTTGGCCTTTCACTAACCTTGTACCTGATCTCCGATTGGTCAAGCGATTCGGGCGAACAGGAAGTAGACTTAGGAAAGGGAGTTTTGGCTGTGGTAATCGGGGGAAGCAGACGTGTCTCCAAATTGGCTATTTCTCTCACATGTGATGGTTAACTTTGTCTAAATAACGACGTCTGAAAAATATCCAAATCTTTGTGTTCGTTACTAAGAACAACGACGGACACAGAAAGGTTTGGGAAAGGTTTGAATCCTTTGACTCCCCCCAGCTAAGGAATAAATAATAATACTACTTTTCTTCTACAAAGATGTAACGTTTGGCTTTAAGTAATTCATGATTGTTGATATGCCATCAAACAAAGAAACCAAACTAAACCAAAACTTTCATGAAATCTACAGAGAAGATGGTTGGATTTTACGGCATGTCAGCCCTTGGGTTATTTTATGCCGAAGACGTTTTGTTTTATTCATTCTTGTTGGGTATTTTACTCAATTTTTAAAAACTCATTCTTAATCTATAAAAAAACAATACATGGGACCCTAACATATGCTACCACTCCGGGTCAAAGTGTATTTGGGAGTAATGACGAAGAAGGGATACTGCATACTCCCCAGAGTTCCAGAATTGGAATTGCATTACTAGATGCAATTTAACATCCTACTTAGGACATTGACGGTTCTAATCTCCTTTTCAATTTAATGACTAAACCTATAAAAAATTAATACTGTAACATAAAGATAAATCAGCTCATTGATTAATTTTTAATTGTTCTTACGTATCTAGAATAAATACAAAATACTTATGTTAAATCTTTGATAAGAGTTATTAACATCCGATTAATAATAAACTATTAGCATAGTTTTCTTTGCTTAGCAATGTAAATATCTATATGTTGAGATATAATTTTGAGTTAATAAAATAATTGATGTGCTCGCACCGCTAAAATGAATCGTCAATGTCGATATATTTGAACCTTTTATTAAGATATTTAAAAATTGATTCTGACCTAATCTATAAAATTTAAATTTACGTATTTTTGAAAATTCGCACACACACACACACACACACAAACACACACACACATACATATATATATATATATATATATATATATATATATATATATATATATATATATATATATGTATGTATATATATCAATAACAAACAACAACTATCAAACAACAAAATATGTATATCTGGAATGAGTTTTAAAATTAGTAATTCATTGGTATATATTTAGTAAATGTGAAACTCCTTTTATACAATTTTAGGAAAATCTGACAAAGCATCTTTCAAGTAAATTCAGCTCCTTATTTCTTGTGAATGCAGACATTTTAATATTTTTCGGAAAAGTGATAATTTTACTTTATTCTAGTGAAAATCATGACTGAATATAAAATGCATATTCTACTCTGTTTAGTCATAGAAAGTTCTGTATGAATGAATTATTGGATCAAAGTGAAGTATCAAATATTTGAATCGGATATTTTGCAAAGTTTAAAAGATTTTGAGCTCAAGACAAAAATGATCGAAGTAAGGAATTCAATATTTGAGTCGAATGTTTTCCGAGTTAAAAAGATTTTGAGCTCAAGACAAAAATAATCGAAGTAAGGAATCAAACATTTGAGTCGAATGTTTTCCGAGTTAAAAAGATTTTGAGCTCAAAACAAGAATAATCGAAGTAAGGAATCAAACATTTGAGTCGAATGTTTTCCGAGTTAAAAAGATTTTGAGCTCAAGACAAAAATAATCGAAGTAAGGAATCAAACATTTGAGTCGAATGTTTTCCGAGTTAAAAAGATTTTGAGCTCAAAACAAGAATAATCGAAGTAAGGAATCAAACATTTGAGTCGAATGTTTTCCGAGTTAAAAAGATTTTGAGCTCAAAACAAGAATAATCGAAGTAAGGAATCAAACATTTGAGTCGAATGTTTTCCGAGTTAAAAAGATTTTGAGCTCAAGACAAAAATAATCGAAGTAAGGAATCAAACATTTGAGTCGAATGTTTTCCGAGTTAAAAAGATTTTGTGCTCAAGACAAAAATGATCGAAGTAAGGAATTCAATATTTGAGTCGAATGTTTTCCGAGTTAAAAAGATTTTGAGCTCAAGACAAAAATGATCGAAGTAAGGAATCAAACATTTGAGTCGAATGTTTTGAAAAGTTGAAAATATTTTGAGCTCAAGACAAAAATGATCGAAGTAAGGAATTCAATATTTGAGTCGAATGTTTTCCGAGTTAAAAAGATTTTGAGCTCAAGACAAAAATGATCGAAGTAAGGAATTCAATATTTGAGTCGAATGTTTTCCGAGTTAAAAAGATTTTGAGCTCAAGACAAAAATGATCGAAGTAAGGAATCAAACATTTGAGTCGAATGTTTTGAAAAGTTGAAAATATTTTGAGCTCAAGACAAAAATGGTCTAAGTAAGGAATCCAATA
>CM042138.1:53274359-53279359 GCA_023376005.1 Doryteuthis pealeii
CAAATCCTGGACGCGACTGTTTGCATTTCTAATGCTAATACCCTTAGAAAAGTTATGCATCCAATGATTCTTCTTCCATCTAGAGATAGATAGTAGGGTAGACTGGTTTCTTTAACCTTGCAAAGGCAACTGGTCTCAAGAAGGAAACCTCTGAATTCAAACCAAAATGGTCTCTCCTCTCGTTAGTCAAAACTACTTTGAGAGCTCATCACCCTCTCCTCCTCCTCCACCTGTCCTATACAAAATCATAAACTGAACGGAACTGGAAAAATGGGAGAAGAAAGACTGTCTCCCGCCAGTTTTCCTTGTGATAAGGACCAAACTGTTTTCCGGTGCTCACTCCGACTAAAATATCAATGTAAAAAAAAATGCAAACTATCTAAATTCGAAGCAGGTTACGAGTTGATACTTACCTGCTCATATATTTATCAGTTTATCGATTTAGGTTTGTTCCTTTTCCATTTAATCTATTTATTTATTATATACTTATAGGCATCAATCAACTTTCCAGTCGTCGATTTGCTATTTATTTGATTTGGTCTAGTCTGGCACAAGGCCAAGTCCGATGGGTATGTTAGGGTGTCCGTAAGATTTATTCCTAAAATCATCCTACATTCCTAATATCTGCTTTTGTTAAAATTCAAATTAGACCAGAACACACACACACACACACACACACACACACACACGCACACACACACACATATATATATATATATATATATATATATATATATATATATATATATATATATAGTTCAATGAAGTAACAATAAAAGTTTTTGCTTTTATTTATTTATTTCGGAACGATATTACAACCAGTGGTTTCTTGCTGAAAGCATTCATCAGGTAAACGAAACGGTTCCTTTGAAAATGATAGAAATGGTGTAAATGTTCAAATATGTGCGTTTTTTTAACTGTATTCTCGTGTTTGCGTGTTTACGTGATGTGGAATGTTTTTTTGCTTGTACGTGTGCGTATTTTTGTTTGTGCGTATGTGTATGACGTCATGTGCGTGCGCGTGGAAATGCGTGAAGGCTGTGATGATATGATTGTGTCCACGTGCGTGTGTGCGTATTTTTGTTTGTGCGTATGTATGTGATGTCGTGCGTGTGCGCGTGGGAATGTACGAAGGCTGTGATGATATAAAAACTATCAACGCTCTATCACCGATATTGAGCACTCTTCTAATAACACTGTACGTTGGATTACTATTACTTTTTCTAGTATACTAGTGCCAACCATACACATTAATATATATATATATATATATAATCAGGGTATTCTCTAATATTTTTTCTCGAATTAAAAAAACCGCAAGAACTTTTCGGAGAAATGAATATCCCAGAGAAATGAGTATTCCAGAAGAAAATGTCTTATTTTAGTGTTCAGTGGTTGAATACAACCAATGTTAGCATTATGCCTAACACTTTGTTTATTTTTAATAAAGACAAAAGAAAAACTGAAATCCTTTGCTGAAATTAAAGTTTAATGAAAAGAAAAAGAAAATGAAGTTCTGTTTAAAAATTCCAGCAGCCTAAATTACTTTGATAGAATTTTCTTTTAATTGTTTGTACAATTAAAGCACGAAAAGCGAATCGACGTGAAAAATTCACTCGAGATGAATTGTTTGCTGTTTAGTTGATCATATCAAAATAAATAAAATAAAATAAAATAAAATAAAATTGATTAGTTTCGTCGAAAGAACACCGCTTTTATCAAACCGACGTAAACATCTGTTTCTTTTTTGCATTGTTTGTAAACATTACCAATATTAATTAACCAAATGAATGATTAAAATTAAAATTAAATGATTCTAATGAGAAAGAATCTTTTTTCAGAAACCTTGATGGAAAACATTTCAAAATTCGTTTATTTTTTATATTTCTTTTTTTTACTAGATTTTAGTCTGAAAAAAGATTTAATAATATTTCATGTGCATCTGTTCTAAGAATTGAGATGAATAATTTTCCACTTTCTCCTAATTGTCGCTTCTTAATTTGCTTTGCCATAGATGTCCAACAGGATGATAGTGTGACTTAACCGTTATTACATTGATGGACCTGTTGTATCTGTTTCGATCACGTCCTCTATTTACTCTACTTTCTTGATTTAACGTCACTCTTTCACACTGTTCCGCTATGCTTGCTTAAATGAAGACTAATCCCGTCTGCAAAATATTGAACTTCATATCCACCTTCGTCATTCCCACAATGCCTCTCATTTCCGGTTTACTCTCTCTAAAAAAAGTCTCACTTATAGCGCCATATTTTTCCAGCCACGAGGTAAGAGACGTTCCATTTTTTTATTCAAACTACAGATATAAAAATAAAGTCCACCGAGTGGCCAATTGTCGTTATCAGCCGAACAGCGAAGGAGTGTATACACTTTTCACTAGCGCTAGACCAGGAAGATTGTTTTATTGAGGCTGAGCACCACACCTACCGTCAGCTCCCAGATGCTTTACCGAGGAAATTGACTTACGAAGAAAATGAGTGGTGAGTTGAAGGAGTAAAAATCCTTCAGCTCGAAACTCAATTCCCTCGTATGTCAAATAATTTTTTAATATGATGTAGTTATAACTACATCAAGAACTCCTGCAGTTAGCTCCTGCAGTTAGCTGAAATTAATCAATATCTTGATTAATTCAGTAAATTTAACCCTGAAGATCCTTATGGTGAAACTCAAGTAGGTTATTTCTGTACACACAATAATAATAATTTTGCTCTACTTATGTATTGAGCACATTATATTTGTTTTAACGCTGACTTACCCGGGTAAAACTTGTATCAACTAAATGTTGAGACCAACCCAATATTTTCACCCGTCAGTCGTTCCTTCTTCATATATATATATATATATATATATATATATATATATATATATATGAAATTTAACATTTTGAAAAAAACAAATGATGTTTGTTATGTAATTGCTGACAGAATCTGTTTCGACCAAATCGATAAATTGGTCTTCATCACGAACAACATAGACGGGAAAGAAAGATATCCGTTAAAAGACTGTTTACAAAAACGAACGCTGAAAATTTTTAAAAATGCGTGTTCTGTTTAAAATAAAATAAATTTTATTTTTAATTTTTAAAAATCAGAAGCATTATAGTTTATAGTGAAACTCAAAAGTTTTGTAAAATTATATAAAAATGTATGGTTATGTATTTCAGCAGTTAAATAATAAACAAAGACCACAGCGTAATTTGAAGAAAGATGTTAGAGTTCCAAATTTACTTGTGGAGTTGATAAGTCCGTAGAGTTTTAGATGAAAGTCTTTAAGGTGTAAAATTCCAGATATATTTTTTTTTCATTTGACAAATATGAAAAATAGATGGAAATTAATCCGACAGTATGAAATTTAACATTTTGAAAAAACAAATGATGTTTGTTACGTCAGCAATTACATAACAAACATCATTTGTTTTTTCAAAATGTTAAATTTCATACTGTCGGATTAATTTCCATCTATTTTTCATATATATATATATATATATATATATATATATATATATATATATATTGTATTTGAAATAGTCACTTCTAAACAGTATGTAGTTATCGGGTTTAGAACGTAAATAAAAAAGGTAACAGAGATTTGATTCAAAACTTAATTTCCCTATAGGAAAGAACAATATTTGCTATTTTGTTTTGATATAGTCATCACTTGGTTTTAAAGATTATATCGTCCAAATTTTTACCCTCATGAGCAAAACACTCCTCAAGTCTCAAGTTCTGTAGCAATAGCCTTGTCATTGCATCTGGTATTGTTATGATTTCAGGACTTGGACAATAATTTAATTAGTCGGTCTAGGTTTAAAGATTTGAGCCTTCATGTTTCTCCCTAAAGTTTATCATCACAGGGGGATATATCTGGTGAGCAAAATAATAACTGCGTTTTAATGATAGAATTACCATTTTAATAATAAGTTTCAACCACAAAAGTATGATGGTCACCATTCCACGCTTTAATTGCCACTGAAATGACATAACTGCTGCTGCTCAATGCTTATAGCTCCTTTGTAATAGCAATTCTAAATCCAGATATTGTATATATTTTTTGAATTAGTGTTACCCAATGTCTTTTCTTTGCGTAGCAGACATTTGGTAAGCAAACTATTAAAGCTATTGTCAGTTTAATCCTCATTAGACATACATATTTGGGAATTTGGTCCAAACTAGGCATGGCTAAATAAAGAAAATCGTAATCATTTTCTTATAATTTACTTATGTAATACGTACAGAATTACAAATCATCATCATCATGTCGTGCAATTTGCACAGATATCCATAACGATCTCTCGCCAACCTTCCCTATCATTCATCGACTCTGGGAGCTCCTCCGCGCAGCAGCCCGCATCCCAACATAGTTGGTCAATGTAGGTCCTGGCTGGGCGGCCCACACTGGCGTGCCCATGTGCTGGTTTCCACTAGTACGTCTCTTACGATCTCGTCCTTGCTTCTTCAGCAGTGTCTAGTCCGTCTCACTCGTATGGTTTGTGAGATGGGGGCAGGTGGCCATACAGTTGCACGACTTATTCAGACCGCTCGCAGCATTCTTGTGCAGCTCCCATCTAGCTTATTCTCAAGGCGCTTCGTTAAGGTCCAGGTGGTACAGCCATACAGCAGTACCGACACAACTACAGCCTGGAAGAATCGTCTCTTTAACTTGTCGAGGAGATCGGATTTCCATATGACTGATAATTTGTTGGTGGCCAACCATGCCTTTCCTATTCGAGTGTTAACATCACTTTCTGTGGATGAGATATTACTACCTAGATATGTGAATTTTTTCCACTGACTTAAGAGGCTTGCCGTCAAGTGTGGAGATGTCTCCCTGCCTTTGAAGCTCATGAACTCGGTTTTATCAGTGTTCACATAAAGGCCAACGTTCTTTGCTGCCTCCTCCAAGCTGTGTAGAAGTGTCTCAGCCTGTGCCGGTGTATCTGCAAGAAGCGCGAGGTCATCAGCATAGTCCACATCTGTGACAGT
>CM042138.1:53284359-53304359 GCA_023376005.1 Doryteuthis pealeii
TTTTAAATATCAAATTATAATTGTAGAATAATAAGTTCATGGAATTATACATTTATAGTGGCATATCGTGGAGGGTACAAAGAATGAAATCCGGAAATCGAGTTTACATTTCGAGTTCAGATGCTTCGTGCTAATTTTCCTCAAATACATGAACACACACTCACACACACACACACACACACACACACACATATATATATTATATATATATATATATATATATATATATATATATATATATATATATTAAATGATTTACCGAGTTTTGATATGCCGTAAACCAAACAAAAACAAAGAAATCATATAGATATGAAAAGACCCGATGGATAGATAGAGATGCATACAGATTGAAATAGATAGATAAAAAAGGCCGATATGGATAGATAGATTGATAGAAACATACAACAGATTGAAATAGATAATAAAAGACCGAAATGGATAGATAGATAGATAGATATAAATATTATAAGAAACAGTGAGACATATGAAATATGAATATATTTGATTGAATCAATCCTCAAGTCAGATGAGTTACTTCAGCCCAAATAAGTTTGGCTACAACACGTTCTGTTTCTTACATGAAGTTGTTATGTATTCATTCTTACAAATATATTATTACAACAAAAACACAAATGAAAATTCACGACATTGTAATTTCCTTTTATTTATAAAGCAGCATCAACCATCTTTGCTATTCGCGTTGGTAATGTAAACAATGGCAAAGTTGATTAAGAATATCATCAGAAAGTTGAAAACCTTTGCAATAGAGGAATAATCTTACCGCTTTTTCTGTGCAAAGGTTAATTGCAAATAAACAGTGACATTATTCGCGATCCCCCTTTTTCAATCCAGGTTCTGATGATGTTTGGTCGATAGCCTTCTGTCACATGTAGTTTTATATTTTGAAAATATCAACAACAGAAATAAATAAATAAATAGGTGCCCCGTCCAATGAATAAACATTTGCTGAACTTCGAAAATTGGGTTCATCTTTCTTGGAAAGAAAACAACCAATAGAATCTAACTCATAGCAAATGGCTTGAGATGGTGATTACATTACAAGCTGTCAATCTGAAAATGGAATTGCAGTTTGTATATACTGAGAAGGCAACCAATCAACTTCAATCACGGTACAACTAACAGCATTATCATCATATTACATGAGTAGCCAACAGACCAGCGGTATTTTATCTCGACTTCCAAAGTCTGCCGATTCTGTGTACTAATTGATGTTACACTAATCTCTCCACAAAACGCTTACGTTCTTTTTTTTTTAATTCAGTAGACTAAAACTGATATTAAAAATCGAAAATCAAAAGGTCATTTTTCTGAGTTTAAATTCTGAATTTATCAAGAATTTATGAATAAATTTTCAAGGTAAAATTTCAATTTTCTTCTCCGAAATTGTTGAAATGATTTCTCTGTGTTTTATTTCCCAGCGGAACCGAAGATATGGAATCTAAATGGTTTTGTTTTGTTTTTCGTACTTGTAAGTTGAGAAAAAATAATAGGAAATTGTAGAAAAATCTGAATAAATTATTTCACTAAGTCGAAAATAAGTGCATTTACCTAAATTCGATGTTTCTGTATCTCGTACCAATAACCATAGCTACAGTAATTTTGAAGTTATCATATATATAAAAAAAAATCAATAGATCAGAAAATTCTCAACTAATATTTGTCAAATTTAAGTTTGACTAAATCTTCTGCCAATTTTTTGTGGTTAGCTTTTGAGATATTTGGAATTCTAGAAAATGGACTGACTGGCATTAGTATACAGATTAAACTAATATTACCTTAAGGCCTCTGGAATCTAATAAAAATATTTTTTTCTTTTTGTCGATAATATATCTTGAAACATGGGTAAAGGAGTGGATCTAAAAAATGCCGAAAAATACAAAATAACAAAGTTATTTAATGAGGGATATATTGGGTACATCAAATAAGTTTTGCAGAGATCATGGAACGGAAAAGAATAACTATATTGAGAAAAGGGCAAGGCTTTAAAAACTTGATTCTCTCGAGAAGAACGCAAACTAAAGCGAGTTATAGCAAGACAATCACTTTTAACCAGCACGCAGATCATTGTAAAGGCTGGAAATGAGGGTGCAAAAAAAGTGTAGAATACATTGTGAATTGGGATCTGTGAAAGATCTCCAATGCAACCTACTCATAATAAAGTCTAGAATGAAAAAAATAGAAGGGAAAAAAATAAATATTCAACTTTTTGAAAGGGGGGGGCAACAATGTCGTCGCCGTCAAAAAATCTTCAGCAGCTAAAAAAGAATCAGTCGTCGTAAAATCTTCAGTAACTCAAAATCGCAACTCTACTCCTGTCGTCACCCCACTTCTACTTATACTAGTTTTTCCTCAACATCCGGGTGTCTGCGTCCAACACACGAGATTCTCGAGCCGCCGGAATCCTCATAGCTATCATCCGGGCACCTGGCGCTTACATCCGGGACTGTAGCTTCTCGACTTCGGTGCCAATATGTCTACCGTTCGCATTTTGAAGGAAGCGGGTTCGATTCTACAGTCCTACATGTCAGGCAAAGCCTAGCCCGCTTCCTTCGAGAATACGACAGGCCTTGACATTCGCCACTGATCTCGTTTCTCTGTCACATAAAGCAAATATTCTAAAGCGTCAAAATTGGACCAAGAAATACATGAAAAGTAAACTTTTTAAAAGTAATTTTCACGGGCGAATCTCGAGTGACATTTGATGGAGCTAATGGATGGGATAAAGGATGGATTCCATTCTATTCAGACGTATCTGTGGCTAAATAATGCAACAAGGAAGTGGAATTGTCGATCAAACCATTATTGGAACATCTAAAGTCGATGAAGGAGTTAAATTAAATACTACTAACAATTGCGATTTCATGGCAAATACTTTCTTTGCATGGCAAAAGTACTAGTCAAACAGTTTCAACGTGAAGTGAGTATTTATGAATACCAATGATACTTCTATGCTTATCCTTGAATCTTTTAAGCAGATAAGATTTATAGGAGAGAAAATAATGGAATCCCCACCACGAAGTCCTGATCTGAATCCGATCGAAAATCTATGGTCATTATGAAAATGATATTAACAAAAGCAATATATAATAGATTGTTGGCTGTTATTGAGAAGAAAGACCACTATATTAAAATGTAGAGAATTCAAAAACCAATCATATGTGGGTTTTTATTTATTCTATTTATTTTAGGTTTCGATCAAATTTTGATGATTTTATTACCTTTTTATTGAAGTAAGATGTAATTATTTGGTTTTGCCTAATAACTTCGGACGGCAGTTGTTTTAGAATACATCGAATAACTTCAATAAATCACACTAATACATACCTAAAATTGTAAATCAGGCTTTGTTTTTACATCTAAATTGGTTATATTTTTCCAGCCAAATTTGAATCACTACAATTTATGGGATTTACTTAATAACATAAACGTTGGAACGTTACTTTATTTGTTCTAAGAATGTCTACGCTAGTTTTCTGCTTTTTTATAAGCGGTAAAACAACATGAAAAGGAATTGAATTGTAGGTGTTTTGCTTAGATTTTGACGTCCATTAAGTTTTTTCAAATTTAAGCAAAAATTTCAATGTTAGAACTTGTCAGGTATCATTCAAACCCTTATAGGATTAGTAAAAATAACAAATTCGATGTTATTTTTATTCTTTTAAATGTTGTATATACAAGTGTCGTTCGAAGATGGTCAGTCGACAAAACGATATTCGAGAACAGGGATCACCAAACCTTTTTTCACGGTGGGTCGGATAATTGAAAAATTAACGAGCGCTGGCCACGTTAATATTGTGTTCAATACTTGTTAGCTATAACGAAAGCTCTGAAAAGAGATGTATATCAAAATTTATCTTTCCATGTTATATTCATGTATGAGTGGCGTAAGATGCACAAACACAAATTTAACCAACATATTTATTTTCAAAACATTATCAAAGAACGCAACATAAGCAGAAAGGTTTAATGAGATTTGTGAAACTGAAGATCCGTCGGTGAGCCTGATAAAAAGCCTTCGCGAGCCGGATCCGGCTCGCAGGCCGTAGTTTGGTGTCCCCTGTTCTAGACCAATACGATTTAGTACGGACAATTTAGCAACTGAAACAATTTTCGAAATAAGGATGGAGAAGAAAAAGAAGGAAGATCAAAAATGAATCTCTTGTTAAAAAGTTTGGAAAAAAATATCCTTAATTGCTTTCTAAAAAAACTATTTTTATAATCTGGTATATCTTGTTGGATAATATCATGTTGGATAATAACATGACAATCATCGGTAGGTTGCAGGTTCAATCCTGGCTACGGGCAGTACCGGCACTACATATCTATATGTTATATACCTTCTTACGTCTTACTCTGTCGTCTTCTATTCTGGCCGGATCTGGTATATCTTCTAAGGTCACGTCTAGTCTTCTATTGAGGGTTCCGGGTCTGGTTTCTGTTGCTAGGGATCATTTCTTATCAGAAGCTTGTACTATTGTTAGCTTTTAGTAATAACAACAAGACTTCGATTTACGATGATGTTACTTTATTCGTAGTTTCCCCAGACCAGACAACTGCGCAGTCAGCTCACATCTTGCTAGCTTCGCTTCTAAGTTCTAACTCTCCAACTGACTAACTGAGTATCCTTAAACCGGAAGGGGGCTTTCTATCGCCTTCCAGTTCTCACGATCATCCCCAGACCGCAAGGTCAGAGTGAGGTCAAACGCTGTCACTCACTCTCAAGGCCATCAGCTGTACTGATCGCCATAAGGATTTCTATACTACCTTAAAAAGATATTAGGGATCCATAATTATGTAACAGTAATATCATAGAATACTAAATATAGCTTAACACTTGTACTCGGTTATGATCAGCGGAATGAGAACAGTTTACCCCGATGGATTGAATTAAAGAGCTCGGTTTGATAATAAGGTTTCCGAGTTTGACAAAAACGACTGAAGACGGCACATTGGCCGAAATGTTTTGTATATAACAATCAAACTGGGGACAACAATCCGAAAAATCCAAATAATCCAAAACATGGTTTCTTTTGGGATTATTGGTACGATTCCATACGATCATTTATTAGGGCGGAAGTCCGAAAAATTACAGGAAGTGTTCATCCCTTTCCAATGTATTACTAATTCTAGATTACATAGAAACTAGTAGCAAGGATTTAGATTTATAAGAATGTAATAATTAGATATTGTCAAATAGGTGGAGTTGGAAGAACAGAAAGATTGGCATTCAAAGAGTTTTAACTGTCAGGAATAGAGTCCCTTTGGTATGAATTCGGTTTTCCTTCTCTTAGACTAGTTATTATACCAAGATTAAAGACCCAACTCTGCTCTAGAATTTATCCATGGCTTGAGGGAGAATAGTAAGATTCATCTCATTCTCAAGGATATTAACACTATGTGAAATGCTGTTGGGTTAGTTATGCTGATACAACTCCTACTTTAAGGACAGATAAGCGGACAAGGATTAAAACTGATACTACATCTTTCTACTTCAAGAAACTTTATACCACAAGGGATCTCCACTGAAAAAGCTGCTTACGGTTACAGCCGTAATCGTAACAATTGCAAACAGCCGCATCCAGGATTTGAACGTGGCTTGTCGTTGTAGCGTAACTATTATGGTCTATGTAGGATTTGGGATTGAAAAGAAAACGGTAATCGGATTTCTGGAGAAAGAGAAGAAAAGAAATAAGAACAGAAAGAAGATAAAGTTTGGAATTCTACACAATCAACGTGTGTCAGCCAGTGACCGGTCAATGACCCTTGAACTAGATTAAAAATGAAATCGGAAGTCCCAGGTTTTCTGCAGAGGAGCGGAAGCGGATGTGTCCCTTTTCCCACTCCTGGGACCACAAACGGCAGTAAAGAAAATTCGGTCTCTTTTTCGCTTTGTCCCATAAGGACGGACATAGGTTAGATTCTGTCGTGATCTGTTTTGGCTATCAGCGAATAGCGCATACGAATGTGATTTATGATAGAACAGCTTGACCACTCCCCCCCTCTCTCTCTCTCTCTCTCTCTCTCTCTCTCTCTCTCTAAAAAAAAGAACCCATGAGCCTAGAAAGAAATAAACAACCCCTTTTTGACTGCGATTTTCGTATGTTGTTTCTTCGAGCTAACGACGATTACTCCTACTACCCGACTTGAGCCCCGACGCAACAGTCGTGTCTATTCCCTCTGACGATAAATATTATACCACGCCTCTCCACAATTCATCCAGAATTCCTATATTAACTTCAGTCTTAAGAGATCGTTGAGTGTATTTCTAGAATAAGTATATTTATTTGATAATGCACATTTTATCTGCATATGTAATAGGTCATGTTGGACTGAATGTGGCGCCGGTAGCGAAGTGGGATTTCTCATCTGATTCAACTTCTTGATTTACGAGATATTCAAACTCCAAGGTTATTCATGATATTTCTCGGCTTTAGCGAGAAGATCTCTTTAACAAGAAAATACACTTAGTACTATTTCACTCTTTAGATGCGAAGAGAGTTCCTTGATTTTTTTCCCCAAAGTAACCCCCATCCATAGCCACATGTAAATTTTAGGGCTGACTTAGCTCAGTCGGTAGAACGTCGGGCTAGGAACCAAAAGGTTCCGGGTTCGATACCGGCCCTCGCCAATTCAGCGTATGAGTAGCACAGGGATCTGCGCGGTAAAGTGAGGAGCTGATGTTAGAGGTGGCGCTTCACATTAGACGTCAAAACAATCTCCCCGGTCTAGCGCTAGTGAAAAGGGGATAGACTCGCTGTCTGGCTGATACCGACTTTAGGCCACCCCGACCACTTTACTTTTTACACTAAATGTAACAACCATTATGGGACAGAATAATATTATATTACCTCTGTTCCAAAATAATTGTTACATTTGCATATAAATTTCATACACTAAATGTAACAACCATTATGGGACAGAGATAATATTATATTACCTCTCCCAAAATAATTGTTACATTTGCATATAGATTTTATACACTAAATGTAACAACCATTATAGGACAGAGATAGTATTATATTAACTCTATCTCATAATAACTGTTATATTTGCATTTAAATCATTTAATGCCGAATCATGTCATTTTGATAAAATATTCTGTATTTCAAGTTCTTAATATCTTCAAAAAAGGGAAAACACTGCCTAGAAATGTACACCATGAAATCATTTAATCAGAGAGGGGAAACTAATTTTATATTGGTCCTACTTCAGAAATCAGATGTATAATATATCTTGTGGTGTAATGGTTATCATCGTAGGAAATGGATTTGATGACCAGAGTTCAAATCATAGATGTGACTGCTTGCTTTTCCCATACCACTATGGGAAAGGGTATGCATCCAACTATTCTCCCTCTAAATTGGAAAATGTTGCTGTTGTTACATAATAGATTTGTATTATCCATTATTAACAAGTCGAGTATTAGTTTAATATAGATGTAGGAAAAACTCGTTAGGTCATTTAGTTTCTAAGAACCTCAGGAGATCTGGTTTCTCATTTGACTTGACTTCTCATTGGATGAAATTCAAAATATCGAACAACACTAGAAGTTTAGAAACGAAATATTGTTAGAGAGAATTATCGGAAATGTTTCTAGGCTTTCTTCCAGGTTTTCTTAACAAATAAAGACTCGGATTAGTGAAAGTCTAAAATATAGATATATCACCCCCCCCTTCTGTAAAATTTAATTATCTAAATGAAAAACAGTATATTAAATACTTTTCAGTGTATTCTCGCTATATAAAATCAAGTTCGACCTGCTTCTCTGTGCTCGAAATTATTTCGCGACCGCCTTTGTTTAAAAAACAGTTTCGACTGACTCTTTCCTTTGTCTTTTATACATATCGTCACTCCGATCATGCTTCCACAATCCTCCTCATTTCCGGTTTAATACATATAAAATATTTACTCACGTTCGACATCACTTTTTCCTCTCAAGGTAAGCGGCTTTTTAGCCTTTTCTATCTATATCTAAACTACAAGTAACACTGTCATTAAAATGAAAGGTTTTCTTTTCGATTCTTCGGCAGATATGCAAGAGTTATCGATTTTATTCTAGTTTAGAATTCTATGACGCAGTTTAGTTGTTGTTGGCATCATTCCGTCTACGAGAGACGATGGAGTAGTGTCCATTTTTTGTGGAACTACGTAGCCTGGGCAGTTTGGTATAGAGAATGAGCTGGTGCTCAGACATCAAATCCCCCCTCTCCACACTGCCGCTGTGACCCAAACGAAAGGTAAGAAGCCAATGCAGTTTGGCAGCAGTAGTGTCGCAGGAGTTGCTGGGTAGCACTAGATTTCAGGATCACGCCATTTGTTTTCGGGTTTTACTCCCCTAATCCAAGTCTGTAGTGATTTGGTCCACGGGGTTCAGTTCGCTATATAAAAATCAACGTAAATCGACCACCCACTTTACTGCCAATGGAATGAAAAATGGCTTTACTTTCCGACGCCTCTAAGGAATTACGTGGTTCCAAAGTATTTCCAAATGTTTCAGGGTCCGTTTTACGTTGATATTACCTAGGGAACTTACCCCCTATCTAAAATTTTTGGATGATAAATTATGATGTTACTAATACGTGAGTAATTATGTTGTTACTAGTATTGAGTAAAGAATTTCAAATATCTAAAATCTCCAAGAACAACAATATAAAAAAATGAACATTAGGTCTCAGCTCTTTTTCTATCTTCCTTGATAATATCGACTGAAAGTACTAAAATTTTATGCATCACTGAACATTCTCTGAACTTTGGACAGAGTTAAGATATAAAATTGGACAACAGGAGAATCTGTTGGAAGTATACTTCCCACCTCTAAACATTTATGGATTATTCTATAAAATCTTTACAATAACATCGATTAAAAACACAATTTTCAGATTATAAACACATTTAAAAAATACATTTCACATTATCTAGCCAAAAATATGGTCATCAATGATCGTATATTACAAGGGGATCAATTAACCCTCCCCTTTAAAATGCAGTTATCAAAACAAAATTAATAAATACTTTTCAGAGTATTTTTAACAACGCTAGTCATATTCGACAAACATTTTTTAAATATCATGTCTGCGTATATTGTTTTCTCTTTTACATTTTCCGATATATTTTCAAGGACAGTTGTAAAAATAACCGATTAAATTTACTGAATTTAATTGAGACGTTAACTTTGTGATAAAATTCTTATTAAATGACATTTTCATTAATCTAGTAGTACAAAAAGTTAAATTCATTTTTATTTTTTTACGAAAGCCGGTATCAACATAATTTTAAAATACATGTTAGAAAAACGCAAATTATTCATTAAAATAGTTTTATAATAAAGACATTTGTTATTACGAAAACAATAGTATAAACAAAAAGAATATGAGGCACAATTCTTAATAATTACATTTTTGGTGATGTTAGCTGTTTAAATTAATTCCAAAAATGTAAAAGAAAAAGAAAAACATAAGATATTGTCAAGACAATAATGTGTTGTCTTTGGTATATTTTAAAGAACAGTAATAAAATATCAAATTAGATTTACTGATTTTAATTATAACGTGAACTTTGTGTGATGATAATTTTTAATAGCAGTAACTTTTCATCATGTCTTCTCTTCTATTTATTCTTTTACGAAGGACGGAAAAATTCAGCATACTTTTAAAAAAATACACATTAGTTCTATGAAAAGGATTGTAAATTATTCATAAAAATATAATTTTATAGTTAATATATTTTTGTTATGAAGAACAATAGAATATAGAAAAACATTAAATTTGAAATAACTTTATAAGACACATTTCTTAATAACAATATTTGCGAATTTCGAAAGGTTTGTGTAATAAGTAATTGAGAGTTACTTCCCCTGATTTATTATTACCACCCCTTTGTGTAAATTTTTAACTTTCTGAAAGTATATAAACACTCAAGAAGCTATAACTGTATTCTTAGTAGAATAAAGTTTTCTCAAGCCCAGCTGTGTGTGTTTATTTATTATTACGGTTTGTTTTTACAATAATGATAAAATATCGCAATTTAAATAAAATGGATTATTATTATATTTGCTTCAGTATTCTTAAATAATGAACTTAAGTTAATCCGATGGTAAAAGGTAGAAAATCCTTCTTTTTTTAAAAATTCTATTTCTTATCAGATTTCACCAACAACTTTTGTGTGTTACTGTTACGGATAAGTGCATTAACTTAATCGCCTCCAATGAAAGGAGAGTGACGACCAGTTGATAAGTATGTTATAAGGACCGCAATACTGTGAACATATTCTTAGAATCTTCTATAAATGGGTAAAAAAAGAAGAAAAAAGACTAATACCGCAATAACTTTATTATAGGAAACAGATATGATATTAGAGAGACCACTTAGGGAAATTGGAGGAATGTGTGGATAAAACTGGTGAAAATGTGGAGACTATTTGAAATCATATCAAATATATATCTATATCTATATATCTCTCTCCCCCCTCCTCTCTCTCTCTCTCTCTTCTCTCTCTAATAATATATATATATATATATATATATATATATGTATCTATCTATCTATCTATCTATATATATATATATATATATATATATATATATATATATATATATATATATATATATATATATATATAATATATATATCGCTCTATTATCTCTCTCTCTCTTCTCTCTATATATATATATTATATATGTATATCTATCTATGTATATCTATAATATATCTATCTCTCTCTATATATATATATATATATCTATCTATATATCTATATATATATAATATATATAATATATATATATATATATATATATATATATATATATAATATATATATATATATATATATATATACGCCTTCACTGAATAATCAACAATATGCCACTCACTTCAAATTTGCAGAAAATGAAAGTTTTACTCTGATCTGCGCAATCACTTCCGGCACGCCCCTGCAGATGAGAAGTTCTAATACGTATTGATTCCAATGTCATAGTGCACCAATATTCTGTAGCCTTGAAAGGGTGTGTTTGGGTGTGTTGGTAACTACAACGACAACGGGTGCTTACTATTAGAGGTTTGCACGCTGTATCCACTTGTCATCTTCCAGCAGAAAGTTTTAAAACAAACTGGATACATCCCATGTGCTAACATTGGCACCTTATTGGTTATTTTCTGTTGCACCAACGTGACCCGAAAGAGCTGTTGCATACGAGAGTGATGTTAAGTACAGAATGTCCCACGGGAAATTCCATGTCAAATCATCCAGAAAAAGATAAAATTGTCACTCACCCCCTTCAATTTTTCTTAAAAATGGCGACTTTTTGTAATCTATTTTTGTCTGTGAAATGAGTTCTAGAACTTCCCTACTACTAAACATTGGTTTATAAAATCATTTTTGCCCAAGAAATTAAAAAATGCCATCAAAAACGTATTAAATTCAACCAATTTTAAGTTATTGATGATTTCTGATTTTTCATAGCAAGATCAATATCCCAAAGTAGCCCTGCGTCTATGACAATTTTTTTGTATTATTATTTCACATATATTGAACATTATTTGTACCAAAAAGATACATCACCTTTCTGCATTCACTGCAAACTCAAGATCCACTTTAAACCGAAACTAATGAAAGGAGGGGATCATAAGAAAAAAAGGTCAAAGTTTTCAGTTTTCAGTCAGCTGAAGTGTAAGCTAACTTCCTGAAAGTCCTTCTGTCAAGGCTTGAGAATGCGAGCGTCGCAACAAATTCCTCTCCAGAAACAATTTGGGTAAAACTCCAGACTGTAAAAGCCCTTGAGTTGTTTTCTAAAAGAGCAAAGACTGCTTCTCTGAAATCTTGAGATGAGACTTGATAATTAGTATTATTTGGATTATTCGGACTATTGTCCTCATCTTTATCTGTACAACGTTCCGGCTGTATGCCCTCCGGCGCTCTTCAGGTATTTCTTGTCGGACTCGGGAGTCTTCTGGAACTCGGGAAGCTTCTTTTCAAACTATTGTTAAGGGAATGAGAAGAGGATACCTCCGTGGACTGAATAAAGGGTTAGATTCAAAGTTCCGTGAATGCTCCCGATTACTACAAGAAGGTTCCCAATTACAATAAGAAGGTTCCTGAGTTCAAAAAGAAGGTTCCCAAGTCCAAGAAGGCTCCAGTCCGACAAGAAATACACGAAGAAGACCGGAAGGCACATCAGCCGAAACGCTGTACAGATCACAATAAAGATGAAGACAATAGTCCGAATAAGCTAAATTATACTAATGAGCAAAGACTGGTTCAATGAAAACAACGAGAGAATTCAAAGACTTCTGGTGAAGGAGAGATCAACCAATCAGGCTCATTTAACTTAGTCATCTTATTCTGAAAAGAAAGTTTTTCCATGCAAGTTTCGAGAGATCAAGAATAAGTGGTGAACAAATCTTGCTGAAAGAACACGGCTGTGCGAAGGTATAGGAGATATTATATGAAGCATTAAAATCAGTACATGACCCTAAGTATATGGTTCAGAGTCCTATATGCAGCGTAGACGACCAGACACTCTCAGACAGAGCGTCCGTTCTAAACTGTTGATAGAAACATTTCCAGACCTTCTTCAACACTAACAGCCCTATAAAGGAATCAGAAATTCTCATTCCACAACAACCAGTGAAAGCAATAAAACGGAACTGGATGTGTTAGCCCATCGGTGAAGAGACAACCAAAACCATATTGCAGCTGAAGAGTGACAAAGTAGCAAGAGACGATTCAATCCCACCAGAAATTTGGAAACATTGCGGGGGGCGGGCAGGACCGAGTAGAAAACTCTACGATCTTTTCATCTGTTACTGGAAGCAGTGCAAAATACCAAAAGAACTCAGTGATGCAATCATCATTACCCTGTACAGAAACGAAGGGAACAGGAAGACTGCTCCAATTACCAACGGACTACAATGTTATCTATCGTAGGAAATAAGCCAGTGCTGCTACATTGAAACGAACCACCGTGGCATTTACTAACAGTTTTGGCTTATTCACATGTTTATATCCGATGCGTTTGTCCTGACGATAGACAGATAGACAGTTTACATCACTGTGTTAACGAACATATATATATAATATATATATATATATATATATTATATATATAGTAGTAAGTCGATGGGGCGGCCTAAAGTCGGTATCAGCCAGTCAGCGAGGGAGTCTATCCCCTTTCAATAGCGCTAGAGCAAGGAGATTGTTTTAGCATCTGAGGTGGAGTGCCACACCTACCATCAACTCCTCACTTTACCGCACAGATCCCTGTGCTACTCATACGCTGAGTTGGAGAGGACCGGTACCGAACTAGGACCTTGTGGTTTCTAGCCGAACGCACTACCGACTGAGCTATATATATATATATATATATATATATATATATATATATATATATATATATTATATATATATATATATATATATATATATTATATATATATATATATATATATATATATATATATATATATATATATATATATGAATATATATATATATATATATATATATATATATATATATATATATATATATACTGCATTTATAGCACTCTATATCCATTCAAACATTAATATTTTCATTTTAATTATATATGGCTTCTTAAAACTAGATTCAGATGCTGTGCTTTAAAATATGAAAAAGTGGGTGCTTGTGTACGTTATTCTTACTTTTGCTTATATTTGTATGCACGTGCGTTCCGGTGAACATTGAGCCATAAGCAAGAAAAAAAAAACAACATTTTGATAACGCTTTCACATTTTTGTAAATTAATTGAAAATTTTGAAAACTAAAATAAATAAACATAAAACTAAAATAAGATTAAAAAAAAAAAAAAACATTATCTCCATTCTGATGCGAGTAACTGCAGTTTCTCTATCTCCCGAAAAGCAAACAGATACATTTAGATGTTAAAAAAAAATAGAACAGTCGCAGACAAATCTTTAGAGCAACCCAAATCCGCTGGATTCAACATATATCGAATCGTAGACACAAATCCAGAATTCCCACGCAAATACAAAATAAAGGTAATTATAATAAACATTATTACCTGAGTAATAAATGTACAATTACCAATAACCGTTGAGGATTTTCCTTAATATTTTGCTATTTCTACGATTATCAGATTTGTTTAGTAATAATTGATCGCCAACAATCGTGAGTTTTGAGTTGCGTTTAAACTGTTCATCTTTTGATAAACAGTCATATGTTTGCTTTTTCTTTTCTATTGACACATCGATAGGCAGTCTGAGATAAGGCCATTTTTGCATTTACAAAGGATTATGTAGAGCCAATCTCAAATGGGGAACAGAAAAAAAAACCTATTTACTGCATGACTCAACATTCAGTTTCAGTTAAACGATCTAGATCGATGCTCATTTTTGGAGCATCAAAAACTTCTGAGTATTTTACAATGGATTTCAATGAATCATAAAAGTTTTTAAAAAGAAAAAAGAAAAAGCTTACATTAATTACATAAAACACGTACATTGATTACATAAAACACGTACATTCATTTTTCTCATACATGTACAATTTCCCTGTATTCCCCTGCTCCAAACACAGACACAGATACAGACACACACACACGCATACACACACGCGCGCACACACACACACACACACATATATATATATATATATATATATGTGTGTGTGTGTGTGTGTGTGAGTGTGCGTGTGGAAGTATGTGTGTGTGAATGGTGTCACGTATTTCCGTAATAGGATTTAACCAAATTTGTAAAGATTTTGCGTTTATATATATAAATATCAGTGTATGTGTATATTTTTACATGTATAGAGTATACTATAGATAAATATATTAAAAAAAATTAATTTATCAGAAATAAATATATTTTGGCTACTTTCGCCTCTTCAAGTCTGATTTCATGATGGACAAGAATGACCTATTAGGTCTATTCAAATATGTATTTCTCCACTCAAGGATTTTGTTGTTTTTTAAATTTCATTTCAGCATCTATTTCTTAAAAAAAGTCATCTCACAGACACATTCACAACCGCAATATTAAAAAAAAAACTGTTTTGATAAATTACGTGCATTCACGTCTGCAACGCTCAGATTTTCAAATTTCAAGAGAGAGAGAGAGAGAGAGAGAGAGAGAGAGGAGAGAGAGAAGAGAGAGAGAGAGAGGGGGGGGGACCAGCAGAATGATCTCAGGTTTGGAAAGTAAATAAAAAAGGGCCACGTAGACCCTATTCAAGTTTTATTCTACAATAGTTCGTTGGCGGAGTGGCGTATTGTCGGTATCAGCCGAACATCGAGGGAGTCAACCTCATTTTCATTTGCGATAGACCTAGAAGATTTTTTTGTGTGTGACGCGCCACACATACTGACAGCTTCCTACTTTACTGCACAGATCAAATTACCAGTCTATGCTATCAAACTTAGAACCTTGCGATTCCAAGGTGGGCACTCTACCGACTGAGCTAAATAAGAAAGAATATCACTTACCATTTTATTTTGCTATTGCCATCCCCTTTCAAATAACAAAAGTAATCCTTAACTTTTTCCGCGTAAATTCCTACCATAAAATAAACTGAACCCTTATTTTATGTCCGTGTTTTTGCAATAAATGTTTTATTTTTCTTGCACCCGTTTTTTTACAATACTAAATATATTTTATTTTTTATTTTAACTAGCAAATATATGCACCCTCCGGGTGCAAGTATTTAAGTTTTAATGTAATAAAATATTATATTAAATTAGAAAGTCTAACGGAACTAAATAAGAATACAGATAAAAAGATTTGAAACAGAGGGAGTATAATAAAAGATTTGAAACAGAGGGAGTATAATAAAAAATGGAACAACTGAAACTTACTCTTCCATCACTCTCGTCTTTCATTGTTATTTTTTCTAATTTAAGTATTTAGTTATAGAGGAAGTAAAGAATAAAATGACAGTTATTTTCTTGTTAATGGATTTCATTTAAGATTCATTGAAGAGATTTTTGCTTATATTCATTAAAATAAAACCAAACAGTTAGGAATCAATAATACTAAGCACATATTTATTAAATTCGATTTTTTAATATTAATATGCAAATTAGCCTTCCCGTTCACATTGTAAAGCGCTATTTTGTTGTATATATAAAATATAATTGCATGTTGTTAGTATGTAGACTTAGTTAACAGTATTAATAATGTAAGACAATTTATTAATAATTGAGGTTTAGATAAAAATAAATCATGGAGAATATGATGTCAATAACTAAGAGAATTGTGACTTGAGTAGGAATATAGTTTCGGTTACAGACAGAAAAACACACAATCTCCATTATAATAAGATATTCACTTCAATGTGTATATTCTAAAAGTTTTTATTTTGTGAGAATGGTTAGTTTTAAAGTGGGGGCTTGTTTTACAATTTAGGCATAAATTTGATCCTCCTTTTTCTTTTGTTTTTTCGTCGACGATGATTAAAATCTGACTTTTTTATTTTAGAGTACCAAAGACAAAAAAAAAAAAAAAAAAAAATAACAACAACTTTAAAACTAACCATTCTCACAAAATAAAAACTTTTAGAATATACACATTGCAGCGAATATTAAAATGAATAAATAAAATATATTGCAAAAACACGGACATAAAATGAGGGTTCAGTTTATTTTATGATTGGAATTTACGAGGGAAAAGTTAAGAATTACCATAACAAATGCTGTCCTCTATAGGGAATATATAATGAAGAGATGAAGAGAAATAAAAAAAACTGTTTCGAAGTATATATGGAGACTTTATTATTGATCAGACCGTTACTCTCTGGACGCCAGAGTCCAGACGCTCATCAGCTATACATTCCCGAATTCTCATCCTGCAGTTCTGTAACGCTCACCGATTCATTGGTTCTGATACTATTGCGATTTCATGACGAATCAAATTTTTCTATTTATCTATGGACTGTAAACCTATGTTTAAAGATTAAAGCCTTCAGTTATCCCTAGAAGAAATAACCCCAAAGGAGATGGATCTAGCGAGCGAACCGGTTAGTAGATGGTACCACGTAATGAAGCAACCTGTTAACGCACAATATTCACCATTCCACGCCCGATAGGAACTGAAATGGTATGCCTACTGCTGCCGAAAGACATACTTCCCATCGACTTACTACTATTACCACCTGCGCGGCGGCAATTTGAATAAACCCGAGAGATCATTCTGCCATATATATATATATATATATATAATATATATATATATATATATATATATTGGTAGTCCTTTGTTAGTATTGTAGAATCGAAAATAAAGTGCTCGGTTACGTGTGTAAGAGCTAAAATCTATTTATTTATTATAGTGTACAATACATTTAAGGTGCCATTGTTACCATTGGTTTACAGGCAGCATATTAGCTACCCTTCATCAAGACAACACGCCTGTTTACGAAATACAGAGAATGTCTCTTGATTTTTATATGATCGTATCTTCTGCTTGTAGTGGACTGGATTTTCTTAATTTAAATGTATTGTACGCACTAAAACAATAAAAATCAAGATTCCTCTACGATCTTACGAAAAAAAATCAAGGGGAATTAAGAAAATCCAGCCCACTACAAGCAGAAGATACGGGCATATATAAATGAAGAGACATTCTCTGTATTTCTTAAAAAGGCGCGTTGTCATGATGAGGGGGCTGGCATGCTGCCTGGAAACCAATGGTTATAATGGCACCTTAAATGTATTGTACACTATAATAAATAAATAATATATATATATATATATATATATATATATATATAGAGAGAGAGAGAAGAGAGGGGAGAGAGATAGTGGGGGAGGCGCACAGTTTAATGAAAAACGTTAGAAGAAATGCTCACGACGTGACGAGTTCAAATCATGGACGACGCTGTTTGTATTTCATATAGCGCAAATACCCTTGGAAAATGTATGAATCAAACTATTTTCCCTTCTGCCAATAACCTTGGGAAAATGAAAGAAGGCACCATACTCCCATCAGCTACGGGTAAATGGTAGGGCAGACTGGGCTCTTTGACCTGGGTATGGCAAACAGTTTAGGAGAAGGAAAACTGTGAATTTAAACCTGTTAAACTGCTTAATAAGTTAACCTTGTGTCCCATCCTACTCGGGCAGAAGTGTTCGTAAATGTGTATATATTCTCTCTCTCTCTCTCTCTCTATATATATATATATATATATATATATATATATAATATATATATATATATATATATATACATATAATATATATATATATATATATATATATATATATATATATAAAAAACAGTAAAGTCGTCGGGGTGGTCTATTTTCGGTATCAGCTAGACAGAGAGGAAGTATATCCCCTTTTCACTAGGCGCTAGACCAAGGAGATTGTTTTGGTGTCTTTGACACACAGATCCCTGTGCACCTCATACACAGAGTTGGCGAGGGCCGGTATCGAACGCGGAACCTTGTGGTTCCTAGTCGGACGCATCACGATATTAATCATAATAATAAATAAACAGTATCAAAAATCAAATTTGTTATAAAAAAATACTTCCTAGATACCCTTTAAAAGTTATTTAAATTTGTCTGGAAAACAGGTCACAAATCATTCTAAAAGACAACCAAAATCCCCAGCACTTCATGCACCAACAAACCCGAAATGTAATTGCAGATTGAATTTCCAATGTCCATTTGAACAATCACGTATTATCTTGCAAACTAGCGTCAAAGATCAACAAGATCCAGTAGATGTTTATGTCAGTGCAGTAGAAAGATCCGAGAAACAAAGGTGCTATTTCCATAAACTATCGATCCCCGATGGGAAATAATCTTAAAGCGCGGCTTTTTCTAAATATATATATAGGACCTTATAAACATAAACAAGAGTTCACTAACAATATCACGAGGAAAAAAAAGAAAATTGCACAAGCGTATATCAACATAAAGGAAATCAACAAAAATATTAAATTAAAAAAAGAACACATTACGCAACAGATATAAGGTTGAGTTAATACAGTTCTATGTGACAGTCTTCTGTAATTTGCAGGTTCAATCCTGGTCATAGGCGAAAATAACATAGAATAATTAACATAGCTTAACACTTGTACTCAGTTGTGGTTAGCGGAATAAAAACAATTTATCATAGTATATTGAATAAAGGGTTCGGTTCGAATTCCGTGAAGGCTCCCAATTACGACGATGAAGTTTCCTGAGTTCGATAAAAAGGTTCCCGAGTGCGACGAGAAGGTTTCCAAGTTCGACAAGAAACAGAAGGCCGTAGGGCACATTGGCCAAAACGTTGTGTATATAATAATAGATGGGAATAATAGTCCGAAAAATGTAAATAATAAAAAAAATAATGAGTTCATGTCAATATGCAGACATGAAAATAAGTCTATACTATACTATTTACTACCCCAACCTGACTGGAATGAGTAGAAACACATTTTAACCATTAAAAAATTTTAATTGGAATAATTAAAATTTGGAATCTTTGGAATCTGTCAGTAATGCAGATAAATTAGATTATGACAGATATGAAAATAAGATTAACAAAAGGAAACGCTAGTAGACGGAAATAGGATACTATTAAGTTTATGGAAAAATAATTAAAAACTTTCATATATTGTAAAAATTAAAAAATCTTAATTGTCTTATCATATGGATTTCAAGGTATTGTAAATACAATTACGTTATTTATTTCCAAATTCTCATGTATTACACTATTGTACAGCTTGAAATTCTTTAGTATTGTCTGATGATACTAAATCTTGAAATTATTAGTTGCAATGTAGGTTTTATTTAATATATATATATATATATATATATATATATATATATAGCATTTATAGCACTCTATATCCATCGTTCAAACATTAATATATATTCCTCATCTTCCTCAATATTATTGTATTGTATTCAAATAAAAAAAATCTTTCTCTGTTTGTCTTTTTTTACAATGATATATATATATATATATATATATATATATATATATATATATATATATATATATATAAAGGAAC